>CM034148.1:98227426-98248703 GCA_019776745.2 Taxus chinensis | reverse complement strand
AATTCATTATTTCAAAGGACTTGGGAGAGACTTCCAGTGGCAGTCATGCTAACAGCAGAAGGTGCTTGCCTTATTATTACCTTAAAGCTTTAAATTCTAATATTTCTATGTTAATTCAGTCCATGGGAGGTACAACTATTCCCATTGCTTATAGCATTCCTATTAGAGTTGAAAATTATTTGATTCAAGCTGGAAAGCTAGCTCCTAGGCCTCCAATGCCACTGTTTCCAAGTCTAGATATCCCAAACACTAATCAAACACCTAATTTAGCTTCTATCCCCACTTCTAGAAACTAGAATTCAATTGAAGCTTCTACTTCATCTTCTAGTACCTCAAATGACCCTTCAAGAAGTCATGAAGCAGCTACAAAATTTAGGTAATGAGTTGGCTACACTCAAGAGGCAGCAAGCCCAAGGGATTAGACCTTCTTTCTAGCCCCAAGATCAGCCTAACATGCAGCCATATCAACCCTAAAGACCATCCAATCCCAGTCTGCAAATGTGAAATCAAGCAAGGCCTCCTGCCAATAGACCATTTCAGCCTTATAATCCCAATGCTACATCTTACCTCTAAAGCATTAGTGCCAGTACAAAACAATATGGCATCAAGAGTATGATTGGTTTTTCCCATGCAATGAACCTCATAACCATATCCATGTGCTTCAACGATTCCTTGAATCAGAATTAATGGGTGACAACAACTGGTGTGGAGGGTGAGGTAAAGTAGAAGAAACATTCCAGCAGTAGTCAACTCCAAAGGATACCACATTTGTAAACTAGCAGGTAGAAGATTTTGTAGCATAAATCAAATAGTTTCCCAAAGTGTTGTAGCCAACACAAGGTCAAAGAGGATAAATTTAGGTGAAGAATAGCCATTAGCCCCAAGCAATCCTCAATATTCTATCACTCCACAAACTATTGGCAACAAATCCAATCCAAACACATAAGGACTGCCCAAAACAACTCCTAAGCCAACTCAAATGCCAGTTGCTACTACCCATGTGCAAGGAATGAATGTGCAGGCCAAGGGACAGTAGAGAGATGCTTCATCTCCATTCAATATCATTGACCAGATGAAGAAGACAAATGTAAACATATCAATGTAGGAATCACTATCTATCCCAGGCCAAAGAGATTTGCTACAAGCTGCCATGAAGGACTAGTCAACTTCAAATCAGTAGGTCCAAATGCAAGAGAAGGTTCTCACAAATGCTTCCCAGCCTAAGGGGAATCATGGAGGACAACAAGGTAAGATTTTGAAGCCCCCTCCATTCTATGTTTCATTGATCATTAAAATTAACTAGTACACAATTACATGATTGATTCCAGGGCAAGTAGTTCAGTAATGCTCAAGCAAATAGCTGATCATTTGGGAATTCAGTATGAATTCATATCCAAAGGGGTAGTGCAATTGGATGGGATAGTAGTAACACCAGTCAGAATGATAAAAAACTTGAGTCTTACCTTGCATGCCTACCCCAACATTGTTGTTTTGCAAGATGTCTCGGTAGACCTTCCACCACTCTTTGCCCTATGTTTGTTAAGGGATGTCACAGAAAATATTGGAGGTTACTCATCTGCTAATTGGTCACACATGATGTTTAGAACGAGCTATGGGACCAAGGCCGCAATCAGATCTGAACCTATTGCAAACTTTCACATTGAGCCTTACACTCCAAGTTAGATCAATGCCAATTGTTCAGTGTTTGATCAAGAGGATTTTCTAAGCATTGATGAAGATAACACCAAGGTTAGAAGCATCCACGATCTAACTCTTGATGAATGGGCAAACAAGGTGCATTCTTTTTATCCTTATCAAGAAATAGAAGAATTTGAGCTAGGAGTCTATTGCATTCATGAAGAAAATCAGCCTATTCCTAGCATCACCAAGCTAGACCACAAGGATGAAAATGAGGTATAGCAGTTTTTTTTTTTATGGATCAAGGAGTAGACAAGGTACAGGAGGAGGTGCTATGCTTGTTTCCCCTCAAGGAGTGAAGTATTATTTAGCTTTTAGATTTCAGTTTACATGCTCTAATAACACTACTGAATATGAAGCTTTGGTACAAGTATTGAATTGGTCAATCAAAAGGGGGATAAAGAACTTACAAGTCTTTGGTGAGAGTGAGTTGATTGTCAACCAAGTTAAGGGGCAGCATGCTGTCAAGAATGATCTACTCAAATGCTATAAGAACAGGGTGTGGGATCTCATTGAATATTTTGAGGGTTTTGGCATAAAATTCATTCCTAGAATAGAGAACCAAGCTACTAACAGGATTGCAGCAGTTGGGGCAGCCTTTGACGTTGTTGAAAGCATTCAAAAAGACAAGGTATAGCCAAACATCCATGTGATTGTGAGGCCTTCAATGCCAAACAAAAATGTAAGTTGACAAGTGTTTGAAAATGATCAGCAAATCATCCATTTCTTGCAAGAAGAGGCCGAGTTCTGAGCTAAAAATTAGGAAAAGTTGGAACAGTAGTATGGTGACCAAGTGGTGCAGCTGAGGACCAACAAACTACCAAAGGGACTTATTACTTTGGATTCCATTTTCAATCCTAATGATCAGTTTAGGAAGGAAAAAGCAAACATCCAAGTCAAGGGGGAAGATTCAGTGTCCATCTCGGTAGAAGGAGGAAAATCATTCCAAATTGGTAAGATGACAACTGAGCAAGAAAGGTATGAGTTTATACAGCTTTGTCAAGAATTCCCTGATGTGTTTGCTTAGAGCTATGAAGATTTGAAAGGTTTCAATCCTGAGCTAGCTCAACATACCATTGAATTGGATCTAAGTACTAAACCCATTAGGCAAAAACAAAGGCCATTCAACCCCCACATGGAGCCTCTCATGAGAAAATAATTGAATAAGTTGATAGAATCAAGAATCATATTCCCTATCAAGCATTCTAGTTGGGTATCAACTTGGTTCCAGTAAGAAATAAGAGTGGGTAAATCAGATTGTGTGTTGACTTTAGAGATTTGAATAGAGCATCTCTCAAGGATAATTATCCACTTCCTTCTATGGAGAAAATTTTGCAAGTTTTTGCTGGCTCTGAGAGGTTTTCATTACTTGATGGCTATTTAGGGTACAATCAGATTATGGTGAAGGAAGAAGATCAGTTCAAGACAACCTTTACAACCAAATGGGGAACTTATGCATATAGGAAAATGCCATTTGGGCTGTCCAACGCTGGAGCTACCTTCCAAATAGCAATGGACATGGCGTTCAAGGGATTGATTAACAACATAGTGCTAATATATCTTGATGATGTCACTATTTTTTCAAAAAATGCAGCAGATCACCTCTTCCATTTGAGACAAGTGTTCCAAAGGTGTAGAAGATTTGGAGTATCCTTGAATCCTAAAAAGTGTAATTTTCTATCCCATGAAGGAAATCTCCTTAGCCACATTGTCTCCAAAGAAGGATTAGTAATTGATCCATAGAGATTTAAAGCCATAAGAACACTACCATTACCAAGCCACAAGAAGGCCCTTCAAATTTTCTTGGGGAGAATAAAAAAATTTCGGAGGTTTGTCCCAAATTTCGCAGCCCTTGTCAAAACCTATCACCAAGATGTTAAAGAAAAGCATGGCTTTCAAATGGACAACAGAAGGCAAGGAAAGTTTTTAAGCAATCAAAGAAGCCATCTCTCAAGCACCAACTCTCATCAACCCAGATTTCTCCAAGGATTTCATCCTCTATGTGTTTGGGGGTGACAATACTATTTCTGCAATTTTGGTACAGCAGAACAAATACAATGATGAGTAGCCAATTACTTTCTTCAGCCAAAGCCTGGAGGACTATGAGGTGAGATATTCTTTCATTGAGAAGCATGTTCTTGTAGTAATCAGGAGCTTGAATCAATTCAAGTATTTTGTTTCAAACAATAAGGTCAAGTTGTTGGTTTCTCATGCGGGAGTTAAATACTTCCTCCTCAACAAAGACTTGAATGAAAAAAGGGCAGGTTAGATTACTCATGTCATGGAGTATGACATAGAGATCAAAGTCACCAAGTAGGTCAGAGGAAAAGGATTGTGTGAGCAGCTGATTTTGAGAAAACAAAAGGAAGCATGCAATGAGAAGGAGGTTGTTTTGGCATTGCAAGAAAACTATGAGCAAGGAAGCACTCAAGAAGAAAATAATGGTGTTCCCATTCCTTGCTGGACCCAAGACATAATGCACTTCTTAAGAATATATCTATGCCCTCTAAAGATGAACAAGACCAAAAGAATACACTTCAAATTGCAGGCTGTCCCATATGCCCTTGTTGATGGTGTTTTGTTCAAAAGAGATGTGAATGGAGTACTACTGAGATGCATTGGTACAAATCAGATTCATAGGGTGTTGAAAGAGTTCCATGGTGGACCAGCTGGTGGTCATTTTGCACCAAGAGTGACAGCTCTAAAGATCATGAGGGCTGGCTATTATTGGCCCAAGATTTTCAATGATTATTATGCATGGATCAAGAGGTGCAAGAATTGTGCATTCTTCACATGTAAAAAGAGGCTAGCTGCCCTTCCATTGCATCCAATTTCAGTTGACTAGCCATTCATGCAATGGGGTTTAGAATTCATTGGATTCATTAATCCCAATTCAATCCAAGGGCACAAATGGATTCTAACAGCAACAGATTATTTCACCAAGTGGACTGAAGCAGTAGCACTCAACGAAGCAAATGAATCTAGCATCCTAGACTTCTACGAGGGAATAGCAACCAAATTTGGCATACCTGCTATAATAATATCAAATAATGCATTGGCATTGATTAGGTCCAAGGTGACTGAATGAGCTGTCAAGAATGGGATCTACGTAAGCACTTCATCAAATTATTACCCTTAGGGTAATGGCCAGGCTGAGTCTACAAACAAGAACTTGTTAAGGATCATTAGGAGGACTCTTGATGAAAACCAAAGGTCTTGGCATACTAAATTGAAATCAGCCTTATAGGCTAATAGGATAACTCCCAAGAGATCTACAGGTAACTGTTATCCAAAATTCACCCCCCAGGGTAAATTTTGATAACGTGCATTAAATTCTCAAGTCCCAGGCAAATAGATTGATTGAGGGAAAAAAATCATGTGTCTAGGGTCCCCTCAGATTTTTTCTAACTCCCCTGTCCAAGAAGAAAAGAGCAAGTTCTGAGAAAAGGTGAAAAAGTTGTAGAAAAAAAGCTTCCGCCAAGAAAAATCATGAAAAATGGCTAAGTCCTAGTCCTCGCAACAATAGGGACATGAGGGACATCTGGGCGCGAATCGGCCGAAAGGCTGCCAGGCAGTCTACAAAGCAAAGGGACATCTGGGCCATGAGGAGGTGCGGGACACAGAAAGCCAGTTCGGCCGAAGGAGAAGAAAATCAACTAACTACTGAGCGGAATAGCCTGGGACATCTAGGCCATGAGGATGTGAACCGCCTAGATCAACCGAAAAGGAGAAATTTCGCACTGGGACAGCTAGGACAAAGGGATGCGTGGGATGCCGATAGCCGAAGGAGCCGAAAGCCAATCAAATTACGCCATGTGTCATTGGTAGATAAGGGATAAGGAAGCCCATTTCAGGCGGATCGGAAGTTTTTGTCCTAGACAGCACTGGGGCATCTGGGACAAAGGGGTGCGGTGGACGCGAAAAGCCGGTAGACCCACGGACCAACCAAATCATGACACGTGTCACAAGGGTAAATGTCCAAATGAGAAAAGGGCGAGGTTTGAAGGGTCAGCCCAAGCCAATCAGAAGAGGACACATGTCCAATGGAACAGATAAGTGCGGAGCTCAGGGAGGAGTTAGAAAATTTGGCCATGTTTTGGCCGAAAAGCTAAAAAGTAGATAACGACCCCGCACCCCTTTCCTCCTCAATGCATGTCACGTGTCCCAAGTGGCGGGGGCGCGGAGGAAAAGAGGAAAATGTTCCAAAATCACAAAACAGTCAAATTTTTTAATGAAAACCCATGGGTGAACAGAGGAGAGATAATTACGCATCCAATTAGAGTTTGACATGTGTCATCTAGGTGGCAGAGCATGGGAAAAGTTTCAAAACTCATTTTCACCTGTTTTGTGCCCTAAATCTTCAGATCAACATATCTTTCGATCCAGAGCTCAGATTTGCACGTTCCTTATATCAATGGAAAGTTTATGAAATTATCTACATGATTCCAAGGTTAATCTTGAATTTTGGTGTAGTCTGGAGAGAGAAAGTTGAGAAATAGATCTGATGTGTGTTTATGGCTAGAAGTGACATTTTAGCGACCAAATTTAACACAGAATGGGTCGCATTCTCCTGCAATTCAGCCAAAATTAATAGGGTATGGGTTTGTAAGGTCCCCCATGCCGTTTTAATGCATCTGCAGTCAAGAAGGAATGGGCTCTCACATTTTTTGTACGTTTATGTCTCCTGGGCTCGACCCATGCAATGTAAAAAGCCAGATTTGGCTCATTTCTAAAAAAGAAATATTTTTTGGACATAGCAACTTCTTCTTTCACCTCCAACAAGTGATTTTCTAAAGAATCAGACCTCTCAAAATAATGTAACAACTTTTACCTCTCTGAGGTTGTAATGCAGTGATTTTGACACTGGAAATGATAATGCAAGCTTTGTGAATGAGTTTCAGTCCTTTGTTTGTATTGTTTGCTTCATTTCAGATCCTAAATTATATCTTATCATCCTGTGTATGTTTTATGTTGCAATCTCTGTTTTGTGTCTATTTACATGATAGAAATGTTTCACCACTCCTTTTGGTGCATCACCATCTTTAGTTAGTTTCAATTTTTACATTTCTATCCCTGTCTCCTTGCAGTTTAGATTAGGATTAGGATCTGAACCTCTGTAGTTGTGCAAGCATTAGATCTGATCAGAGGAGTTTGAGGAACCAGCCTCTAATCTAGAGATTCCTCTCTTAATTTCACAAGTCCCACACTTGGAGAGAGGTTTCCATGTTGTGTAATCACACTGGATGCTAGAGTGATCAACCTAGAAGCCTGATCTACATCTAGGGGTGCTGTGAGTCTACAACAACAGTTCTGGCATGCCCAGTGGGACCTTATAGGTCTTTAATTTCATTGCAAAAAGATTGATGTGCACTTGTTGTATGTTCCAGCTTTGAAGGAGCTTTAAAATCACACATCTGGTGACTCCAAAAGAGGCATAATCCGCTGGTTTCTGCAGTCAAAGCCTGGCAAATTTAAGAGAAGAATACAGACCAGATCAAGAACTAGGGAGGAAGGATTGTTTGTTTATCTACACCTATCTCCAAGTAGAGAAAAAAGGGAAGAAGAGCTCAAAGATATGTGTCTCCACCTTATAGAACTTTGTCTACACCTCCACCTAGTAGACCTTTTCTCGCATCAACAAGAGTTCTCAAGCCAATCAGAATGGTGCAACCACTAAATCCCTTTGTCAATTTCACTGGCAGCAGCCCACTTGCCCTTAATGCACAGAATCCAGTTCTAATTACAGCATTGAAGAACATTCCTTTTTTCACTAGAGAAAATCATACCACTCCTAGTGATCATGTCAAAGACATTGCTAATGTCTGTGCAATCCATGAGATAAATGAAATGGATGTGGCTGTCAAATTGTTGGCATCTTCGTTCAAAGGGAAGGCATTGCAATGGTTTAGGAGCCTTGGAGCTGGTTCTATCACAAATTGGAATCAGTTATGCATAGTTCTCCATGAGCAATTTGGGGAAAAGGGAGACAATTTGTCTCTACTAGAACAATTGACAACTATCAAAAGAGCCCCCAATGAGTAGTTGACCGCTTTCAACTTCAGATTTCAAAAGACTTGGGAGAGAATTCCAGTGGCGGTCAGGCCAATAGTAGAAGGTGCTTTTCTCTACTATCTCAAAGCTTTAAATTCTGATATTTCTATGTTGATTCAGTCCATGGGAGCCATAACTATCCCTATGGCTTATAGCATTGCCATTAGGGCTGAAAATTGTTTGATCCAAGTTGGAAAACTTGCCCCTAGACCTCCCAAGCCATTTTTTCCAAGCTTAGATAATCCAACTACCCATCAAGCACCCATTTTGGCTCCTTCTCCTACTTCTAGAAATCAGAGTTCAAATGAAGCTTCCACTTCATCTCCGAGTGCCCCGAATGAGCTTCAAGAAGTCATGAAGCAATTGCAAAACCTAGGAAATGAGCTGGTTACTCTTAAGAGGTAGCAAGCCCAAGGTTTCAGACCTTCTTATCAATCCCAAGCTCAGCCTAATAGATAGCCATACCAACCACAAAGGCCACCTAACCTAGCTGCAAATATGAATCAAACAAGGCCTCCGGCCAATAGACCATTTCAACCATATAATCCAAATGCCATATCTGCCTCTAAGGCATTGGTGCCAACACAAAACAACATTGCCCAGAAGTATGATTGGTGTTTTCCATGTAATGAGCCTCATAACCAATCCATGTGCTTCAATGGTGCTTTGAATCAAGCACTAATGGTGACAACTACTGGTGCGGAGGGTTAGAGCAGTCAAGGAAGTAGTCAACAACAAGAGACATTCCAACAGCAATCAGCCCCAAATGACACCACATTGGTAAACTAGTAAGTAGAGGATTTTTGTGGTATGAACCAGGTAGTTTCTCAAGGTGTTGCAGCCAACACAAGGTCAAAAAGGAGGAATTTGGGTGAAGAACAGCCATTAGCCCCAACCAATCCACAACCTTCCACGACTCCGCAAATGGTTGGCAAGCAAGGTCCAGTTCCAAATGCACAAGGGCAGCCAAGAACAGCCCCTAGGCCAACTCAAATACCAATTGTTTCTGCCCACATGCAAGGAGTCAATGTGCAAACTAAGGGACAGTAAAGAGATCCTTCATCTCCATTCAGTATCATTGATCAGATGAAGAAGACAAACGTCAATATATCAATGTGGGAATCCCTATCTTTCCCAGGATAAAGAGATCTACTGCAAGCTTCCATGAAGGACTGGCCAACTTCAAATCAGCAAGTTCAGATGCAAGAGAAAGTGCTTACAAATGCTGCCCAGCCTGAGGGAAATCATGGAGGACAGCAAGGTAAGATGTTGAAGCCCCCTCATTTCTATGTTTCATTGATCATTGGAAATCAGCTAGTGCATAATTGCATGATAGACTCCAGGGCAAGTAGCTTGGTAATACCTAAACAAATAGCTGATCAGCTAGGGCTCCAGTATGAAACAATATCCAAAGGGGTAGTGCAGCTGGATGGGACAGCAGTAACAACAGTTGGAGTGATTAGAAACTTGAGTCTTAGCTTGCACGCATGTCCAAATGTTATTGTTTTACAAGATGTATCAGTCATAGACCTTCCACCACTCTTTGCCCTTTGCTTGTCAAGGGACTTCACAACCAAGATTGGGGGATATTTGTCTGCTGATTGGTCACACATGCTATTCAAAACGAGGTATGGAACTAAGGCTACAATCAGGTCAAAACCTATTGCAAACTTCCATATTGAGCCTTACACTCCAAGTCAGATTAATGCCAACTGCTCAGCATTTGATCAAGAGGATCACCCAAGCACTCATGAGGCTAACACCAAGGTTGGAAGCATCCCAGATCTAACTCTCGATGAATGGGCAAGCAAGGTGCATGCTTTTGATCCTTATCAAGAAATAGAAGAATCTGAGCTAGGAGTTTATTGTTTACATGAAAAGAATCAACCTCTCCCTAGCATCACCAAGCCAGATCATAAGGACAAGAATGAAGTATGGAAATTTTTATTTGATGGGTCAAGGAGTAGACAAGGTGTAAGAGGAGGAGCTATGCTCATTTCATCGCAAAGTATAAGGTATTACTCAGCCTTCCATTTCTAGTTTTCTTGTTCAAACAATACAGCTGAGTATGAAGCTTTAATTCATGGACTGCACTGGGCAAAGAAGAAAGGCATCAGGAATTTACAAATATTTGGTGATAGTGAGCTGATCGTAAACCAAGTCAAAGGAAAAAATGCTGCCAAAAATGATCTGCTCAAGTGCTACAAAAATCGGGTATGGGATCTTATTGAAGATTTTGAAGCTTTTAGCATCAATTCCATCCCAAGAAAGAGGAATGAAGCCGCTGACATGCTAGCAGCAATTGGGGCTGTGTTTAATGTTGTAGAAAGTATCAAAAGTGAGAAATATCAGCCTCATATCAAATTGGTTGTGAGACCAGCTGTTCCGGATAACAATACAAGTTGGCAAGTCTTCGAGAATGATCAGCAAATTGTTAATTTCCTCCAAGAAGAAGTTGAGTTCTCCGCCAAGAATCAAGACAAGCTGCAGGAGCAGTATGGTAACCAAGTGGTGTAGCTGAGAACTAACAAATTACCGAAAGGCCTCATAACCTTGGAGTGAATCTTCAACCCGAGTGATCAGTTCTGGAAGGAGAAAGTGAACATTCAAGTGAAGGGTGAAGATTCAGAGCCTATTTTAGTGGAAGAAGGCAAAACATTGCAGATTGGCAAAGTAAGTACCTCACAAGAGAAATCTGATTTTGTTCAGCTTTGTCAAGAGTTTCCAAATGTCTTTTCTTGGACTTACAAGGATCTAAGAGGTTTCAACCCAAAGTTGGCACAACATACTATTGAGCTGGATCTGGAATCCAAGCTTGTCAGGCAAAAGCAAAGGCCAGTGAATCCCCATATTGAACCTCTCATGAGAAAAGAGTTAAGCAAGCTTATTGAGGCCAGTATCATCTTCCCCATCAAACACTCGACTTGGGTTGCAAACTTGGTGCCAGTAAGAAAGAGAAATGGATAAATAAGATTGTGTGTGGACTTTCGCGATCTAAATAGAGCATCACTCAAAGATCATTATCCGCTTCCATCAATGGAACAAATATTGCAGGTTGTAGCTGGTTCAAAAAGGTTTTCATTGCTAGATGGATATTCAGGCTATAATCAAATAGTGGTGAAGGAAGAAGATCAATTCAAGACGGCCTTCACTACAAAATGGGGCACATATGCTTACAAGAAGATGTCATTTGGACTGTCGAATGCTAGAGCAACATTTCAGTGAGCTATGGATATGGCATTCAAAGGCTTGATCAACAAGATAGTGCTGGTATACCTAGATGACATCATTGTCTTCTCAAAGAATGTAGCAGACCATCTCTTTCACCTCAGGCAAGTGTTTCAGCGGTGTAGAAGGTTCGGAGTGTCTTTGAATCCTAAGAAGTGCATCTTTCTTGCACATGAAGGAAAGCTCCTTGGCCATATTGTCTCCAAGGAAGGATTAGCAATTGATCTAGAGAGGGTTGAAGCCATAAGAGCACTACCATTGCCAAGCCACAAGAAAGCCCTTCAGAGTTTCTTGGGAAGGATAAACTTTGTTCGGAGGTTTGTCCTAGATTTCGCAGCCCTTGTCAAGCCCATCACCAAAATGTTAAAGAAAAGCATGGCTTTCAAGTGGACAGTAGAAGGCAAGGAGAGTTTTGAAATAATCAAAGAAGCCATCTCCCAAGCACCAACTCTCATCAACCCAGACTTCTCCAAGGATTTCATCCTCTATGCATTTGGAGGTAATGACACTATCTCTGCCATTTTGGTATAGAAGAACAAAGATAATGATGAGCAGCCAATTACCTTCTTCAGCCAGAGCCTAGATGACTGTGAGGTGAGATACTCTTTTATTGAAAAGCATGTACTTGCAGTAATCAGAAGTTTGAAGAAATTCAAGCATTTAGTCTCAAACAATAAGGTCCAGTTGCTGGTCTCACATGCTGGGGTTAAGGACTTCCTCCTCAACAAGGATTTGAATGAGAAAAAGGAAGGTTGGATCACCCATGTTATGGAGTATGACATTGAGATCAAGATCACCAAGTTGGTAAGAGGGAAAGGATTGTGTGAGCAGCTAGTTTTGGGCAAGCAAAGAGAAGTATGCAATGAAGAAGAGGCTATCTTGATAGTCCAGGACAGCCATGAGCCAAGTGGTAATCAAGAAGAAGACAATGCTACCCCCACTCCTTTCTGGACCCAAGGTATTATACACTTCCTAGGCACAGGCCTATGCCTTCCGAAGATGAACAAGACTCAAAGAAGACACGTTAGACTACAGGCTGTCCCGTATGCCATTGTTGATGGAGTTCTGCACAAGAAAGATGTGAATGGAGTGCTACTGAGATGCGTTAGCACAAATCAAATTCAAAGGGTGTTGGAAGAGTTTCATGGTGGACTAGCTAGTGGCCATTTTGCACCAAGGGTGGTAACTCTAAAAATCATGAAGGCTGGTTATTATTGGCCTAAAATCTTTAGTGATTGATATGCATGGATCAAGAGGTGTAAGAACTGTGCACTCTTCACAGGAAAAGAGAGAGTTGCTGCCCTTCCATTACATCCAATCTCAGTTGACTAGTCATTCATGCAATGGGGTTTGGACTTCATTGGAGTCATTAATCCCAATTCAAGCCAAGGGCACAAATGGATTTTGACAGCCACGGAATACTTCACCAAATGGACAGAAGCAGTAGCACTCAAAGAGGAAAACGAGTCTAGCATCTTAGACTTTTATGCGGGGATAATAACCAGATTTGGTGTACCTGCCACAATAATCTCTGATAATGCATTGGCACTTATTGGATCTAAGGTGACTGAGTAGGCTGTCAAGAATGGTATTTACCTAAGCACTTCATCAAACTATTACCCCCAAGGTAATGGCCAGGACGAGTCTACAAACAAGAACTTGTTGAGGATCATTAGGAGGACTCTTGACGAGAACCAAAGGTCTTGGCATACAAAACTCAAATCAGCCTTATGGGCTGATAGGATAACTCCCAAAATATCCACAGGTAACTCTCCATTCAGGCTTGTCTATGGAAGAGAGGCAATCTTGCCCATGTCACTGGAGTTGCCAACATTGGAACTTATGAAGCAAATGGAGTTGCTAGAGTTTGAGCCCATGGAGGTGAGGTATACAGAGTTGATGGAGCTGCATGAGATCAGAAATCAAGCATCCCAAGAAATGGAAAAGGATCAATCTTTGATCAAGAAGACCTTTGATAAGAAGGCCAAGGATAGATCTTTTCAAGTTGGAGATCTAGTGTTGAAATGGGATGTGGATAGAGCAAAACTAGGAAGGCATTCAAAATTTGATGCCATTTGGAGTGGCCCATACATGGTCACGAAGTGTAAGAACAACAATGCTTTCCAATTGGCCTCATTGGATGGTGAAGAACTGTAGATTCCAGTCAATGGAATCTATCTCAAGCATTGCTTCTAGAGGGAAGTTCACTACCTTGTAAATATTAGATTAGATTTTCATTCCTCCAAGTGTTGTGCACATTGTTTTGTTGTAGGTTAGTTTTGTTTCCCCTAAACTGCTTTAGCATAGCTTGTTGTCCATGGAGATGTTTTGTAGTCCTTGCTTTCATCAAGTGATGTTCCATCTTCCTCCTTACACATTCTGAGTCAGTTGGGGTTCTAAACTAAATATTTGATGACTCCATGCCCAATGGACTGCTTCAGGCTACTGGTATCTTCTACCTAACAGGCAGGTAACCCCGTTGAGTCACCAAATTGTTATCCAAAATTCACCCCCCAGGGTAAATTTTGATAACGTGCATTAAATTCTTAAGTCCCAGGCAAATAGATTGATTCAGGGAAAAAAATCATGTGTCTAGGGTCCCCTCATATTTTTTCTAACTCCCCTGTCCAAGAAGAAAAGAGCAAGTTCTGATAAAAGGTGAAAAAGTTGCAGAAAACAAGCTTCCGCAAGGAAAAATCATGAAAAATGGCTAAGTCCTAGTCCTCGCAATAGTAGGGACATGAGGGACATCTGGGCACAAATCGGCCAAAAGGCCACCAGGCAGTCTACAAAACAAATGGACATCTGGGCCATGAGGACACGAGGGACATGGAAAACCAATTCAGCCGAAGGAGAAGAAAATCGACTAACTGCTAAGCGGAATAGCCTGGGACATCTGGGCCATGAGGACACGAAGGAAGCGAACTGCCCAGATCGGCTGAAAAGGAGAACTTTTGCACTAGGACAGTTGGGACAAAGGGACGCATGGGACGCGGATATTCAAAGGAGCCGAAAGCCAATCAAATTACGCCATGTGTCATCGGCAGATAAGGGACAAGGAAACCCATTTCGGGCATATCAGAATTTTTTTTCCCAGACAGCACTAGGACATCTGGGAAAAAGGGGCGCGGTGGAAGCGAAAAGCTAGTAGACCCGCGGACCAACCAAATCATGACACGTGTCACAAGGGTAAACGTCTAAATGAAAAAAGGGTGAGGTTTGAAGGGTCATCCTGAGCCAATCAGAAGAGGACACGTGTCCAATGGAATAGATAAGTGTGGAGCTCAGGGAGGAGTTAGAAAATTTGTCCAAGTTTTGGCCGAAAAGCTAAAAAGGAGAGAACAACCCAACACCCCTGTCCTCCAATCAATGCATGCCACATGTCCCAAGTGGCAGGGGCGCGGAGGAAAAGAGGAAAATATTCCAAAATCACAAAAGAGTCAAAAATTTTAAGGAAAACCCATGGGTGAGCAGAGGAGAGAGAATTACGCATCCAATTAGCACTTGACACGTGTCATCTAGGTGGCAGAGCACAGGAAAAGTTTCAAAACTCATTTTTGCCTGTTTTGTGCCCTAAATCTTCAGATCGACATATCTTTCGATCCAGAGCTCATATTTGCACATTCCTTATATCAATGGAAAGATTATGAAATTCTCTACATGATTCCAAGGTTAATCTTGAATTTTGGTCTAGTCTGGAGAGAGAAAGTTGAGAAATGGATTTGACGTGTGTTCATGGCCAGAAGTGACATTTCAGTGACCAAATTTAACGCAGAATTGGTCGCATTCTCCTGCAATTTGGTCAAAATTGATAGGGTATGGGTTTGTAAGGTCCCCCATGCCGTTTTAATGCATCTGTAGTCAAGGAGGAATGGGCTCTCATGTTTTTTGTACGTTTTTTATCTCCTAGGCTCGACCCATGTAATGTAAAAAGCCAGATTTGGCTCATTTCTAAAAAAGAAATATTTTTTGAACATAACAACTTCTTCTTTCACCTCCAGCAAGTGATTGTCTGAAGAATCAGACCTCCCCAAAGAATGTAACAGGTTTTACCTCTCTGAGGTTGTAATGCAGTGATTTTGACACTGGAAATGATAATGCAAGCTTTGTGAATGAGTTTCAGTCCTTTGTTTGTATTGTTTGCTTCATTTCAGATCCTAAATTATATCTTATCATCTTGTGTATGTTTTATGTTGCAATCTCTGGTTTGTGTCTATTTGCATGATAGAAATGTTTCACCACTCCTTTTGGTGCATCACCATCTTTAGTTAGTTTCAATTTTTGCATTTCTATCCCTGTCTCCTTGCAGTTTAGAGTAGGATTAGGATCTGAACCTCTGTAGTTGTGCAAGCATTAGATCTAATCAGAGGAGTTTGAGGAACCAGCCTCTAATCTGGAGATTCCTCTCTCAGTTTCACAAGTCCCACACTTGGAGAGAGGTTTCCATGTTGTGCAATCACACTAGATGCTAGAGTGATCAACCTAGAAGCCTGATCTACATCCAGGGGTGTTGTGAGTCTGCAACAACAGTAACTCTCCATTTAAGCTTGTTTATGGGAGAGAGGCAATTTTTCCCATGTCACATGAGTTGCCAACATTGGAGCTCATGAAATATTTGAAGTTGTTGGAGTTTGAGCCCATGGAAGTCAGATATGAAAAGTTTATGGAGCTCCAAGAAATCAGAAATCAAGCATCCCAAGCAATGGAGAAGGATCAAGCTTCGATAAAAAAGACATTTGATAAAAAGGCCAAGAATAGATCCTTCCAAGTTGGAGATCTAGTGTTAAAATGGGATGCAGATAGAGAAAATTTGGGAAGGCATTCAAAATTTGATGCCATTTGGAGTGGCCCATACATGGTCACAAAGTGTAAGTACAACAATGCTTTCTAATTGTCTTCTTTGGATGGCGAAGAACTACAGATTCCAGTCAATGGAATCCATCTAAAGCATTGCTATTGAAAGGAACTCTCCACCTTGTACATATTAGCTTAGGTTTCCATTCCTCCAAGTGCTTGTGCACATTGTTTTGCTGTAGGTTAGTTTGTTTTCCCTAAGTGCTTTGGCACAAGCTTGTTGTTCCTTGAGATGTGTTTACAGGCCTTGCTCCATCAGATGATATTCCATCTTCCTCCTTGCAATGTTCTAGTTAGTTGGGGTATCAAACAGAGAATTCAATGACTCCATGCCTAATGGATTGCTTCAAGAAACTGGTAATTTCATCTAGTAGGTAGATGACCCCTCTGAGTCACCAAAATTGTTATCCAAAATGTGCCCCCTGCTCATTTTGTGGCTAACTCCTTTCATTCTTCCCTCTCTTATGCCTCAGACATAATTTTTTGCTTTTCAAGAACTCAAATTTTTTTGGAAATGACACCATTGGATAGAGCTCTCTCTCAACTTTCTAGAAAGATAAATTTTTCCTCCTAACTCCATGTATTTTTCAAGTTATGGCTTGGCGGAGTTTTTGTGGGAAATTTTCCCCTGAAAGGCCCGCAGCCAATGAGACACTACCACGTGTCCAAGGAAGTGGTGGGGTCAGAGGAAAACTTGGTTTTTTACCAAGTGTTTTGGCAAAATTTCAAGAGGAATATTTTTTCCTACAGGCCTGCCGACGAATCAAATGATGCCACGTGTCCAGGGGAGAAAATTGAAAAATTTGGCTAAGTGCTGCGCATCAAAAATTTTGGAGGGAAGGTCCGCGCCCAGTCATATTGCGCCACGTATCCTATGGCATGAAATTTCAGAGGGTGGAGGAGAAGTTAGAATTTTGGTGAAGTGTTTCACCAAATTCCAAAAAGGAAAGTTTTGCCCCGCTGCCCCCGCCAACCAATCATGTCATGTCGTGTGTCACCGGAGCCTGGAAAGGCGGAGCACGGGAGGAAATTGGGATTTTTTCCCAAAGTTTTGGCGCAAAAGTAAAAATGTTTGTGAATGGCCTACAACCAATGAAATGTCACCATGTGTCTTTGACTGGTGGGGGTGGGGAGAAATTGAGAAAATTTCCACAGGAAAAAACAAAGGAAATTTAAAAGGAAAAAGCCCGCCCCTAAGATGCGAGCCAATGGGATCTCGCCACGTATCATGTGCTGGCAAAAAATCAAGGAAAATCCCACAAGTAAATTTAGAAGGGGCAAGACTACATCCAATGGGGTGATGCCATGTGTCCAAGTCAAAAATGGTCAAAGCGGCCCGCAGAAAATTTAGAAAGGAAAATCCCGTGCCCAATCAGAACGTGCCACGTGTCCTTAACTCATCGGCCCGACGGGGTTTTTTTTGGAAAATTTTCCAAAGGGAAAAGTGATGGAAAATGAAGGGAAAAGGGCCCACACCCAATCAGAATGTGACACGTGGCACCTAGAAAGGTGGAGCATGGGGATTTTTGAGAAATTTTCCCAAATGCAAATAAGGTGAAAAAATTCAAATTTTAACCCGCCAATCCGATTTGACCCTGTTTTGCCCTAAAACTTCAAACAGCCATATCTTTTAATCCAGAGCTTGGTTTTTCATGTTATTTATATCAATGGAAAGATGGTAAAATTCTCTACAAGATTCTAGGGTCATTTTTTCATTTTTATGGAGTTTGGAGAGAGGAAATCAAAAAACACCTCTGGCACATGGTCATGGATAGAAATGACGTTTCAACCACCGTTTTTAATGAAGAATGGCTCGTATTCTCTCCCAGCATGGCTAGAAATGTCAGGGGATGGGCCTGTAAGGATGCCCATGCTGTTTTGATCATGTTTTGGTCAATGGTTGAATCCCTTCCATGTTTTCCTATGTTTCTCTCTCCTCGGCTTGTCCCTTGCACTGTAAAAGCCAGATTTGGCTCATTTTCAAGTGTGGAACATTTTTTTGTGTATAGCAGGCTCCATTTTTCACCTTGAAAGTGATTTTGTGGAAAAATAGACCTCTTCCAAGACTGTAACCTATTTTTCTTCTTAGGTGTTGTAATGCAAGTGTTTTTTTGATGTAAAATGACAATGCAAGCTTTGTGAATGAGTTTCAATCCTCTGCTTATGTTGTTTGCTTCCTTTCTGATCTTTCATTACATGTCATCAGTTTGTGCATGATGTTTTGTTGTATTTCCATGATTTTTTTCAATCTGCAGAAGTAAAAAAAAATGCTCACCACTCCTTTAGTGCATCACCTTATTAGCATTAATTTTAGTTTTTTACATCCTCTATCTTTGCCCCTTTGAAATTTAGAGTAGAAATTAGGAATATGATCCTCTGCAACTTGTAAGTGATAAATCTGATCAGAGGAGTTGAGGAACCAGCCTCTTATCTTGAGATTCCTCTCCCATTTTCACAAGTCCCACACTTGGGGAAATGATTCAATGTTGTGCAATCACACTGGATGCTTAGGATGATCAAACTAGAAATATGATCAACATCCAGGGGTGTTGCTGATTTACAACAACAGTTCCACTTTGTTGGCATGAGGAATGTGAATGCAGCTCAAGGTATATGTCCATCCATCAACCAAACTGTTGATGTATTTGCACTTCCCAAACCATGATGAATGTTTCCCTGTGATAAGTGCAATAGAGGCCTGGATCTCTGAGAGGAATTCGAGGGTATCCTTAGTGAAGGAAAATGGGTTGCCTACCTCTTTCTTGATGTATTCTTCAAATGGACCAGTCAACTCATCAACAGTTGTATCCTCGCCCATTGTAGGTACTCAAAGTTTCTAAGTTTTTCGATTTACACCATCCTACAATTTGTATTTTTTTTCCTCTTTTTCCTCTAACTTTATGATGGCTCAATTTATTTCCTCAAACCTAATTACTAACCCCCTTTCTAATACACATGATAAGTCTTCTGAGGTATTTTCAAAAATCTTCTTATTGATCAACTCTGGGAGATGAGTGATTCTCATTTCATCTACTATTGGGCCCAAAGGTTCCCAATAGTCCCTTTCTTTCTTCAAGTCCTCCTTGAGTGTATGTGTCCTATTTGTGGTTACACACATGTAAGCAAAGAGTTTGACTTATTATTAGAGCACTAAATTCCTTTTTTTAGAAATTGAGTTAATCCATTCATTATACTGATGGGTTCAAATTCCTAATGGATTATGGATTTAAGATGCTAATGGGTTCAACTTCCTCAGTGGGAATTTTCATGGCATTAGGATCAACTAGATGTTGCACATAGAATGAAAGAGTTCTCACATGCTCTTTTATTTCATCAATATTCTTCTTATACTCCTTATTCCTAGCCACCATGTGAGCAAAAGATTGGTGATACGTGTGAAAATCCCCTTCATGATTTGTCAGTCCTAGTTGGATTATATTCATCTAATAGTCAACTAGTGTCATCTCATCCACTATCTTGATTACCTTGGGCCGAGCTACTTCGATGTATTGACTACTTGTTTCCTCACTGTAGAGCCGTGAGGGTGTATGTACAATATTTATTGATATTTTTTATTTCGCCAATGAGACAATCGTTGATAGATCATGGGTTGCTACTTACTACACAGTGCAGGTGTCAGGGACAATTTTTTATTTCATCCAAGGAAATTGAAATTGGGCTTAATAATAGATACACCAACAGTTCCCTATTCTAAAGGAGGAGGCAAATCATGAATGAGAGAGGTATGGGTGTCAACAAGAGGTGAGATCTCTTGTGGTGGCTCAAAAACTGGATCTTGAACCATATATTCTTCATCCACTTGTGTCTCGACCAATGGATTTTCTTCCTACATTTCAATGATCAAGTCTTCCTCTCACAGTGATGAAAATGAGTCTTCTTCTACCCTATCTTTCTATGGAATTTTATTGTGAGGAGAAGCTTTAAATTATGTGGCCTCATTTTCAAACTTTCTCAAGAGTTTTTAGAACTAGAAGTCACCTCTAAATTTTTTTAAGATAAATGAACAAAGGCTTTCTTATGACTTGGGGGAATTCCTTGTGACTAGATGATCATGACTATCTTCTTTTGAAATCAATTTCTCATTCTCCTTACCACTTTCTTAGTCTACTCCTTCATATCCCATGATTCACGAACATACCATTTGACTAGAGGAAAAGGGGAAATCTTTACTACCACATACTCAGGATCATACATCTCCATCCCATTGTCATGCAAAATATCTTCATACTAGAAGAAATTGAATTCTTCATCTCACTGATTGACATCCTGATATGGTCCTCTTCACGTAGTTCAAATTCATCAGCGCAATTGGCCTAGTAGTCCTCAACTTGTGGCTTGTGTTGCAATTATGGGATGTAGAAAGATTTGGGATCTTATCGGATGTAAAAATTAGGCTTGGAAATGTAGGAATGTAAATTCAAATGAGTGAAAGTGACCTCCAGATGAGATGCATCATTTGAGCTCTTTCACATGAATACTCCAAGAGAGATAGGGAATGGAATCAACTTCTTCCACCCACTTATAAGCCTAATATTCACTTGAATTATTTATGTCTAGATATCAAACAATATAATTTTGTCACTAGGTACTTAGGCAGCCTTAGAGGAGCTTGGTCAAAGCCAATAACTCGTAGGTAGGAGAAGGTTGAGAATTGTATGAATTAAGAGCCATATACATAGTTTTTGATGACATCCTAGCCTCCAAATCTCCTTCTAAGCTTCAGACAACATACATTGTGAACACATCATTCACGTGAGTGAAATTCCTATAGCTTTCCTCCATCATGAATAGTGGAAATTTCTTGAACACAGGCACCTTGGCAAAAATGTTTTACGTGAGAGCCAGTCATTTGAATGATCTTGAGATAGCAAGGAGATAGACCAAGTAAGAATTCATGTGGAACTTCTTTGTTATGGGTACCTAGAGTAGTTGCAGATGGTGTTTGTTGATGATGATCTCCCCCCAGTCAATTCTCTTTTTTCCTTTTGTCAATGTCAATATGAAAAGGCCCATCGAGTCTTGGAAGTCTTTTGTGCTTGCTCACCCATAACTCTACTGAGGAGAGTAAAAAAAATCTGAATATCCTTCTCAGAAACTCACAGCTTGGAAGGTTATTGGGCATCCTTGAGATGTTTTTTCCTATTTTCAACCACAAACCAAGTGCAACCCCTTGTACGTAGGCATCATCATTTCCCTATCATGAAAGGCTATTTCCTTTGAGATGACGACCATGTTGGGTGATATTGGTATATGTAGAGAAAGTGAAATGGTTTATGGATAATGACCACCATTAATGGACAATTTTCATATCATATGGTTTGTGTTTTGGGCTCATAATGGTGTGAGAGTAGGCTAGGACCAACTCAATACTTTGCATAGACCACTAGGTGTCCCAAGGCAACGAACAATCCACTTATAATTTCTA
>CM034148.1:97187744-97615244 GCA_019776745.2 Taxus chinensis | reverse complement strand
AAATACTTAATATTGAATTGATGATTAGAGTATCATGATCTTAAAGAAAATGGCCAAGTCTATGGTTCACTCTAGATCTCTCACACCATAATAATATGTAGAATCTATTAACTATGTGAATTACATTCTAGAATATATCCCTCACATATCCTTTACAAGAGTAACTCCTTTCAGAGCTTGAAATTTTTGGGAAATATTAGTTAAGGTGAGCTTAAAATACTTTGTATTTTTAATTATGGATTACATCCCAAAAAATAAATGTAAGGCTATGTAACATTTGAGTTCTCCTTGCATCTTTGTGAGATACCCAAATGGAATTAAGGGATACATTAGTCTTCATAAGGCCACACATGAGGTTATCATTGAGAGGAGATTCAAATATCAAGAAGTACCAAAAAATTTCACCCTCGATACTTCTCTACCTTCATCATCTTGTTTTCTCAAGGATGACTCTTACATTTTTTATTATACTCAGATTATTCCTGAGTATATTCCTTAGAATATATAATACTAAGGATATTATTATTCTATTTGAAAGCATTATAACAGTGATATATATTTGTCTCCTTGCACATTTTCCCATGGTTGAGATGATGAAGAGTCTATTCCCAATCTCCTACATTTTGTCCTCTTTAGGATAGGTGAACATTATAGAGTGTAGGTACTTGGGTAAGGGATGATACATATGTTATATGGCCCCCTTCAGGGTTAATTTCTAGGCCATATTATTTCTTTTCCTCTTCATATGATCTAAATACCTTTTGGGAGGCATATAACAATCTTGAGCATGAAAATGATATGCATGATTAAATATATTTGTTTAATAATACCACTTGATACTTGACACACATTTCTATCGGAAGTAATTGTTAGTGCAGAGTCACAACACCCCTGAATGTCTGTAACTAGATGGGTTGAGACCCTCAGTGTGATTGCACAACATGGAGCATATCTCAAAGTGTGGGACCTTGTGAGTTGAGAGAGCTCTCCAGATTAAGGTTGGTTCCTATTCCCCTATACAGGTGCATACAAACTAAATTACAGAGGGTATATTTGAAATCTACTCTATTTTACCAAGGAGAAAGGGTTAAGGACATGTAAGAAAATAAACCTAAGCTAATGAAGTGATGCACCAAAGGAGTGTTATACAAACATTCTACAACTTAACATAGAACACAAGAATGGAATACAACACCATGCATAAGTAACCAGAATGCAATGAAAGATCAGAAAGACGACGCTGAACACATGAAAGGGTTATAAATCACCCACAGACATATATTATTGCTCCAAAATATATACAATACATTAAAATGGCCATGAGGCAAGAAACCTTGTATTACAGCACGAATGGGAGGTTTGAAATCTCTACAAATTCACTTGAAAACAAAAGAAGAAAGGAGGGCATAAAAAAGAAATTTCCAACCCTTTACAATGATCCATGACCCTTCCTTTATAGGTTCAACATAGAGATAAGAAAGATAGAGAGGTGGGAAAAATAATTTGAAGCTCAACCACTAGCCATCAATTCCTCCTGCAAATCCTCCCAAAATATGTCATGTCTACATCGATTACTTATTCGGCGTGTCAAAGGAGGAAGAAAAATGGATCAGATCAAATCCGATTTGATTATTGGAGTAAATAGATCTTACATTAATGGCATGAAGATGTTTTTCATTTTTTCCCAGCCTAAATTCTTCAAAATTAAATTTTTAGATCTCCATGGCGTGCATGAGGTCGTGATGTTTCCAACGGTGAAAAATTTGTCAAATTTTGAGCACTAAATCTAAATATATGCCGATTTGTATATTTGAATTGGGCCCATACAAAAAATGGTTGAAACTAGCTATTAAAACAGGCCTTTTGGAAATTAGACACGTGGAGGGATGGCACATGTTTGGGGACCACTTTTGGATTTTTATTTTGAAGTTTCGATGAGCTGACACATGACATCTTCCATGGCTTGCTCATTTTCCTGATGTTTTGGCTATGTCCTTTGTCTCGGCGCAACCATACATTTGACCAGGGACACGTGGAGCCTTAGCGCTTGTTTGGAAACCAACCCCAAATTTTACTTTTGAAGTAGTTCCATGCTGACACTTGGCTCCCTCCATTGGCCTATCTCTGATTTTACTATTCAACCCCGACCATGTCCCTTTTTGGACATGGGACATGTGGAAGGTCCGCACTCATTTGGAAACCAACTCAGGATTTTACCTTTGAAGGAGCATCATTAAGACACATGGTGCTTTCGACCTGCAATCTTATACTTAAGTAATTTAGGCCCACTTTTAAATTTGACCTCTGTTGACCATTGGGCACGTCGAGGGTTGGCGCAAGTTTGAGTCTCTGGCTTGGTCTCCCATCTTGAAATTGCGCTGAACTGACACATGTTTCCTTTCTCTTGTTTGGTCTTTTCAATGGTTGGCTCTATGCTTTTTCAGGCCTAGAACATGTGGATGCTCCACGCTTATTTAGATCTACATTTTGAGTTTAATCTTTGGAGATGTGCCAATAAGGTATGTGGAGGCTTCCACTGATTCCTCCATACTTAACCAATTTTGGGGCTCATTTTGAATCATTTGTAGAGCCCGAAGACTTCGATCATTCTCCGTTTCTTTTCCTTTGACCCTCTAGTTTCTTTGACACTATTTTCTTCCTTCCCCAATCATGCTCCTCCATACTAAAACCTTCCTGTAACTTGTTCATTGTATTTGAAGCATGGGTTTGTTTGAAAGAACGATTTCTTGAATTTCTTCCTGCATGGGGTCGTGTTTAATCAATTTTTCTAGGGGTAAAAATAGAGATAACAATTTGGTGACTCATAGGGGCATGTGCCTACCAAATGAAGAGATAATTTTCCTTGTTATATCCATTGGGCATGGTGTCATGATTGGTAACCCGAAGTTGATACTATTCTTCTGAAAATGGACCTTTTGAAGTCCAATTTTAGTTGCTTTGTATTTCTTCTATTAGAAAATGAGAAACTATCATGACAACTATGGGTCTCGCTACTGTAATGCTAAAGGGAATATAAAATTCACTTGGTGGCATGTTGAACTATATAACGATGTAAACCTGGAGCAATAAAGAACCTGTGCCACAACACTTAGGGAAACAAAACCTATGCTACAAAAAAATAACGTGCATACTCACTTAGGGAAATTAAAATCTGATGTTAATATTTACAAGGGTGGAAACTTCCCTTTCAGTAGCAATGTTTGAGATAGATCCTTTTCACTGGGATTTGAAATTATTTTCCATCCAATTTAGCCAGCTAGAATGCATTGCTACTCTTGCACTCTGTGATCATGTAAGGGAAACTCCAAATGGCATCAAATTTAGAGTGATTTCCTTGCTTTACTTGATCTGCATCCCACTTCAAAACTAAGTCCCCTCCTTAAAAGGTCCTTGTTCTTGCTTTCTTGTCAAAAATCTTTTTTTATCAATGCTAGATCCTTTTCCATGACTTACATTGCATGCTATCTTGCATCCCCTACTTCCATTAGCTATGTATACCTGATTTCCATAGGTTCAAACTTGGCCAGCTCCAACTGTTTCATGAGCTCCAAATCAGGAAACTCCAATGAGATGGGAAATACTGATTCTTTTCCATATACAAGCTTGTATGGTGAGATACCTCTGGATCTTTTGGATGTGATCCTATCAGCCCATAGAGCTGCTTTGAGCTTTGTATGCCAAGTCCTCTAATTTTCATCAAGATTCCTTCTTATAATCCTTAATAGGTTCTTATTCATGAACTCTACTTGGTCATTACCTTGAGGGTAATAATTTGATGAGGTGCTGTGATACACACCATTCTTAATTTCCCATTCAGTTATCCTTGTACCAAGGAATGCCAATGCATTATCTAATATAATAGTGGTAGGGACTCCAAACCTGGTGGCTATTCCTTCATAAAAATATAAAATGTTGGATTATTTTTCTTCTTTTAATTCCACTACTTCAGTCCACTTGGTGAAATAATCTGTTGCAGTAAGTATCCACTTATGGCCATGGCTTGAATTTGGGTTAATCACCCCAGTGAAGTCTAGTCTCCATTGCATGAATGGATGATCCACTAAAATAGGATGAAGGGGCTGGGTTGCTAGCTTCTCCTTTCCTATGAAGAATGCACATTTGTTACACTTCTTGATCCATGAGTAGTAGTCCCTGAACACTATAGGCCAATAATAACCAGATTTGATGATCTTGAGAGTTGTTACTCAAGGGGAAAAGTGACCTCCTACTTCTCCATCATGGAACTCATGAAACACTCTCTCAATTTGGCCTATTCCAATACACCTCAATAGAACACTATTTATATCCTTCTTAAACAAGACACCACCAACAAGCATATATGGGATGGCTTGTAGTCTAAAGTATCTTCTCTTTGCTTTGTTCCATTCTGGAGGGCACAAACCTATTTGAAGGTAATGCACCAAGGCTTGGTTCCAACATGGAGCAGGTACATCATTAGTTGGTTGTTCTTGATCATTCTGTAGAAATAGGAAAACCTCTTTTTCACCCACTAACTCATCCTGATGCTTAGAGGTGAGCTATTCACATAGACCCTTACCTCGAACCAATTAGGTCACCTTGATCTCAATGTCATATTCCAGTACCCAGTGATCCAACCTGCTCTCTTCTCATTAAAATATTTGCTTAGGAAAAAATCCTTGACACCAATATGAGATACTAGCAGTTGAATCTTATTGTTTGATACCAAGTGCCTAAACTTCTTCAAGCTCCTGATAACAACAAGGAAATGTTTTTAAATGAAAGAGTATTTTATAGTACTCTACACTTTGACTAAAGAAAGTTATTTGGTGTTCTGAACCTTCCTTGTTGGGCAAGACCACGATGGTTGAGATGGTGTCTGACCCTCCAAAAGCATATAACATGAAGTCTTTTGACAAGTATGGGTTAACAAGAGTTAGAGCATGTGATATTACGACCTTGATGGCCTAAAAACTCTCTTTTCCTTATGCTATCCATTTAAATGCAAGAATCTTCTTTAACATCATTGTTAAAGGATTCACAAGAGTATAAAAATCAGGTATAGACCTGTGAACAAAATTCATCCTCCCCAAGAAGCTTTGAAGATACTTTTTGTGTTGTGGTAATTGAAGTGTTTGGATGGCTTCAACCCTTTGAGGATCAATTGTCAATCCCTCTCTTGAGACAATGTGGCCCAAAAATTTCCCTTCATGAGCTAGGAACACACACATTTTTGGGTTTAATGACACCCTGAACCTTCTATATCTCTGAAATACCTATCTAAGGTGAAAGAGATGGTTTGAAAAATTCTTTGAGAAGACAATGATATCATCTAGGTACACCAGGAAGATGTTTTTTATTAAGCCTTTGAATTCCATGTCCATACTTCACCGAAATGTTTCTCCAGCATTTGATAGTCCAAATGGAATTTTCTTATAAGCATATGTAACCCATTTGGTGGTGAAGGCAGTCTTGAATTGATCTTCCTCTTTTACCATTATTTGGTTATAACATGAATACCCATCTAACAATGAAAGCCTCTCAGAACTACCTACAACTTGTAAGATCTGTTCCATTGATGGAAGTGAGTAGTGATCCTTAAGTGATGCTCTATTCATATCATGAAAATCCAGAAAAAACCTAATTTCTCCATTTTTCTTTCTCACATGTACCAAGTTAGTAACCCAACTTGAATGCTTGATAGGAAATATGATACTGGCCTCAATTAGCTTGTTCAATTATTTTCTCATGAGAGGCTCAATGTGAGGATTTATTGGCCTTTTCTTCTCTCTAAAAGTCTTATCTCATGGATCCAACTTGATGGTGTGATGTGCCAACTTTGGCTTGAAACCTCATAAATATTTATAAGTCTAGGTAAATAAATTTGGGAACTCTTGAAAGAGTTGAATAAATTTAGATTTTTCTTGTTGAGTGCTTACCTTGCCAATCTTTAAGGTTTTTCCTTCTTCTATTAAAATGAGTTCAAAATCTTCACTCTTTACCTAAATATTTTCCTTCTCTTTTCGGAATTGGTCATTTAGGTTGAAGATTGATTCCAAAGTGACAAGACCCTTTGGTAGTTTGTTAGTCCTCAGCTACACCACTTGATCAACGTACTACTGCTCTAATCTATCTTGATTCCTGGAGGAGAACTCAGATTCTTCTTGTAGAAAGTTGAAAATTTGTTGATCATTTTCAAAGACTTGCCACCTTGTGTTGTTGTCTGGGACAGCTGGCCTCACAACCAACTTGATATGGGGCTGAGATATATCACTCTTTATACTCTCCACAATGTCAAACATTGCGCCAATTGCTAATAATCTATCTGTTGCTTCACTCTTCTTCCTTGGGAAATTGATGTTGAATGCTTTGAAATCCTCAATGAGGTCCAATGCCTAGTTCTTGTAGTTCTTTAGTAGATCGTTCTTGGCAACATTTTTTCCTCGTACCTGATTAGCAACTAGTTCACCATCGCTAAACACTTGCAAGTTATTTATACTCCTTTTACTTTCCCAATGCATTCCATGGACCAAAGCCTCATACTCTGTTATATTGTTCAAACAATAAAATTACAAATGGAAAGATGAGTAGTATTTCATACCTTGAGGTGAAACAAGAATATCTCCTACTCTGACTCCTTGCCTACTTCTTGAGCCATCAAATAATAATTTCCATACTTCATTGTCATCTTTTTGGTCTGGCTTAATGATGTCAAGAAGAGGATGATTATCCTCATGAAAACAATAGAATTCTAGCTCAGATTCTTCTATTTCCTTATAGGGGTAAAAAGCATGCCTCTTGTTTTCCCACTCCTCGAGGGTCAAGTCTAGGATACACCCCACCTTGGTATCTGCTTCACAAGTGCTTCGAAGGTCCTCCTGATCAAAGGTTAAATAATTGGCACTGATTGGGCTGGGTACATAAGACTCAATATGGCAATCTACAATGGGCTCACATCTGATTGTGGCCTTAGCTCCATACCTTGTTCTAAAATCATGTGTGACCATTCAGTAGACAAATAGCCTATAATCTTAGCAGTGAAGTCTCTTAAAAAATACCAAGCAAATTGTGGTGGCAAGTTTATGACTAATACGTTTTGTAATATGATCACATTGTGATAGGCATGCAGTGTGAGGCTCAAATCTTTGATGACTCCAACAGTTGCCACGGTTGTCCTATCCAATTACACTATCCCTCTAGAGATGACTTTGTACTAAAGACCCAGTTGATCGGCTATTTGTTTTGGCATTACATAAATACTTGCCCCCGAATCAATCATGCAATTATGTACCAATTTGTCCTTAATGATCAATGAAACATATAATGGAGGAGGCTTAAGATTCTTACCTTGTTGTCCTCCATAGTTTCCTTCGGGCTAAGCCACATTGGTAAGAACATTCTCTTGCTTGTTAGGGGGTTGATTTGAGCTTGACCAATTGGCCATAGCAGTCTGCAACATATCTCTCTATCCTAGAATGGCCACTGACTCCCACATTGAAATGTTCACATTTGTTCAATGATATTAAATGAGCTATCCTTTTTCTGCCCCTTTCCTGACACTTTTTTATCTTGCACTTGGGTCATTACAACTAGTGCCTGAGTGGATTTGGAAGGTGACTTGGATTGACTCTATGTATTGGGAGTTGTATTCTGAGTGCCAATGCCTTGTGGAGTAATGGAGAGTTGAGGATTACCTGAGTTTGATGATTGTCCCTCTCCAATATTCCCTTTCTTGTATTGTGTATTGGCAGTTACACTTTGAGAAGGGGCTTGACTTATACCATAGTAATCTTCAGCTTGGTAATTGACAAGCACAGTTTCACTTAGAGGTACCTCTTGCTGAGCTACTTGCTGCTGATTTTCTTCTTGGTTAGACTCTTGTGAATCACCAATGGTTTGTTCCATTAAGGTTTGGTTTAGTGCACCATTAAAGCACATTCATTGGTTATGGGGCTGATTGCATGGGAAACACCAACCATATTCTTGGGCCATGTTGTTTTGTACTGGAACCAATGCCCTTGATGTTGAAGTTGTGTTTGAATCATATGAATTGAAAGGTCTAGAAACTTGAGGTTGTACTTGGTTTCTATTCTAATTTACATCCTTATTTGGTGTCCTATTTTGTTGATATGGGGGTCTAGCTTGATATTGGGCTTGAGGCTGATATGTCCTAGAGCTCTGAGCTTGTTGCCTCTTGATAGTTACTAACTCATTCCCTAGGTTTTGTAGTTTTTTAATAAATTATTGAAGCTCTTTTGAGGTGATAGAGGATGAGGTGGGGGATTCACCTGAACTTTGATTCCTAGGAGTAGGTATAGGAGCTAATGTGGGTGTCTGGCTAGTGCTTGGATCTCCTAGTTTTGGGTATAGAGCCATGGGTGGCCTAGGAGGAAGTTTGCCAACCTAAATTAGATAATTTTCAGCTCTTATGGAAGTGATATAAGTTATAGGTAAGGATATGCCTCCCATTTATTGAATAATTAAAGTAATATCAGAATTTAGAGCTCTAAGAAAGAATAAGAAGGCACCTTCATCTGTGGGATTTACAACTAATGGAATCCTATACCATTTCCTTTGGAATATGAAGTTGAAATCTATTAGATTTTCATTGGGGGCCCTCTTGATGGTTGTAAAATGCTCTAACAAGGACAAGTTATCCCCCTTTTCTCCAAACTGGTTGTGGAGAGCTCTACAAAGATGGTCCCAGGTTTGAATAGAGCATGTTATTAGACTTCTGAACCAAGCTTTACCTTTGAGTGCAGAGGCTAAAAAAATTACTGCAATGTCCATCTCAGTGATCTAATGAATAACAAATAAATTTGCAATGTCTTGAATGTGATCACTAGGAGAAGTTTTGTTTTCTCTAGTGAAATATGGGATGCTCTTTAATGCTACCACTGGGACTGGATTTTGTGAATTGAGAGTGAGTGGGTTGATGCCAATGAAGTCAACATTAGGGTTGGGTGGTTGTGCCATTATGATTGGCTTGAGAACCCTTGTTGATTGAATGAAAGGCCTACCAGGATGAGGTGTTGACATGGCTGTATTTAGTGGAGATGGAGACCTCTGTGCTCATCTGCTCCTTCTCCCTCTATCTGGGGATAAGTGCAGATAGAAAAATAGTCCCTCTTCTCTAGTTCTTGACCTTGTTTGTATTCTTCTCATCAACTTGAAAATCTTGGACTGTTGAAACCAATGGATTATGTTTGTTTTGGAGTCACTAGATGTGCAACTTTTAGAGCTTCTCAAAAGCTAAAACATGCAACAAGTGCACATCAATTTTTCTTCAATAAAAGATGAAGACATCTTGTCCCCTCGGGCATGCCAAAAATATTAGCGCAAAATCACAGCACCCTTGAATGTCTACAACAAGATGGGTTGAGAACCTAAGTGTGATTGCACAACATGGAGCATCTCTCAAACTTTGGGATCTTACAAGTTAAGAGAGATCTCCATATTAAGGTTGGTTCTTATTCCCCTATTCAAGTGCACACAAACTAAATTCCATAGGATCTATTCTAAATCCACTTTATTCTACCAAGGAGATAGGGTTGAGGAGATGCAAGAAAATAAACCTAAGCTAATGAGGTGATGCACCAAAGGAATGTTAGACAAATGTTTTGCAACTTAACACAGACCACAAGAATGCATTACAACACCATGCACAAGTAACCAGAATGCAATGGAAGATTAGAAAGACAAAAATGAATAGATGAAAGGGTTTGAAATCACCCACAGACATATATTATTGCTCCAGAATTGATACAAAACATTATAGTGGCCAAGAGATAAGAAACCTTGTATTACAGCTCAAATGGGAGGTTTGAAAGCTCCACAAATTCCCTTGCGAACAAAATAAGAAGGGAGGGCACAAAACAAAAATGTCCAACCCTTTACAATGAGCCCCAAAACTTCCTTTATAGATTTACAGAGAGAAGAAGGAGAGAGAGGCGGGAAAACTAATTCAAAGCTCAACCACTGGCCATCAATGCCTCCTACAAATTCACCCTAAATTTTTCATATCTACATCGATTAATTATTTGGCCCATCAAAGGTGGAAGAACGGAAGATCAAATCAAATCTGATCTAGTTGTTGGAACAAATAGATCTTACACTAATTACATGAAGATGTTTTGTAATTTTTTCCACATAACTTCTTCAAAATTAAAGTTTCAGATCTCCACAGCATGGATGAGGTCGAGATCTTTCCAACGGTGACAATTTTTTTAGAATTTGAGCACTAAATCAAAATATATACCCATTTGAATATTCGCATAAGGTATATACAAAAAATGGCGAAAACTAGCTATTAAAATGGGTCTTTTGGAAATTGGACACATGGAGGGCTGGCACATGTTTGGGGACCACTTTTGGATTTTTCTTTTAAAGTTACGCTAGGCTGACATGTGATATATTCCATGGCTTTCTCAGTTTCCACACGTTTTGGCTAAGTCCTTTTGCTCAGCAGGACCATAAATCTGAGCAGGGATGTGTGGAGGCTTATCGCTTGTTTGGAAATCAGCCCCAAATTTTACTTTTGAAGTAGCGTCGTGCTGACACTTGGATCCCTCCACTAGCCCGTCTCTGCTTTGACTATTCAACCCTGACCCTATCCATTTTTGGACTTGGGACATCTGGAAGGTCTACACTTATATGGAAACCCACTAAGGATTTTACCTTTAAAGGAGTGTCGTTAAGAGATGTGGTGCCTTCCGCATGTACTCTTACACATAACCAATTTAGGCCCACTTTTGAATTTGACCTCTATTGACCATTGGCCATGTGGAGGGTTGGTGCAAGTTTTAGTCTCCACTTTGGGCTCCCATCTTGAAATTGCACCGATATGACATGTGTTTCCTTCCATTTTTTTGGACTTTTCAATGGCCAACTATATCATTTTTCAGGCTTGAGACGCGTGGAAGCTCCGTGCTCATTTGGATATGCCTTTTGATTTTATTCTTTGGACATGTGCAAATGAGGCAAGTGGAGGCTTCCATTGATTCCTCCATACTTAGGCAATTTTGGGGCTCGTTATAAATCATTTGTAAAGCCCGAAGAATTTGAGCCTTCTCTGTTTCTTTTCCTTTAAGTCTCTAGTTTCTTTGACATTATTTTCTTCCTTCCCCGATGATGATCCTCCATACTAGAACCTTCCTATAACGTGGTCATTGGATTTAAAGCATGGGTTTGTTCGATGGAACCATTTCTTGAATTTCTTCCTGTGTGGGATCGTGTTTGATCAATTTTTCTTGGGGGAAAAATAGAGATAGTAGTAATCGTGTTTTCGATAGGGGTGTATATCATACTAAGTATGTATTTGACAAGCCCAGTGATAAGGTTACATATCATTAGGTTTAAAAATGCATTTCATAAGTATCTGACATCGACTATACTAAGAAATTTGCACCAAATTCCAAAATCAACACTATTCAAATAAAAATTTCTATTGTTATATATTATTGGGATGTTCATCAAATGGATGTGAAGAGTTTCTTTCATCATAATTACCTAAAGGAGGATATCTATATGCAACATCCACAAGGTTTTGTTCAGGTTTATTGCTTAGTATTTAGACTTATAAACACTATCTTTGACCTCAAACAAGCCCCTGAAGCTTGGCATATAATGATAGAATATTTTCTTTTGAATTTATGGTTCACTCATTGCTACTTTGATTTGAATGTGTATATTTTACAAAAAAGTGATTCACTTATGATTTTGTTTCTTGATGTTAATGACCTTTTGATAAGAAGGAATTCTTTTTCATTAATTATAGCATTGAAAGTATCTCTAGAAGGTAAATTTTCCATGAATGAATTGGGTTTGTTACATTACTATCTTGTGATTTATATTTCTTAGCTTAGCACATGGGTAACCATTGTAAAAACTAGGTATACTCCAAATTTACTTTCTCAATTTCACATTGCTGATTATAAGCCAACTTTGACTCCAATTCTATTTGGCATCAATATTGAGGCTCATTATACTTCACTAGTGGTCGATGATAATTTATATATAAAAATTAGAAGAAACCTTATATAGTTGAGTCACACTAGACCCAAAATTTCATATGTGTTAGTTTTGGTCTCTATGTTCACACATTAATCTCATGAGCTGCACTAGAAAGTAACTAAGAGCATTCTTCTCTACTTTTATGGTACACACAAATGTAAGATTCATGATGATGCTAGTATTGATATTGATATCGTTGGCTACAAAAAAAAATATTTTGATGTTGATAATCAGAATCACAAGTCCACTTCAAGTTCTAGTTTCATGTTAGCTTCTTACTCAATTATTTGGATAAGTAAGAAGTAAAATGACATTGCTTTATCATCTATTGCAGACGAATATAGAGGTGATGCTAGTGATTACAATAAGACCATTTGGATTTAAGGGATTATGATAGAGTATGGTATTAAGTAATGTAGATCCACATTCATCTTCCTCGACATTCATAGAAAAATTCATATTTGCAAGAATCATGTCTCAAACATACCAAACACATTTATATTGACATGTATTTGATCAAGGAGTTTATTCATGGACAAGTAATTAATATTAGGTATTGCTAGACATCAGAGTAGATTATTGACATCTTCACCAAAGCCTTCTCAAAGATCCACCTTCTTCACTTGCATGATCCTCTAGGGGTATGGGTTATGTCAACATCATCTTTGCATGACATCTAGTCCTCCTTTCTTCATTATCTCTTTCAAACAGGAGTTTTTCCTATTATTTTCTCCACTTTGTGAGAGTTCCATTGTACTTGTGTAACTCATTACCTAGGCCTTGTTCCTAGTATCCACATTTTCTACACACCTAAGCTAACCTTAAGGGGATGTTATTACATTATATTATTTTTCAATGTATTTTTCTATTTACATAGTTATGTCTAAACACATGGGTTTTTCCTAAACTCATGGATTATCTGTATTTGGTGTCATAGGTATCATATGAGTTACTATTGACTATCTTCTAATGATGGGATTTACATTCATAATTTATCTTTGATCAATATTCTAGGGAAATTTACACATTACACTCTTATTTATACACCTCGTTATACAGATAACTTATTTAATTAAGGTATTGATTCATTTCCCCAGTAAAAAATTGGAATTCATCCATTTGTATCTTCTTCTTTGTGATTTTTTTATCATTTCAATTACATAGTACATTTGTTGAAATATTATTTGCACACTCTAATAATTTTAATGTGTCACTGTGTCCCAAACCTTGTCCCTTCAATTAATACAATGTATAAAATATTAAATGTTCTTCTCTAAAATATAAAAACCTAATTATAATGTAGGTATAATCCACTAATAAATCACTTGTCTCACTAATGAGATACAAAACTTAATAAAAAATAGACAAAATAAAACATACTAAAAGAAAAAAAAAAAAAAATGGTAAAAGAGTAATTCACGATAGAAAGAAATTAATTCTCCTCCAAAATCTACAAAATAAAAAAACAACAATCCAAAAGTGAGGGAAACAATTTTCTCTGCACAAGACAATTTTATTTTTTATTTAAGTCGTCATGTCAGTTTGTCCTTTGCAACATGTCTATACTCATTTATTAATTTTAAAAAAAACATGTGTACATTAGTATAAGATCAAACATGTGATATGGGTTAGCTATGTTTTCAAATTAAATATAACAAAAAAGCCAGTAGTTTCTTTTGTTTCTTTGTAAACAACGTATTTTCAACACATTTTGAATAGGTTTATGTTATTCACATATGGGACATGATAAATTATAAGATTGAAGGTCCGTGAATGGATAATGATAAATTATGATGAGTACATACCCAGTCTCTGTAAGTTTTAGTTTATAATGTTGGAAGAAAGACACTACAATATTTATTGAGTCAAATTGAATTTTTTTTTCATACATAAAGGAACTGATAACTTGCATATTTTTGCATTATTACACACTTACTTGTTGACTTCAATTCTTGTAACTTACCTTTGTTTATTTATAGTAACCATAGCTATTTAGGGATAAATAATGTCTTGTTCAGATTTCCATGTCTCTACCCATAATTATTCTCTTTTTGTGGTATTGTCTTTATCTTGAATTATATATCAAGGACTGCACACATGCCTTATGTAAGTATCTATAACCATTATTAGTATTTTATGTTACACTTGTATGTTGTCATTTTATAAAATTCATATTTATAGACTAGATTAGATATATATTTGCATTGTTATATTCTATTATATTGTTACACTATGCCCCTTGGATTTATCCATCCACTGGTTACACTTGTTTTAAATCCTAGTGGGCTTCCTATATTTGATTACCTAATGCTATCATAATATTAAGGTCAATATACTCTATAATTACTACGCAAATATTGCTTGAGAATATTAATATCTACATTTTTATATATACTTACATTGGATCTCTACTTTTGACAATCTAGATGAGAAACTATATTTTTCCTACCATACATGATCTAGGAACAATTTTTTCAATAAACCACTATGTCAAAATGGAAGGGAAGCACCAAGCCCCTTCCATGTTTTTTATAAAATGTTCGATTGTGTAAATGTTAATTAATGCAAAGCATGATAAGGTACATGCCTTGAAATCTTGTATCTTCAATGTGGTTAAGTAATGCAATGGAAAATGAAACAAGTAATCATCACCTTTATAGAATTCTTTAAACTACATCATGTCATGTGTGTCTGAATCTATAAGAGAAATTTGTATGAGTACTAATAATGTAGCCAAGATTTGAACATACTCAATATATTGCAAAAAAATTTAACACAAAAGAAAAAATATCTCCTTCTTCATTATTGAATCATCAATTACAATGTTACCTAAATAGGAAAACAACTCCCAACTCGAGTTTCCAAGAAAACTTTGACTATCTTTGACTAAAACTACTTTAGGTGGTGGAAATTAATATTTTTAGAAGTTTACTAGTACCTACTATTCTTAGTAAGTTCGCATGCTTATTCGTACGGGCAAATATTTTGCCATTCATCTTCTACATGCCTAAATTAGAGGAATTACCAAATTTTCAGCTCATAATGCATCTAAGAGACTAACAGTATCTAATGCCCTAAAATAGGAAAAAAACTAATTTACAAATTAAATCCTAATTTTCAGCCCTCAGATAGTCAAATTCAAGCTTGAAAATGTGCTGAAGTGTGCTCCAACCGTCAGGGTAGGTTGACCAATGCATTTATCTCATCAAAAGAAGTGGTTTCAAAACACACAACGGAACCAATCGGACACCTGGAGCACAAGTTATGACCTTTTCAAGTTCCTCCTAATTTTAGTGCATCAACTAATGTTATTAAATATAATATAGGCTTTTTTGACAAAATTATTTGGCATGGAAGTAGATCTACCTGTAAGTGGAAAGTGATAGAAAACGAGAATAAATTCACATCCATATATCCCAAAAAATAAAAACAACGTACTTTATTTAATGGAAGTCCAATATTGTGAATATCTTGACATAGAGTATGATGTTAAAAATTTACATAAGTACAAGCTTGAAGTGGACGATTTCCACATTGTAAAAAATGAGATGTATGTGAGATTGATTGACATAACATGATTTATTTCCGAGTTATTATCTGACGATTACATACATCAAAGTTAAAAGACAATGAACTCCATAGGGAAAGGATATAGTAAAATGTATTATGGTTATATAAATAGAAGAAATAGTATCAAATACTATTCTACAAGTATAGCAAGATAGAACAATATGTGAGAAAATATTTTAATTTGTTGTTCTACAAGTTTTGGTGCAAGACATGATATTGAACCTAGGTTCATAATTTTTGCAAGAATTTAATTTTTATAGTGATACATAACTTTTCATAATTATATATACATTTTCTTAGAGAATTGTTTTTATTCCCTATAAGTTTAGACATCTTAGCATAAAAGATCGTGAAAAGTCATAAAAATTAGAGAATGATTACTACGTAATAAATTATTGTTTTTTAATCATAAATTAATTAAATTATGCTTATGTATTTGTTGGAACCACAAAAGGGGAATATTATACTTTATAAAATGAAGAATATAAAACATATGTATATAAAAAAAGATGGATTGACTATGTTTTCAATTTAGAAGTTGATTTTTTCCTATTTTGTATAGTTTCTTTTTAGAAGTTAATTTTCACACTTTTAATACATTTCATCCCTAAATTCCTTGTAATGACCACAAATTTCTCGCAAAAAACCCAAGACAACTTAAAAGTTAAATTATAAAAATTGCTAAATAATTTTATTTCTTTAAAAATAAAATTAGTTGGAAATTTTTTTTTTCTCTGTTAGCAACTAATCATTTTAATTATCATTGAATCTTCTGTTCAAGTTTAAAATTCCCTAGTTACAATCTTTATTTAATTTAGTAGCATATTTCAAAATTCATTTAATAATTTTATTATTCTAGGACTAAATATAAATTTTCCCTTCCATTAAATCAAATATAATTTAATTTAATACTGATTATAAATATTGTCTAACTACTAAGGGGTGAATTTGATTTAATTAAATACAAGGTCATGGCCTTTTATTTAAGGGTCACTAACTAAACATTATGAATTACAAAATATTTTAACTTCTACATCACTTAAGTGGCCCCATTTAAAGTTGACTCATGTATTTCATTTAAAAGCATTCTCACATAACTTTCACCTAACTTTTGTATGGATAATCTTCAGCCATTTAATGGAATAAATATGGGCCATTACATCTAAGATTCAAACTAACCCTAAGCCTCTTTTTAGAAAGCTTTTATTTAATCACTTAACTTATTTGCTCATTTTGTTTTGTAGGTTTATGGGAGGAGAAGGATAAGGAAGAAGGGTTCCATGAAAGGATAATGGAGGCACAACGATGGATACTCACAATCTCAATGTTTATTTTATTTGCAAAGGCTTTGTAGGGTTTGGTATAAAATTTCATTGTTGTAGATCAGTTTCATTGTATTTACCCTATTTTGGTAAATCGACATTTTTCCTTTTTAATAAATCTCATATATAAATAGTGTATACACGCATTGTTGAATATATATACATATTTATATATATCCTATATAGATATATATATATATATATATATATATATATATTTCCTTGTGTGTGTGTCTATATATATATGTGTATATACAAATTTATTGTATTATTAAAAGGACCCAAAATTTTATTTAATAAAAAGGATATATATAAATATGTGTGTGTGTGTACATATTATATATTAAAATTCACGGTTACAAAATTATACAGACCGCGTGTTTAATAGTTCGATTGACAGTTGTTAGGTTGTTTAATAAATAATGTTTATAGAGTTTGGGAGGAGCCACCCCCCCATCCTATATAATAACGTGGTGGGGGTGGGGTCGGTGAACCTCCCCCCTTTTAACATGTACATAAAACAAAACAATAACTGCGGGGGCTTAACCACACGCAACCCCCATTCAAAATTTTTGTTTTATTATATATACATTTTTTATTAATAAGTTTTTTTTATAATTAATTCTATTAATATATATATAATAACAATAATAATAATAATAATAATATCATATTTAATATATAATTATATTAATTTCATTTATAATATCAAGTGTTTATACTAATTTAGTTTTTTTTTTAAAAAAGGAATTAAACAAAAGAAGTTTGATATATATAGACTTGCGAGGTAAATTTAGTTAATTTAACTAAATTCTAATTATATTTAGATATAGGTATATAGATACTTTTTTTTGTTGGTTCAAGTGACCAAAATGAGTTTAATAGTATTGTGATATACAAGGAAAGACACCATGGTTTTCTACCTATACCAAAATAAATAAATGAGAAAACACTTAAAACTTCTTATTCAACCTTCTTTGATTTGTAAGGGGAAAATTTTCCTTCAACATGACTAGAAATGCAATTATAGTTTAAATTCTTCAATATAACTTTCATTCAATAAAAAAAGAGTAAATACTCCTTTTCTTCTTTCAACGATTAAATGACAACCATTTCACATAGGAAGTGCATTTTAACAAGATTCTCATTTCTTTTAAAATGAAACATATCACATTTTTAAAATAATGAAACAACTTAAATTAAAGGAGATGCATTTCCATTTCAAACCATATCAAGTTTTCTATTTCACCTAAACAATGTAAGATTTGGTAGTTTCCTTTCACAAAACTAACACATTTTAAAATACAAATTTCTTATTCAAACACTCTTATAAGAGTTTACAAGTTATAGGGATTTCCAAGTAATAATACTACTTTCTTTCAAGCATAGAAATTTACAATCTTCCACTCAAAGTGGGAATAATAAAATGAAGAAATTATAACATAAGGACTTTCAACAAGGCCAAAATACAAGCCTCCATTGCATGCCTTCTCCCAACTTGTAGCTTCAATCTTTCACTCTTGAATATTTCAAAAGTTGCATCACATTACAAAGAAAAATGGGTATAGGTGACACTCTCCACCCAACCTATAATCCAATAAGGGGAGAAGCCATCCCCTTATTATCCCCCAAGCCCCAACCAAAGAACAATGAGGGGTCTTGAGTAAGATTTGACAAATTTTTAGAAGAATGGCCTCCACAAACAAAAGATAATAAAAAAAATTCAACACATTTAAATGGACATACTCAACAAAATCTACAACTTCTTCAAACAACACATAGGCTTGATATCAAACCAAGAAGGAGCAAGGATTATGAGAACCACCTAATTTTTACTCTCAATTGAATTGATATTTTCACCCAAAGCCTCCATGTGCACAATATAATAACAAAACATCCTTATCTCTCCCCTTGCAAGTATGCAAAACTATGTCCATGTTTTCCTTTTCACTACCCATAGGTGAAACTCCCAATCAAACTCACTCAAAAATTTTTCCCTCACCAATGGTATCATAATTCCATCTCCCATACCCAACCCAAGGAAGCTACCCAACCACACAAAAAAAAACACATTCAAATCACTCATTGAAACTTAACAAGAACAATTTTTTCACATCTACAATTATAATATGAAAACAACAAAGGTAGAGAGCCTACCTCTCCATCAACCTTCCAAAATACTTCACTCCAAAATATTTTTTGACACCTTCAAGCCAAGCACACTCAAAAAGTAACTCCAACAAGCTCCTAATTCCAAAAGTGCAAATGAAAGAAAATAAACAAGTAACCCCAAATCCATCAAATCCCATCAATAGATAGAAATGGGATGTGAGGATGATGAGGTGGCTCCATGTAGGATGCCACATCATCATTCCTCCATTCATACACACAAGTCAAACACCATTCCCAAGACAATAATTGAACATGTAAGATTTATCACAAGCCTACATGACACTCAAACTTGCACACCAAGTCTACCAAGGACAAATTAATTGTGGTAAGTAGGAAAACACAATTATTTTCACCCTTTTACACTCAAAAATGCATAAATAAGTCTAAAATTAACTCCCCATACCATAGTTATGGTTGTTGGGTGAATTTAAGAGGAATGAGACAAGCTTAGCTTGTCCCAAAAGCCTCCAAAAAGGCTTCCCAAGTCAAAATCTGAATTTTGAAGTTGGGGAAGAGTACACAACATGGAATACAACAAAAATATACCCTACATCCACAATATTTTGAAAGGACCATCGACCCTCATAACTATTCAATTGTCACATACTTAATTTAGTTAAAAAATAAAGTTGGATTAGCTAATTAAGACATATTAATAATTGCTAATAAAGTGACTACAATTTCCAAAAATTAAAAACAGAACACAAAGTAAAACACACAAAAAAGAAGAAGAAGAAAACATTATCCCCATGACCACATATGTGAGGTCACCTCCTATGGGAAACCTCCTAACAATGCATGAAAACAACACAACATTGCATTACAAAACTTGTCAAATTTTTGCCATGTTGCAAAACACCCGACATCCTTATATGGTTTGTCATGTATCCCCTTTCGATGTATGTGATAAAATTTCCTACAACACAAATAAAATACCTCTCTGACGTTATAGCCATATCAAAAACATCGAGACTAATATACATATAAAAATTAATAATCATCATCAAAAATTATATCATCTATCACCATACAATTAATTCTATTTTTACATCCATAAAATCGTAATTCTACTAAAAACATCCAACATAGGTTATGTATCCAAAATATGACATGTTAGCATAAAATCAGAATACTACAAATCAATATATATAATTGTCTATCATGACAATCTAGTGCATCATAATAAAAATATAAATCATAACATGTCAATAGTCCAATATCTTCATATTCCATCATCTACTGATCACAATATAATACTCAAAATGTCTAAGTATTAATCCAAAAAGAATAACATCATAATGTAATAGTGTCGAAGACGAATGGGCACTACATCCCCCTCCCCTCATACTTTAATTCCTCCTTGAATTCACTTGAATAGATGGGGAAACTGGGGTCAAAATAAAGTGACATCCTCCCATGTAGATGTAGTCTCATCGTACCTATCCCACCGGAACCAAACCTAGTCAATCTCACGGTCTTGAAGGTCCGGGGTCCTACGAACTATGATGCACACGGGCTCCTTAGACACCTTCCCTTGCTCCTGCACCTACAATGTAGTCCAATCCAACACATGAGATGGATTTGGAATGTAATTCCTAAGCACAAAAACATGAAATACATCATGGATGCGAGACAAGTTAGGTAGCAATGCTAGACAATAGGTTAAAGAACCAATATGCTCTAAGATCTCAAAGGGACCCAAAACCCTGGGAGCAAGTTTAGATCCTTTTTCATAATGGATAAGGATATTATGAGGCATGATACGAAAAAACATCTTCATGACCACCTCAAAACTATGATCTGTCCTCCATTGATCTGCATATTTATTTTTTCTATCTTAAGCCACATGTAATCTCTATTGAATAACGAAATCCTGCTGCTCCATATCCTGTTATAATGCCAACCAAAGAGAAAACTTTGTCCTAAAATCTATCCCAACTCAGCAATGTCCTGCACTCCTTGCCATATAGAGCTTGAAAAGTATCCATGCCAATCGAACTCTAAAAACTATTGTTGTAGGAAAACTCAACTAAATACAAGTACTCCTCCCATTGAGACTAATGATCCATGATGTACATCTACAACATATCTTCTAAAATGTGGTTCACTTGATCTGTCTACCCATTTGTTTCTAGGTGGTAAGATGTACCGAAGTTGATACTCATTCCAAGATCCTCCTATATGGTAGTCCAAAAGTGAGATGTGTACAAAGGATCATGATCGAAAATGATCTTCCATGAGATCCCATGCAGTCTAACAGTCTCATCTAGATATACTCATGCCACTGCGCTAGCTACATAGGTGGTCTTCACCAGAGAAAAATTAGCCACTTTCATCAATCTATCCACTATGACCATAATGGCGTCATGGTGGTATCTTGATGTAGGTAGCTCTACAATGAAATCCATGGAAATGGTGTTCCATTTCCAATCCGGTATGGCATGATGATATAGAAGACCGGCTGGGTGCTGATGCTCAACCTTCACCTTTAGACACTCTAAAAAATGAGACACAAACTAAGAAACATATCTCTGAAGTCCTCTCTAATGTTACAACTGTCTCAAATTGGCATGCATCTTCTTAACCCTTGGATGGGGAGAAACTATAATTTTCCTACCAGATATGATCTAGGACCAATGTTGTCAATAAACCACAATATCAAAATGGAATGGAAGCACCAAGCACCTTCCATGTTTTTTATAAAATGTTCGATTATGTAAATGTTAATTAATGCAAATGATAATAAGGTGTATGCACCCAAAGCTTTAATATTCAATGTGGTTAAGTAATTCATTGGAACAAGAAAGAACTAATCATCACCTTTCTGTTGGCATATGTTACATAGCAAGTATTTAATATATTTAGGTTGAGATGATTAGATAGTATCACATTTTTCTCACATAATTTGTAACCTCTCCTTGTTTTTGGGGAATTTTGTTATTTCTCCTCCCTATAAATAATGTACACACTTCTAAATAAATACATTGATTGAGATATAATATCTCTATTTTTTCTCCTAAATAAGCTCATCACAATCTGGTAATTGTAATACCCACAAATTACACACACAAATACAATAGTAAAAATACCGGAATGTTTTTTTGACTTTAAAGACTCATTACACAACACCACACGAGCTCTAATAGATAAAATTAACACCACATAAGACACTTACACAAGTCATCGACACACATAGACACATGACAACACCATATACATTTCGATACCACACTTACCCCAATGAATGGATTCTAGAAATGACCCAAGCATAAAAAGGGAACCACGGATTGGAAAACCCACAGCACATCATTACCATGATTACATCTTAGTTACGATTAACATTCCAAAAAAATATTATTATGCAAGGATAATTTTCTATTTTTCTTCACCTACAAATTCTTGAATTCATTTCATATTCAAATTACAATTTGACCATTTAATTTGGATCTTTATCCCTTGTGACAATATACATAACTTACTTAATTATTTTCCATATTTCAAATTTCATAAAAATTTCCTAATTATCTCATTATTATGTTAAGATTATACTTCTCAACATTTATTCAATGTTTAAATTTTACCCTTTCTACACGAGTAAATTTTATGTGATGCCAAGAAAGAAATATTAGGACCTAAGGGAGATTTAGATTCAAGATACATGTTCCCACAAAAATTCTTCGATCACAGTATCTTTATTTCCCTATCATAGTTAAGATAGTTCAATAACTTATTGAATCCATTCGACATTTCCACATCAAGAAATTTTATTTGGATTTATATATCTTTTATTTCCTCAAAATTTGATCTCACCAAGGGAAATTAATATTCTTTTTAACACATGAAAATGTCTAATTGAGTTACAAGGACTCCAAGAGTGACATTATTCCTAACTTCAAATGGCATTTTACTTCTATATGCTTTACTCTTACATCGCACTATGGTCTCATTATTAGCATTGTTTTATAACATTTGTAAACAAAATAACACATAGTTTTCACTAATTGATTCACTACTAAAAGGAGTGTAATGTAGCACAAGACATCCCATTTCTTAGCTCTTATACACTACATTATTAAATGCATGGTGCAACCAAGACATCCACTTGTGTCATTTAAATCCCACCACGAGTTCAATCGTAGGAATATCACCTACTACCTTTGTTCAATTCTGGGCCACTCATTATGGTACAAAGGGAAAATAGGCATAAGGGGTAATGAGACTATCATTTTTTCTACGCTTCTCTTAAGTTAACTTAATTTAAAATACAAAACATCACTAATTACCTTTCAATATTTTGAAAAATGTAGAACTATCCTCTACAATTTTACATAACATGTATATCCAAATACCTTTTTACTATATGCTAATTTGAATCAAAATTACACCTATAGTTAAATGCATGTTTCTCAAAACACCCTAAAACTAACATCTCATTAGTCTAGACAAATTTCAATAAATAACTTTACTATAACATAACAATGTATAGATATTTATTTCCATTAACATACATAAGCTCTAACAATATACAAACAATCACACCGATGTCATTTTTCCATCTTACTTGCATCCCTGTAAAACAATGGGAGCATGAAATCAACGATTAGTCACTGGCATGGCATCCACCTAGATATAGCATAATTAACGTATTTAGTTTCCCATTTACATAATAATAATTTGCATTCCAAGCAAGAGGGTTAGAGACATATATACATTTCATTTCATTTCACTTTATTTCTTAACCAAGAGAGAGAAAGAGATATGGAGAGAGAGGACGACTATTTTTCCAAAATATCAATTTCACATAATAAGTCACTTGATATAATTTCAAATAGTTAGTTACAAGTGTCAACAAGTTTCGATTGGGTTTTGGTAACCCGACGGGAGTCCTACAACTTTCTTTTTATGTTTTCCTCCTAGTAACAACAACATTCAATTTAGGATCGGAGGCTACGAAACCACTTTCAGATGTTGTCTTCCGGTGAGCAAACATACCACGAGTAAATTTCTATGTGTCAAGCTTATGAATGGTGGTAAGTTTTTCGACGCCATTGGTTGTAATTGGCCTAGTTTTAAATGATCCAAAGTTAGCTCAAGTGGTCAAAAAACTACGTCCAAAAATAATGTCTGATGGAAAAAATCACAAAGAGAAATTATCTATAAGTTTCACTATATATGGAGAACTCACTGGAGTCAACAAAATTGAGAACTTGCAAATGGGTTGCAAACAATGAAAAATTTTCTGGAGCCACCGGTCGTAGTTGAGCCAATTTGACCTAGTAAAACAACGACCAAAGGCCTACAAAATGCCTTTTCCAAACTATCTAGGAATGTATTTTTCCCCAAACTGAAGGTTCTAGGTAGATTTATCATAAAAATACTAGAGGTTTACAAAGGTGGGAAAGCACTTCATTGCTCACAGACCAAATGGTGAGCTGAAATGAAACTCAACATTTCAATTTTAACACCTCCCTAAAAGTGCAAAATGAAGTAACATGACTCCCAGAAGAGTGGTGAAGAAAGTAAAAACGATTGTTATGGGTCAATATAAATCTGTGCGTGACTCTCCTTATAAGAAGGAACACATATGACACTTGACGTCACTTTTAGGATGCTCAGAATATTTTTTTACACATCTCTATAAATTGTGTTTATCAAAATTTACAAAGTAGATGGAAATGGTTATCTTAGTTAATTCATCTAGATCTCACCGATACTAATAAGATCGAGCACCAAAATTTAGACACCCTGGGTTTATCAATGCATACAGTTGTGGTCGCAGCATAGAGTTGGTGGCAAAAATCATGAGGTGTTATTTTATTGATTACACTAGTCGTCTTGTCAAAATGTCCAATTGTTTGAGTATTTAATAGTTTAATATTTTTTTTTCCTTGCAAATGGATAACCAAATTATACAATAATTATAAAAGATAAAGGTAAGTAGACCATGCCTGATGGGAAATGAATTGGCAAAAGATGTGGAGCTGGATACCACATCTTCACAAGGAATTTCATCAAATAGTTCATGTGCTAAGAGCAGAGTTCTACATGTTTCATACATGTCCTCCCAGTATTTGTCGGTACAAACACAAGCTATAATATTGCCCCTCCTCCATTACACTTTGGTGGATGTCCATACTCTATCTAAAATTTCACATTATTACACAGGTTGAGACACTGCTGGAAATATATTTAGAGTTGGATTTACTCTAGCCACCAAAACTTTCCTAAAATATTGTAAAGCTGTCTCAACAAAACCTTTTGTGCAATCCAAAAATCAATACATTCTATGATACTATCTTTATTTGAGACATTTTGATTTTTTTTTTTTTGATGTTTTCGCAAACAACCACAAAGTTTTGCACATGTTGGGTGTTTTTCTTATCGTCCCGAAGTTTTTCCACTAACTAGCAAGTTTGCAAAGCAGTAAAAGAAAAAAATGACCCCAAGTTTTCTTTTGAATTTCCTAGCAAAGATTTCAAATATCTCCTTCAAATACAGACTTGAATTGGCTGAAAATACAGTGTAGAATCTATTTTTTGTAAATAGTAGAGATAAGAAATGAATAAAACATTACAATTTCATTTCTATTAACCACCATTCTCAAACTTAGCATAAAGTATATGGCCAACAATAAAATTTTTGGTAATATCTCCCCTCCATCCTGATTTAATAGTTGTCCATACCTATTCTAAAGGTCACATTTTGGCACAGGATAGGAGTGAGCATGCCAAGGCAACCTAATAAATTATGAGAAAACATTCAAACATTGTCTTTCAAATTGAAATTTTACTCGATCTAACTCATATCAATTCCGCATGAGCAACAACATCCATAGTTTTGTTTTCATCTGACACTGATATGGACCCATCTTCATATTCTAGAGGATGGTATGGATTTATGGGATACCATTCAAGGCATTTGAGAATGGATAAATGGGGGAGTTTCATGCAAATGGAGAGGCAAGAGACAAATCTTGTTGAGATATGAGTGGAGTAGAAGGAACAAAAATTTCTCTACCTACAACAAACAAACCAGCGGTAAAAAGGAATTTCATCTCAAAGACAATAGAACCCATTGCAACTATCCAATAGTGCTAAATTCACAATGTTTACTTGATTTTCAGCATGGTCGAGGCATGTGGATCTTAATTAAAGTGCCTGAATTATTGGGAAAGGAAAGATGATAGGACTGAAAGGAGTTGAAGGTTCCCATACCCTGCCAAATCTCCCACCACACAACAGCGCGATATAGGCCATTGTCCACCAATTAATTATCACCCACCCCTAAACATTCTTTAATATTTTATTTTATATTGTGTGGGACAATACATCTCCCTCCCCTTACAAAATCATCATCCTCTGCGATATAACGAAAAGGGTAAAAAAGTGATAAGAAATGAAGGAAGATAATGATGACAAGTTACAACTAGGGATAAGATCTCTATCGTTAGAACACAACCATAGGGAAGTCAAGTAATTTTAAGAATTTCACAAACTCTTAATGTTCTGTGAATATTAGTAGTTCTATTTTACCTTATTACTTAGTTAATATGCGAGAAATGGTAGATATGCACTAGTTTTAAACTACAGTTGATTGTTATGTTCAGGTTTCTTTTTTTTATTTGCTAGTTAAATAACACAACACTCTAGAGATTCCATTATAAATTTCACAATGATTATGCACAATAAAATGTCAAATTCAGTTTCATTTAACATATTTATCCTACTTTTATAATACAAAACATGGGATCAAAATTAAACCCATATATAGATGAGCATTTCCCTTAAACACTAGCATCTTTAAAATGCTACAAAACTTCACTAATAACCTTTCAATACTTCGCAAAATGTAGAACTATCCTCTAAAAGTTTACTTAACATGTACATCCAACTCCCTTTTTACCATATGTCAAATTGAATAAAAACTACACCTATATTTAACTTGACATTTCTCAAAACACCCTAAAATAGACATCTCATTCTTATAGCAAAATTTCAATAAATAAATTTTCTATAACATAAAAATGCATAAATATTACTTTCCATTAACATATATAAACACTAACAATATGCAATGAATCAGACTCACGTCATTTTTCTATTTTACTTGCATCTCTGCAAAACCATGTGAGGATGATATAGGCGATAAGTTGCTAGTATGAAATCCGCCTAGATCTAGCATAATTGACATATATAGTTTCCCATTTACATATTAATAATTTTCATTCTAAGGGAGAGGGTTAGAGACACATGTTCATTTCATTTCATTTCGTAACCAAGGAGAGAGAGGACCACTATTTTTCCAATATCTCAATTTCAAACAACAAATCACTTGATAGAATTTCAAACAATTAGTTACAAGTGTCAACAAGTTTATAGGGGGGTTTGGTAATGCAGCGGGAGTCCTACAACTTTCTTTTTGTGTTTTCCCACTAGTTACAAAAATGTTCAATTTAGGCTCAGAGGCTAAGAAACCATTTAAGACATTTTCTTCTAGTTAGAAAACATATCACAAGTAAGTTTCTACATGTCCTCCTATACACCAAGAATTCCTAGGAACTAGCGATCAGTTTATGAATGGTGGCAAATTTTCCGAGGCTATCAGTTGTAATTGGCCTAGTTATGAATAATCCAAAGTTAGCTCGAGGGCTCAAAAAACTACCTCCAAAACTAACATATGATGGAAACATACACAACGAGAAATTACCTACAATTTCCCCTATATATGGATAACTCACCAGAGTTGATGGAATTGAGAACTTGCAAACAAGTTACAAATGGCGACGAGTTTTTTGGAGCCACCGGTCGTAGTTGAGCCAATTTGACCTAGTCAAACAAAAACCAGAGGCCTATAAAATGCCTTTTCCAAACTATCAAAAAATGCATTTTTCACATAACATAAGGTTCCAGGTGGTTGTTTAGTTAATATACTAGAGGTTTGCGAAGATGGGCAAGCATTTCAATGCTCAGGGGTCCAAATAGTGAGCCAAAACAAAACTCAACCTTTTAGTTTTAACACATCCCTAAAAGTACAAAACAGAGTAACAAGGCTCCTAGAATAGCGGAGAGAAATTAAAAATGATTGTTAGGGGTCAATATAAAGCTTGGTGTGACTATCCTTATAAGAAGGGACACATACAACACTTGACGTCACTTTTAGGGGGCTCAAAATAATGTTTCATACATCTCTAGAAATTGTGTTTATCAAACTTTGAGAAGTAGATGGAAATGGTTGTCTTAGTTAATTCATCTAGCTCTCTTCAATACTAACGGGCACGAGCACCAAAACTTTAGAAACCCTGGGTTTAACAATGCATATAGTTGTGGTTGCGACATAGAGTTGGTAGCAAAAATGATGAGGTGTTATTTTATTGATTACACTAGTCGTCTGGTTAAAATGTCTAATTGTTTGAGTATTTAATAGTTTAATATTTTTATTTTTTTGGAAATGAATAACCAAACTATATGAGAATTCTAAAGTATAAAGGTAAGGAGACCATTCCTGATGGGAAACGAATCGAACGAAGCTATGGAGTTGGATTCCGCATCTCCACAAGAAATTTCGTTAAACAGTTTACGTGCTAAGAGCAGGGTTCTACATATTTCATACATATCCTCCCAATAGTTGTAGCTACAAGCACTAGCTATAATACTGCCCCTCCTCCATTACACTTTGTTGGATGTCCATACTCTCTCCAAAATCTCCTATTATTGTACAGGGTTAGACATTGATGGACATTTATTTGGAGGTTGATTTAATCCAACCACCAACACTTTCCTAAAAGATTCTAAATCTATTTGAACAAAACCTTTTGTGCAATCCAGCAATCAATACATTCCATGAGACTAGCTTTATTTAAGGCATTCTAGAAAAAATAGTTGACATTTTGGCAAACAACCACAAAGTTTTGCACATGTTGGGCGTTTTTCTTATTTTCCCCACGTTTTTCCACTTACCATAAAGTTTGCAAAGTAGTAAAAGAACAAAAATTCCACCCAAGTATTCTTTTGAAATCCCGAGAAAAGATTCCAAATATCTCCTTCAAACACAGGCTTGAATTGGCTGAAAATATACTGTAGAATCTTTTTTTTTTAAATAACAGAGATAACAAATGAATAAAACATTGGAATTTCATTTCTATTCACCGCCAATCTCAAATTCAACATAAAGTGTACGACCAAGAGTAAAAAAATTGGTAGTATCTCCCCTCCATTCTTCTTTAACAGCGAACCATACCTATTCCAGAGATCACATTTTGGCATAGGCTAGGAGTGAGCATGCAAAGGTAAATTGATCAAGTTGGAGACAACTCTCAAACATTGTCTTTTCAAATTAAAACTTTACTCGATGCAACTCATATAAATTCCGTATGAACAACAACATCCTCAGTTTTGTCTTCATATGACACTGATATGAACCCATCTTCATATTCTAGAGCATGGTATGGATTTATGGGCTACCGTTCAAAGCATCTAAGAATGGAAAAAGGGGGGGTTTCACGCAGAAGGAAAGGGAATGTCTCAAATCTTGCTGAGACATGAGTAGAATAGAAGGAACGACACTTTCTCTTCCTATAACAAACAAACCAGCGGTAAAAAGGCATTTCATCTCAGAGACAATTGAACCCACTACAACTATCCAATAGTGCTAAATTTACAATGTTTACTTAAGTTTCAACATGGTTGAGGCATGTGGATCTTAATTAAAGTGCGTGTATTATTGGGAAAGGGAAGATGACAGGACTGAAAGGACTTCAGGGTGCCCATACCCTGCCAAATATCCCACCACACGGTAGCCAGATACAACCCACCATCCACCAATTAATTTTCACCTACCTCTAAAAATAATTTAATATTTTATTTTATTTTATATTGCATGGGGCACTACTATAACAAAGAGATCACATAGTCTGGCATGTGCGTTTCAAGGAGAGACATTTATTTGGAGCAAAAAAATCTGCCCGGATTCTTGTTGTTGGATGAGTGACATCCAGACTAACTTGTTGCGTGGAGAGAAGACCATTCTCAGCGTGGACATAAGGATCAAGGCAACTACGTGGTGGATGAAGCAACGTAGAGGAAAAGTTGCTTGGAACTTTTATAAGACATTATTTTTGTCAAAAAAGGAATAAATACACTCCGCCCATGTGGAAAAGGAAAACGCTGAGTGAAGGAAGAGAAAAAAAGGCTGCGTGGAGGAGAAAAAGTGTGGCATAGTCCACTTTTCTTATTTTTGCCTTCTTTTATTTACTGTAAAAGTAAACTAAAAATTGCATGGAGATGTTTTGTTGAGCCTGCGTGAAGAGATAGAGCAGTACGTGAATCTTTTCCAATTACCCACATGATGAAGTATAACAATCTCCAATCTGCATTGATAAGAGACAATTCCTATAAATTCTTGGCTATATGTGGGATAATCTTCAGCACAAGTGGAGGGCGCTTCAATTCTACAATCTGGTCCACCAAAAAGCTATTTATTCTTTTCCTTATACGTAGAATTTTTATTGCTGAGGCGTTCTCTATACATCGACCTTTTTAATTTATTTATCAATTCTATTCATTGCCAAAACTTGTATTTATTGCATGTTACGTGGAGGTTTGGTGCCTCACATTAAAATGGATACCTTGACGTAAGATAAATTGAAGTTTTTTTTGGATATTGGGATTTATTTTCTGCCTGAACTTGCATTGGTGGAGGTGAGCAGCGACATTATTTCTAAATAATTAAAAAAATTCCATTCATTTCTTGGATAGGTAGCCTCTACCAAGGCAATGGGGAGTCTCTCAAAGCCACACCGAATGATTAGCGTAAATGAAACGATCGAGACTGTTGAAAGCCGCAACGTTGACTCGCAAGTACAAGAACACCATCTAGAAGCTCCTGAATGCTCCGGGTTCTACTTTGCACTACTCAATGAGCTACGCAACACCAAAAACCTTGTCTTCGATGAAGTTGTTCAAAAAGGACTCTTGGAGTATTTTCTTTTCGACGTCAACTGCCAAGAAAAGAGAGTTTGAGAAGAATTGGAAGCCGGATACGACACTGATTGTGAAGATGAAGAAGAACACCACACAAATCATCGATGTCTCTCATCACACGAGTATCGAGAGCATCTATGAGGTGGTTCTTCTCATCAGTGAGTAAAGTTGTAATATCTCTTGAAATAAATAAATAAATAAATAAATAAATAAAAAGTTATTTTATTTTATTACAATGTCTCCACCAAAACATCTACTCTCGGTTGTTCAGTTACTTAAAGGGCCAAATTTTGCGGCTTGGAAAAAAAATGATTACGATCCTTTAGTTTGAGAGATTATGGGGCATCGTCAAAAGGTCAATGACAGTACCCACTGCCCACGATAAACTCATAAAATATGAAATGGATAGTGCCGAAGCATTGATGTTGATCATGCTGAGTATTTCTGATGATGTGCAACCACATGTTTGGGATGCAGAGAAACTAATGGATGCACTAGACAAGCTAGCTACCATCTTTGAGGCAAACAATAAGAATAAGATTCTCCATATTAAGTCCAAATTACACATCCTATCTATAGGGTCTGATGAGAAAGTTGAGTTCTTATGTCGAGTGGCTAAGCTAAGAACAAAGTTATTAGCTCTCAGTGAGAAGGTAGAAGTCACGATTCTGGTTCCGATCACCTTGAGGGAACTCCCTTCTCAGTTCTAAGTGTTTTTTACAACAATAAATATATCCAACAGGATAGTGACGTTCGAATAACTCATGAACTTATTGTAGCAGGAAGAGGCCATCAACTCAGTCTAAGATGAGGCCCAAGACATAGTTCTTTTGTCAAAGCCCCATCATGGCCAAAAGAATCGAAAAGTTCACCTAGAGAAGAAAAAATAAGCACATCATCATCAAGGGCAATAAGCTCAAAATTCCAAGAGGTGGTGTCAAATATGAAAAATCAACACTGATGTCACTAATCAATGCTAGTACAATGGGTTGAAACAGGTGTCTTCGAGTCAAACAAGCACATCCCCGCGTGATGATTTTCAAAAGTCAAAATGGCGTCCCCACTGAAGAAAGCCAAAGGGACATCTCACAGCTGAACAAGATGATTACTCTGATGAGGAGACACCAAAAGGATCCAATTGTGGTAAGAACCAATTCATAGTCCACGAATAAAGTCTGGTTGATAGAATCTAATGCAAGTAAGCATATGTTAGGTGACAAGAATTTGTTTGATTCAGTGAACAAACAAGCCACTAAAAATTGGGTTCAAATAGTAGATGACAAAGAGTATGTTGTAGAAGGAATAGGTCAAGTTACCATTGCTCTAGGACCACGAAAAATGTATGCTTACAATGGTACTATATGTTCCTTGATTGACTAGTAACCTCTTGTCAGTCATTAAACTCCTGAATCATCATCTAAAGGCATAATTTATAGTTCAAAATGACATAAAATCACGCTTGATCTACAGACAAGGTGTTGTTATTGTTAGAGATTTTCTAAAAGATAAGTTATTTTCTTTAGAAATTGTTTCATCTTATGCAGTAGCTTTATCTTCCTCAACAGTAGAATCAACTTCCCTTTGGCATTTTAGATATGGTCACTTGTCGATTAGTTCATTGCATCAGATGAGTTCAAAAGAAATCGTACATGGACTTCAAAAATTGTCAAGTTCCTTTCCTATTTTCCCTGTCTTTCTTGTAGGAAAACACCACATGGATCTGTTTAAGAAAAGTATATTCCATGCAAAGAAGCATGTGGAGGTAGTTCATACCGATCTGAATGGACCACTACCTATTTTGTTTTCAGGATACAAGTGCTTCCAATTATTCGTGGATAACCACTCTCAAAAGATGTGGGTGTTTTTCCTGAAGAAGAAGAGTGAGGCTCTTCACCATTTTCAAAATTTCTATCAACGTGTTTTGAAAGAGACCAGACAATGATGTCTTCTACTCCGCTCAAATCGAGGGGGGGAATTCACATCAAAGAATTTATAGGTATTCCTGAACCAACAAGGTGTTAAGAAGAACCTGACTACTCCCTACACACCTAAGGAAAACAACATTGTTAAGGGACGTAATCAAACAACGATGTAGATGGCTCGTTGCATGCTATCAACAACAAAGTTGGAGGATCGATATTTGGCCAAAGTAGTATAGACTTCTGTTTATATTCTCAATAAGGAAGCGAAAAAGATTCTACAAAATAAAACAACATAAGAGGTATGGAGTGGTAGAAATCCATCAATTTATCATTTACATGTATTTGGTTTTACAACATAGATGCATGTCACAACTCGGAAGAGAAAGAAAGTTCAGCCAAATACACTCCCATGCATCATATTGGTCTATAGCCCTACCTCGAAGGCATATTGTCTCATGGATCCTAAGACAAATAAAATATACAAGAGTCACGACGTGGTTTTTGATGAGTCATCCTTTGACTCAGTTGTGACAATAGAAGAACCTTTCTGAACCACCTCTCACTGACTAGTCACTGAATCAGATGATCAGCAAGAGGAGACTAATCAGAGAAAATATGTGCTATAAGGGGAGCTATATGTTGACCTTGGAGAACTGGAGAATGTTACTCCACATCCATCCTCACCTCAACGAGGTAGTTCTTCACAAAATTAGCCAAGTTCTTGTCCAAATTGGGTATAAAGCACCATTAAAGGGTCTCATTTGCGATACCTCCTAGATACTTCATCCGGAGTAAAAACGAGGACTCAAACAAGAAATGAGGTAAAATTTTAAGTCATGAGTTCACTGATTAATAGCTTCGAGCTTGATAATGTTCATGAAGCACTCAGTGAAGCTCAGTGGAAAGAAGCCATGGATGCAGAATATGACTCACTCATGAAAAATCAGACATGGAAAATTTGTGATCTACCTACATGAAATAAATCCATAGGCTGTAAATGAGTTTTCAAAATAACATATAAGGCAGACGGATCCACCGAAAAACACAAAATATGATTTGTAGAAAAAGGGTATTCTCATAAAGAGGTTATTGACTATGAAGAAACCTTTTCACCCACTAAAAACATCAAGACCATCAAATTTATATGTGCACTAGTAGCACAAAAAGGATAGAAACTTTAGCAAATGGATGTCAAGAGTGCTTTCCCAAAGGGTGATCTAAAATAAGAAGTGTACATGACCCAACCTGAAGCATTTTTTTTATGAAGAGCATTCTAAAAAGGTATGTTTTCTCATCAAATCACTGTATGGACTGAAACAAGCTCCAAGGGTATAGTATATCAAGATAGATGTTTACCTTTTGTGGCATGGGTTCATTTGTAGCCCCTCATATTCAAATTTGCATATAAATAAGGTAGGCAAATAAATTTTCATTCTTGTTGTGTATGTGGATAATCTTGTGATCACTGGCAGTTAAGAAGATCAGGTTTATATTGTGAAGAATTATCTCAAAAGAACCTTCGACATGACATATTTGGGGCTAATACATTATTCTCTTGTCTTGGAGATATGGAAAAACTATCATCACATTTATTTATCCCAGATAAAATACACCAAGACACTTCTGGAAAAGTAAAAAATGTCGAACTGTAAACCTATATCCACTCCCATGGAAAGAGGTGTGTAACTTTCACGATTACATGACTCACCTCAAGTAGATGCTAATCTCTACAGGAAATTTGTTGGAAAACTCATCTACTTGACATATACCAAACAAGACTTATGCTATGTTGTAAGCTATCTTTCTAGGTTCATGTTGGAGCTGAAGAAATGTGATTGGACTACAACAAAGAATGTTTTGAGATATGTTCGAGGTATAGTTGATTATCGTCTGCAATATAAGAAGAATGATCAATTCTTCTTACAGGGATACGTCGACTCAGACCATGTCGGATCTATTGATGATAGGAATTCAACCACAGGATACATTTTTCATCTTGGATCTGGACCTATCTTGTAGATAAGTAAAATGCAGAATAATGTTTCTATTTCATCTACAGAGGTAGAATATCATTCCGCACGAGGAGTTGTGTTTGAAGCGATATGATTACGTCACATTTTGGATGACTTGGGAATTCCTTAAAAATAGTTACCTATTCTTTGTTGCGATAATTAGAGTGTGTTGAATCTCATGCAAAATCCTATCTTTCATGAACGAATCAAGAAAATTGAAATTGATTTCCATTTCATTCGAGAACATGTCTTGAACCATAACATTCAACTCTAATACTATCCTATAGAAGCACAAGTAGCTGATATTCTCACCAAATCCCTTAGAAAAGTGAAATTTGAACTTTTTAGGGGTTATATTTGCAAGAATAATGTAATAAGGGGGGGATGTTGGGATACGTTATGTAGAAATTATTTTATATATTTAGGCTAAGATGATTAGATAGTATCACATTTTTCTCGCACAGTTTGTAACCTCTACTTTGTTTTTGGTGAATGGTGTTATTTCTCCTCTTTATAAATAATGTATGTGCTTCTAAATTTAAACTTGTCTAAAACAGAAAATATATTTACCTATACTTTTATATCAACAATAATTTACAAACTAAAATTACATTCAACCTCTAGTGGGACATACTTTGAAAGTCATGTACGATAAATTCCAAATACCTTATTTAAAGAGGTTGATAAATATAATTAATCTCGCAGATCTTGAACACAGACGACACACTACATGTGAATAACTTGAACTCGAAATAAAATAGATCCCCTTCTTCATTAAAAAACCATGAATTACATATGTTGATGCCCATTTTGGAATATTTATTCCCAACTCGTGTTTCCAAGCAAACTGTATTTGACACTTTTGCAAAGTGAAACTACTCTAGGTGGCGGAATATTTTACTATGTTTTAGAAGTTTCATCCTACAACGTCAGCTATTCTTAATAAGTTCGCATAAGCTATTACATATGGGCACAAAAATATTCCACGTAACTTATAGATGCCTAATACTATAATCTTTTGATAAAATTTACGAACTCACTATACATATAATAAACTAAACCATTTATCTAATGCCCTAATATAAGTTGAAAAAAATGAATGACAAATGTCGATCCCTACATTTTGGCCCTTAGATGGTGCAACGTGAGCCCTAACCCTAATGAGAATCCAAGCAGAGGTTTTATGATTGGCATGGCGGCGGTTTGGGAAGGGTACATTTTGAGCCCTATCGAAATAGGTGGTTTCAACAAGAGAATCAGAATCCCAACTCTGTTGAGGAGGGCAGATTCACTACGGTAAGAGGACAGGTGGTGGTTCTCTTTCAAGTTCCTACTAATTTTCCCTCATCACGGCTAATCCTTTTTATAATATAATAGTGGCGTCAGTTATTTACAAAAGTATCTGGTGTGCATAGTAGATCTACCCATAGAATGGAATGTTTTAGGAAACTAGAACCTATCTCTCACAGGTTTTCGATAGTATCCCAGGGGAAATGAGGGAGAACCTGGTTTGACTGATACGGAAGTCCAATATTGTGAATATGTGGACTATTAGAGCCTAAGGGAAAATAATATACATAAGTACAAGCCTCTAAGGTGGATGATTTCCACTTTTCTGAAGCTAGAAGATGAGTTGTTACATAAGTTACGAGATATGGAAGAGGATTATTGCAGGATCAGACTGTTGGATACAACCAAGTTAAAAGCCCAATGAACTTTCATCAGGTGTAGTATGATATAGGATCATAATCTGTATTGGGTATATAAATAGGGGATTAATACGACCTTATGAAACAAATACCATGGTATCCCTTATTCTGATCAAGTATAGAAAGACTCTTGACACAATGCCTATCTGGGTAAATACTCCAATTTTGCCTTCCCCTACAAATCTTGGTGCACGACATCCTGCCTTGAAGTCATTGGATCATAAGTTCCGGGCCTTTGAAAGAATTTGAGTTTTACCAGTGACCCATAACAGTCGCATAATTACCTATGCCCATACATTTTAGTGGACCTTAGCATTTACCAAGATCTCCCCGAGAACGTTTAGACATCTACAACTTAGAGATAGAATCATGGACCGAAGGTCTTGACTATGAGAGAAGTTGACTTTCCGCTGTCATAGGTGTTTCTTTTTTAATCATAAATTCATTAATTTATGCTTAGGTATTTGTTGGACATTGTAAGAAAACGAGGGAGCCATAGCCATCCTGGTGGTAAAAAGAAGACTCTCTCCCTTCACACTTTGAATATTAATTCCTCATCTGACTCATGTTTCCTGCAATTCTAGAAGTCTGATTCAATCCCATGATGTGACCCCCCTTGAGATGCCTCTCAGAAGTTGATATTCCATCGCTTTCCAGGGATACTTTTGGTCGCACGGCTCATAGGAGAGGGATCCCCTATCTTTGTCGGACCTATTTCCTCTACTGAATTTCATTCTCCCATGAGGACTTGACACTAATGCCGAGATTATTACGACGAGAGATATATGTATAATCCAGAACAGTGAGTGAAACAGAGTATCTTTGTCACTGCGTTGGATTTTATTCTTCAGTCGACATGTCAGGTATGTCGTAATGTCACCTCAATGGCTTCCCCGAAGATTAAATATGTGATAGTGGGATTTAGGCTATGTTTTCAATCCTAGCTAGGACCCCCATTAGAAAACCGACCATTTCCATCCTTGATAAAAAAGATAAAATACTAAACCGATTTGTATAAGATTATGTAGATTAAATAACTGTATTTTCACAACATGTAGTAACGGGTCAAATGGTAAAATTCACCAAGATAAATTGTAGATTAGTTTGGTGAATACATAACGATAATGACCTTCAACATGAATTTCTTTACTCAGTCACTGTAATTTCCTCCTTATAAGGGTGGGGGAGCCATCAAATACTGCATCCCTGAATTTAACTCTTAAGATTCAACTGACAGTATTAATTCAACTGAGTAGGCGTCCACCTTTGAAGATGCCTTCGTATGAACCAACGAATGTCAAATTCATGGTACACTCCAATATTTAACTGGCTTAATCCTTTACAGGGTGCCGAATTTCAGATCCTTTTTCTGTAATCCTAGATATTTACTTATCCTAGATATCCACATATTTTAGATATTTCCTATAATAATATCTAACAATCTGATTGTTCTACTTTAGATTTTATGTTGTTGCAGCGAGTACAATTTTAATCTGCTTTTTGGCAGCTGTATACAGATCTTCAATCCAAGATTTCTGCCATTGCTTGACTTCTTAAGCAAAGGTGAAAACATTTTAATTCTACACTTGCAGTCTTGTAAATATGCACAGTGCCTTTTTCCTATGTGAAGGCTAACTAACACACTTGGACATGATTGCAGAGCTTTACCTGAAGTTAGACAGGTTCGTGTGCAGAATAACCAACACGAAAGTTTCAAGTGAGGACAAATTCTTTGCTGGAGTGGGGAATGCAGTGTGTGTCTGCTTTCCATTTGTAACGACCCAAATAATCACAACACGAATAACACAATGAAATATAGGATAACTTTTTTTTTGACTTGCTTGACACATAACATGACGCAACATGTCATCACCAAGGATACAACTAACACTGTGAACAACTTAATACAAGGATGGCCCTAAAGGCAGCACGGAAACGTTCACACCTTTCAAGGACAATTTACTATTCACTTGCGAAAGGACATGGCAAAAGACCAGCCACATTACATAGTTATAGCTGAAGACATCCCACTGTGAAAATCATCTTAAGATTACTGATTTACTAGAGCCATCTGACAATTGTTAGCTTACGTTCTAGAAGGTTCATGATATGTTTCATACCATTCTTCTTATAGGATTAAGTTTCTTTTCTTTTATATAACTTGAGGACTATCCTAGGATCACCTATAATATTAAAAATTCCTTGATTAATTTGTTTACAAAACCAGGAGGGTAATTTAATTCCACAAGGCTATCTATCCAAACCCCCAACTACTGAAACTCGTTCATACCCATATTGCATAAGGAGGCAAGCATAAGATCAAAAGGAGAGGAGTATCGTTAAGGTTCAGAACCCTAATCATCTTTGATCAAGATTTAAAATTTTATCATAGCTTAGACAAGGACTACAAGGTACCATGGTAATGGTTAGAGAGAGAAGATAAATTTATTTTATTATGAGACTATTTAGTTATTAACCGGTCTTTTAATGAGTCTTAAGAGGTCAATTGAATTTTGGTAAAAGCTTCATTTAGAAATCATCTTGATTAAGTTCGTTCGAGGGATACACAGGGGTTCCCAACATGGAAGCATTATACTTAATGTGTTTTTATTCAAACTCCTGTACTAGATAAGATCTACCGATATCCCCAAAAGCCAACAGTGATATTACTTTTAAAATTAATTAACGTTTCCCAACAAGAGGACAATGTTTAATCCATAGCTTAAGGTTAGCAATGGTAGGTTTTTTTAAGATTTTTTTACATCGTTAGATAAACACTTTCTTTCCAATTAAAGACTCTTAATTTTATCAACCAAATACAACTTCATTATTATCTTCTTTATTTATTCATCTATGTATTCCTCTTCTTTTATCTTTGATTGTCTTTACAAAAAAAGGGGGGTTTCAACCCACTAAAATATGCCTAGAATAACATTGATACTAGTACCATGGAGGGTTACTAAACCAATAAGTATTATGACCTGAAAGAAGAAATTATCGTTATTTAACAAGAACACAAACCATGGTTATAACATTTCCATTCAACATGGCACATGAACCAAAGGAGTCAAGAGATTGGATTTCACTTGGGTCAAGAACAAGAAGGTAACAAAATAAGCCAAGCCATGCTACACAATTTTCATGACTGTAAAAGATATCACCAAAAGAATACTCATAACAAGGTCAAGATTGAATATTATTTCTCACAAAGGTAATTTCAAGTTTGACTACACAAGAACAAGACACTTTATTTCACCAATTACCGAACAATACAAGGCAAGAGGTCATATCAACTCTCTTTACAAGCAATGTTACACAATTTACAACACATTGGACATTTTTACAAGGAACTTCATAAATGGTACAGATGAACCTTTAACACTCTTTTCCTCTAGTCTACTCGCATAATCCATCTGCACAAATATTAACTAGAGTCAGTTCGTTAGAACTGAGCATGTTAAGACTACTCATTGCAACAGTAAGCTAACATTTAACAATATCAAGAAAGGAAAGTTCTAACTCAAAAATGGATTAAAACACAACCCACAACTCCAAAATTATTCGCATGAGAAAGAAATCTAAACCATCCAACAAGGAGAAAGTCAAAATACCAGTAAGAACAAAATCACATAAATCAAGGCAAGACCTTATGGGTTAGGAACAAGAAGGTCAAGAGTGTTGATATCTCCTTCATGTAATCCTATGGATTACGTGATTGGAATCCAAAACTTACTCCATCCAACAAAAGGGGTCCAAGAGAAGACAACACATACTAATTATGATCGTAGGTGCGAAACGGAACGACGTTATCCAAATCTCCCAGGGGAAGGCTTCATAGCAATAATTAGGGTTCGATGCCCTTAAAAGAAAAACAACTATAGTTTTAGTTTTATCCAAGGAGTTTTACCACTACCTTCTTATAGGATTTCTTAAACGTAGTACTAGTTAACAACAAATCCACTCTTCCAAAATCATACAAATGAGACACAAAAGGGGCCATTATTCTACCAACAAACCTTATCCTAATCGTAAACTTCTCTACATAATATAAGGGAAGACTAAACCCAAAAGTCGTTAATAATTTTTTTATATATTTCAGACAATGTCAATAAGCATTAAATAAAAATTGATTTCCTTAACAAGGCCACAAAATGGGACCTTTTAGTAACCAAGTTTGAAGTATAAGATATTCGAGTTTGAAAACAAAGGGATTCAATACGTAGAGGGTAAAACACCAACGATGCCCCAGAATCAAAAGACCCTACCACGAGTGCAAGCACAAAAAAAAAAGAACCAACACATATATCCATCAGGAAGGTTACGCAGTGTAGTCAGGCCTAGAAGTTCTATGAGCTCCTGGCCAATGGTATAGAAGATGGAAATTTTACCTGATCCATGTGGGCTTATCAAGGACATGTCTAGAAAAAATCAAACAGATGAACATAATAACCACCTATTATATTATCACTAAAATCAGCTGTCATCTAACAAGAAACGAGTTCACGAGTCCAATACCATGGATTCACCTACAACTTTTGTTTTAGTCCAGCTATTAATAGCTTGCTTGCGACCCTTAATAAAATTTGTAGATATTTCATTCAATAAAACTTACAATGTTTCCCCCTTACTTTAATCAAACAAGAGTTTGAACAAGGTAGTAGGTATAGTAATTTTCTCAACACGTAGAGGCCAAAATAGATGTCGGGTTATTCATCCTCTAGAACTGGGTACAAAAGTCAACCATGTACAGTTCTAAAGCAAAACCCTAATGTCATATTCTAATTAAACAAAAAGTAAGGAATGCCCACAGGCTTAAACAAGTTTTAGGACACAACGTCATTATTAATGTACCTTTTAGCAAAACAGGAGAGCCCTAAACAGGAAATACGTATTCATTGAAGAAAATAGAGATATGAAGGCTTAACCTTCCATATAGTAAGCCTTCAATTACAAAATACCATCACAGAATTCCTTTAAAAGAGAATCATATAAGCAAACGAAACTCTATAATGTTTCCTTCCCTACGAACTAGACTGCATCACTCAATATTGCAGTAGCCCATTTAGACAAATATGAAATAGAGTAAGCTATAAGAGAGGAAAAGAACATTCCAAGCAAAACCAACGAACTAGGAACATGATTTAAAGGAACAACCAACACAATCAGGCAGTGATATAAATAACCACTAAAAAATTTAGTCTAGGCACCATTCAAGAGGAAAGAAAATTCATTTCAAGATACTGAAAGAAGGTAGAAAACTACTACAAAGAGTATAGTTAACATGCTTGATTAGAATGCTTCCAATCCAACAAGCACGTCGACCAAGGCTCGGGCAACATCAACACAACCTGCGCAACTCCTCTTCCTCAGTCTGCTGAAGGTCCAAACTCTGTTAACGGCCATGCTCTTAACTTCATAAAATCAATTGAATAGTCCAAAATGTGCATCTCTGCCCATAGTTCGGTCGGGTCGCATTGACACCCGATTATCATTCCCTCGCTGATCTTCTAGCGACACCCTAACTCCTCTTCCCAAAAATTGTTGCCATGTATCCTTGGGTTTCTCAGAAGTAGATCCAAAATCCTCCAAACACCGCTCCAAATTAGCCCTTAGATCAATCCACCAGCCAACATGTCAGTCGAGTTGTCCATAACCATAAAACAATCCCTAGACTTAGCATCCTCAATAAGTCTGACCGGTCACTAGATTGCTTCAGTGCAGTTGTTTTTCCCTTAGCCCAAAGTGCTCTGCGAGCTCGTGCTAGTGCCACATTCATGCGGCGAATATCAGCTACAAAGCCAAACCCATGATTTGCAGCTCGGACACAAGACATAAAGATTACCTCACGCTCCTGGCTCTGAAAGGAATCTACTGTAATGATATATAAACCTTTTCTTCATCAGATTTTGGGACATCATAAAAACTGTGGTAATTCCAAAAGAAGAGCGCTGTTCCAAAGTAGATTTTTCCAGCAAATTTTTGGGTGCCGCCTCCGACCTTCGAGTAGTGATGATAGACTTTGGCTTTTGTCTAAAATTATCATCTCTAGCATACTTTGATTCCTTACCCAAAGTTTGTGTGTCCGTGTGCCCTACCTTCGGTTTAAAAATGGCAAAGTCGTCCATGATTGCTGCATGATTTTTAGTTACTTTAGCAGTATTCATAACAGACAAAGGAGCATCCAATTCATAATCAGGAGGAGAAGATGAATAAGAAGGCACAGTTATAGATGATTTCTGGACAAGATAATCAAAGATCCTATGGTGGTCCTCCAGCTGAAGCAGGACCAAGGCCTCTCGCTTGTCCTCTTCGGCCTGCATCTCCATTCAAATTCTCCGCCTCTCCTGCATGATTGAAAAGAGCTCCCCAGGCACATCCAGAGGCTTCACCTGCCTCGAAAATTTTTGCAAACGTGTGGACTGTGTAGCATCCACATTCCCTATTAGAAAGAGCGCTGCATCCACTTCCTCCGCGCTGGGCCTGGGAGGCAAACTCCTGTGCAGAGCCATGATCTCCTCCACTGCCGCCTCCAAATTTCCCACTGATTTCACCATTCTGTATTTCAAGTTGCTGAGATTCACAACCAGGTGGGTACTGATGAATGGATAATATAAGAGTCTGAATCCTGAAGGGAATTCGACGAGCTTTGCTTAGTAAGCTTGCAACCGCGCACACGCCCATTGCCAACTGTTTCCTCCAGAAAGTCCACTAGAAGTTGCTCATTCGGTATGAATGGTATGCATGAAATCTCAGGAGAAAGGTGAAGTTTGATCGCCTCTGTGTTACAGGAATTCAATACAACTCCTGGAAGGAAGTATACCCAATGGCTTAGCCGCAAAAACTCACTGTCACATAGTCGATTTGACAGAAATATCTTGAAGGAGAAACTTGAATCTGAGGATGCATTTTATACTGAACCGAAGCAACATAGTCGGACAACCTGCCTATTGGAAGCGCTCAAAAAGGCTTCAACTAAAACTTTATCTCGTTCTTCTACTATAGCTGCAAGATTTTGCAACCACTGATCACGACTGTGGTCGTGTGCAACCAGAACAACAATATCAACACCAACGGTTCCTTGGGATCGCCCTACAGTAGCTGTCGCACTTACTCTCTCTGGAGGCCACTAATTTTCTGAGATAAGTTTACCTCTCGACCCTGTAGCTGCTACATATAGCCAAATACTTCCTCACGGCACTCCTAGGAGAATTTCAGTTCTACGCTCCACTAAAACTGCCTGTACAACACGATTTTGAGAATCCACACCCACCCACGCAACTTCAGGGTGATAGACCTTCATTTAACCATCAATGAATCCACTAACTAGAACACGCCAGTGCAAGCTACGTGGCCACCAAGGTTTCTTTGCGTGAGCAGGTCAAAATGAGGTGACAGGGAAAGAAAAAAAATGCCCAAGAAGAAAATGCGCCCAACACCCACCTGTACGCATTGAAGGAGAATCCAAAAAGAGATTATGGTGAAGAAAAATGACTCCAACGACTCCTCACGCAAGGACAGATATGACAGTCTAAAAAAATTTGCAGGCTGGGTGGTTTGGAGGAGGCCAAGGTGGCAGTGGAGGCAGGTACAGAAAAAAAAGAATCCGATGCCCAGCTGGGCATTACATTCTCCTCCCCTTAAGAAAGCATCGTCCTCGATGTGACATAATGCAACGGAAAAGAAATGGTTCGCAACCAAGAATAGGCACAGGTGAAAGTACACTCTATGGTTTAAAATTTTAGTTGATTAAAGCACGGTCACAAGGTAGCCTTAGGAACATTTGGTAGATTTTTTTTTAACTTTCAATGTTCTGTGAAGATTGGCAGTTCTTTCTTGTTCATCATTTCATTAGTCTCTTTCCATTAGCATTATTCTTAGTTTAATTGCTTTTAAAATTTCATCATTGAAGAATTTTGGTTTATTCCTTATTGTGGGTGCTCAACATGAACTGCTAACATAACACCCTATCAAGTTCACAAGACCCTAAAGATTCACAAGCACACAAGTATATACTTCAAGATTGTATTACACCACAAAAAGGTTACTCAAATACGGAATGGAATAGGCACAATCCACATAACATAGTACTCGGCACACATCAATGACTGACATACCAAAATACTTAACCAAAACAGTACTACAATCCACCAGACATTTCCTCAATTTGCATCAATGGGAAAAAAAAATTCACATAACACCAACCAAATGCTATAGGTACATAGTTTCCACAAGGGAATCAATGACATAGCCACAACATCACAACACATATCCACATGGCATGAGTAACACATACATCACAAGACCACTACCCAAACATCACAATAACTCAACATATATCCTGAAACATCAACCATACACACAAACTCTTATGCCTCCCTCAAACTCTTATGCCTCCCTCAAGTCTCTTATGGCTCCCTCAAACTCTTATGCCTCCCTCAAGTCTCTTATGCCTCCCTCAAGGAGGCCAGTTGACTCTATGGCCTAAGACACATAAAGTTCGAAAACTCCTAACCCAAGTGACATAATAACGTGTGGTTCAACAACCCGCTAGTTATATGTACTCCTTGGGGCGTACCCCCATACAACGAAGCGGGTCCATAGGTCCAACCAATCCATGTTGCATCCTATGACCCTATTCCACACATCACGACAATAGAACCAGCACAACAATCCAATCCAAAGTGCCAAGTGGCAAAGTACAAAGCCTTGGGCAAGGCGGTAAAAATTCCAAATTTAAAAGAAAACCCAAAATCAAGAAAAAATAAATGGCCAAATAGCCATAGTTAGTATCAAAATCCCCATGTTAGTGCCATAAACCAAGGAAATGCCCAAAATTGTAAATCATTGCAATCAAGAAAAGTTGTTGGTCCTTATAAAATAAAGTAAAAAGCTCAATTTACGAATAAAATCAACTTATAATAATGTCACATTACGATAACTGTGTGGCCTTATCTAGCCACCAAGGGGTACTCAACGAGTTGCTAGCACTCGGAACATCGAGCCTCAGCTCATAAAATACATATCAATAGTACAAATGTCATCACCTCTATCTGAACCATCCCACCACCACTTCGACAAGGCTAAACATAGTCATAGTTGCACTTAGGTTGTGTACATACAACCACATATGGAGAGAGGAAATAATCACATGCAATCTACTAAACCAAGTTTCGGCTCAAGTTATTGACCCATGGTACACCATTCCTCACTCTCAACATACACTTCTACCGATTTCCTCAGGATCGGTTAGCGTAAGGTTCACAACATTTATACAACAACATTACTAACATAACGGTGGCACACACATAACTACCATAATGTCTTACATATGGTACATATACATGGTAGATCATGATCATAGATTCACTGAGTATAACAAATCACTTTACCACATCCTGCACCCAAAGTGCAAGCACCATATGATAGGGTTCATACACTAACCGTATGACCCAAAATCACAACATGAAGCATTACATATTTGCACAAATCATACATACGATGAACATAGTACATCTCAACATAACATTCATTGCTACATAACTAGGTGGTACACACATTTCTTCAAAACATGGTAAAAACATCATGATACAAATCATTTCTTTTAACATCAAACTAGTCATACAACACATTGATACACCCACATATCACCATATGCCACAATGCTCCAACACTACGTCATCCACATTATAATTCTTTTCACACATCAAAAATAGTAATTCACAAGTAAACTCTTCCTAGAATCCACAAGAAGGAGAGAGAATACTCCCATCCCCAACATATCAACATGATCACAACCACGCACAAGGTGATATACACATCATGTGCATTCACAATATCACAATTATGACAATAATCACATCACGCTTATACCACATTACTCTTCCAAAAATAAATCATCATCATGCAACGTCATCATCTCCATGAAACAGTATCACGTAACACTGTCACCATCATGTAACATCACCATACAACACCAATCCGGACCATAGGTTCGAGAGCATGAACCTACGCTCTAATACACTACTACAAGGGGCCCTATTTTGAGACAAAAGTTAGAGACAAAAGATTACTTTTGTCTCTAACTTTTTCCAACTAAAATAATTGTCTCTAATATTTCCCGCTTTTCAAATTTTAAAATTAATTGACTTTTAATAGTATACCAAATTGGGGTTAAATTGGAGGAAGCGAACCCTAGATTGGGAGCAAGGATGTCACTCAGACGCGGCCATATAAACCCCTCAAAACGAGATAGGGATCCGAATTCCAAATCGGCTACATCATTTACAGAGCTGGAGAGGTATGCAAGGAGGACCAATATTTTTGTCACAGATTGTTTCATCGGTTCATTTTCCTAACAAAGCTGGATAGGCATGCAAGGAGGATCGAGATTTGTGGCAGAGACTAGGGTCTTCTATATTTGGATGGATTTCCTGTTCCAAAACTCTTATTTGTGAGGAAAAGTGAAACATTCTCCTGCTACATATATAATATCCAGCTTCCGATACCAGTGTGAACGCCATCTACAATACAGGGGCACCAACATTAACAACTCAATTCCCCTCATGCAACCCCAAAAATGTAGTTATTAGCATTTACTCATCTATGGTCTATGAGTAAACGAGGGCTTTGGACTCTTGATCTACCAAAAAACTCCTATGTGGGGATCAACGGTGGAAGGGTTGTTGGAGGCTTTAATAGCATTTCATTCATCACACTAGGTTTAACTATTTTGAAAGCTTATTATTATGACATCAATGGAGTGGTTACCAGAGATTTCCCAGACAACCCTCTGTTTCCATTTAATTACTCTCAACAAAATCCACCACTGAGTATTTAGGAGCCCATTTTGGGGACAAAAGTAATGTGCAGATAGTGTTTCAGAACAGGGCATTATTACCATACAAAACTATCCTATAAATTTTCATGGCCATGACGTTTTCGTTGTGGGTCAGGGATTTTGCAAATTTAATCCACAAACAGGTCCTGCCAACTTCAACCTAGTAGATCCTCAGATGTTTGAACACCGTGGTATTTCAACATCGGTTTATCATTTTGTGGGTATTTTCCTAAACAACCGATTATTGATGCGCTGCAGTGGCTACATGGCTCCAGAGTATGCAATGTGAGGGCAACTTTTGGCTAAAGTAGACGTTTATAGTTTTGGAGTGTTGTTGCTTGAGATTTTGAGTGAAAGAGAAAACACTGATATTCATCCTTCACATGGATTGCAAAAACTGTTAGAATGGGTAGGTAACTGGATTTTTTCCCATCATCTTTTTTCCTTAAGTAAGATTTATCAATGCCAAGCAGCCAGATTTAAGTGAATATCACATGTGATGCAGGCATGGAGACTATACGTGGGAGGAGATGTTTTGGATATGCTAGATTTGACGCAGGAGCAGGCCTTGAGATGCATTCATATCAGGCTTCTTGTGTGCAAGCTGATGCAAGTGTTTTTCCAGCTATGTCTAATGTCATTATGTTGATTTCTAGCAGTTTAGTGACATTACCAACTTCAATCTGATCGGTGGGAAGCCATTAGATTTACAGCCAACAATCCAGGTAAACAAATTTCTATTTTTGTATTTGTGTTCTGTAATCTAAGACTTAATGTTGTGTACATCAACTAAATTAGAGTGTGTTTTCTTGTCTTTTGGAATAACATGATTAGATGGCATTGACACCATTTGAGTTTGGAGTGTTGTGCTAGGTTGGATGGATTTTGTTGTCGTGAGAGAAACTATCAGAGTTTTTTTGTGCATAGGTATGTAGCCCACTTTCCATGTTGTTGTTTTCAGCCTGTGCATTTGTTTGCTCTATTCTATTTTGTTATGTGCCCCTGTTCTGGTTAGGGTTTGAGAAATTTACCATTTTGTGTTAGTTCCCTTGATTGGCTTGTGTTAGTTCTGTGGGCATTTAAAAAACCTGATTCAAAGTCTTCTGAAAATCAATATTGTTGAATATGCACACCTTTGGACTAAATAGAACATTTCTTTAGGACTTTTGGTAGCTTGATCAGTTCGAGATTAGATTGAAATTTCTGATAGAAATCTATTTAGTCATGTAATAATGCTATATATTGTTCCTGCATGAGCACAAGAGGAAAGTGTGTGAGTTGTTTGTCAAAATACCTCTACAAAACGTAGCCATAAAACATAATTTGCAGTTACGATCTCATATATATATATATATATATATATATATATATATATATATATATATATATATATATATATATATATATCCTATGAATTATTTAACCGTGGCATGTTTAAATCATGCGTAGATATGCAAGGGAAAATATCACAGGTAAATGGTGCCAGATATTAATATCAGTGTTAAATATCGTTTTGATCAGTCAAACTGATTATGCTGATATTTCTTAGACAGAGATACACATTTCCGCTATTTATACCTGCAAAGTCACAGACTCTTGACTCTATCAAGATCTTCTATAAAAACAATTATTCGCAAGTTGGTCCCTGATGCAGGGGAGCTACTTCTAGGATAGACATTCTCCTTTCAAGAATATTTCTATGTGAGAACAATGATGAAACCAGCCATTAAGTAATCAGGATCCATAATGCAGCAATGTTAGTGAATAACCAGGAAAAGGTAGTGAAAACCATAAGGGGGTTTTTACCAATTTCATCTTTCAAGAAAGTGATATCTGAGATTACCCTTTCCTGATATTCCAATTTATTTATATTATCTAGGAATGATATATAGTTCACTAGCTGAGTACTTACTGGTTTCAAAATGTTCATTGTGGACTTTGTCAAGGTCCATACTATAATGACTATACCTGCCGAAAGACATGCATATTTTGCTATTACCCAGTCCTTGAACTTGGATCTGTCCAGCACTAACCATACAATCCAAGTAAATGTACATGTCAAAACTAGTGCCAAGAGGCATGGATAAATAATTTCAATCCATATATTGAAGTTTTTTCTTTTTCCATGTATTTCTCCAATGGGTGCTTAGCCATTGGGCCTGGGTCATTATCATTTCCAATTTTGTAGTGATCTCCACTGCCATGCCTATTAATGCTTCAGTTTCATTCTTATACTTCCATGCATTTTATTTTATAGTTAAAATGACTGGGACACTTCTCTCTTCAGTTAAAAATGTTGTGACACTTCACTCTTCTGTAGAATCTATTATTGACTGTTGGGCACTTATTTTTATTGTTGAACATTTTTTGTTAATATATACTGAAATGCTTCATAATTAGTTTCACACCTTCACTCTGTCCCACATAGATTTTGAATGTGAGTTTTGATTGTCTTGATCTTCTTCTCATGTTGTTGTGAACTGAGAGCAAGAATAAATATTAATAATGGTGAATCACGTTTTGAAAAATATAGAAATCACTTCTTATGTTGCATTAAAAGTGTTAAATTGGTTAAAAAACAATGCATTTAAATATAAAGTTTGTAATCTAAGTCTCCGAGAGAAGCGACCGTTTTCAGTAAATTGCATGTCATCAATTCTACTATGATTTTGGCATTTTTTTTAAAGAAATATTCCAAATGGATCATCATTCCTTAGATTTTGGTCAGAAGTGCTGAAACCTGCTGCAGACGCCCATAAAAGGAGCCATTTCTCTTCGTTAGATTTGCATCTTTGTAAAATCAATTTATCCAATTCTACTTTATCTCCTTGAGTTTCTGATTGCACTGCATAATGAAATCTAGTCCTGTTGTCACAATCACATTCTTTCAGCGGATGGGCACCTTGGGTCAAGAGAATCTTTATTGTACCGGAGTCTCCACATTTTGCGTCTTTATGAAGAGTTGTTTGTCCAATGAAATATCCTCTTGTTACATATTTTGTGATATTCTTATGGCTGGACAAGAGCACTTTCACCAGGTCTCTTTCACCTTGTGAAGCATCACCATCCATTGGGGTTAGACCCTTGCGGACTTTGCAGCTGTATCCTACCCATATCCACAAACATATCCAGTATGTAACCAATACAGTACTTGTATCCATGTCATCTACATTGCATATTAGTATCGTGGCTTTTGAGAGTTGGGATATCACTTTTGACATTAGTACCCATTTGAACAAAACTGTCCGGCAGATTTCAAAAAGAAGCAAACCTCCCTAGCTTTGTCTCTAGGGATTTCACTACCTTGACCTTACCTCTACCCATAAAGAATGATCATGAATTTTATTAGAGCTCTATACATGAGACCTATCCTTTTATTTTTGGAGGACTTTGAACTTTGAAGTTTTGACATCTATCACATGAGATCATCCAATCATCTCCATAGCTGTCATCTTTTTCTAGTCATCATAATATCATTGTTGCACTCATATTGTTACCATCATTGCTCGGATTTTGTTTTTCTTGCGTGAGGAAAACTCTCTCCTTGCCTTAACTAAAGCAAGCATCATCATGACTGCTAATCATCCTCCTTGGAAATGTTGAGGACATAATCAACACTACAACAAATACTCGACACTTTTCTTAAGTGTACAAATTTTATTTTGGTTTTGAATTCAAACTATGTCAGGTACACTTGCTTTGTTTTGCTTCCTTGCTTGTTGTTTTCAGTCCTGAATTTGATTAGCTTCCTCGGTAATCAGATTTAACTTGCTGACTTAAGCTTATAGTAAAATTTGCTTAATGCAGATTTTTTTGCTTCCTTTACTGCTTTTTAGTTTTTGGAAACATAGGTTTCAAATTTATGCATAATGAAAGCAGCAATAAGATAGTGTGCTGGTTTTAATTTTACCATTATTCAATACAGAGTTTTAGATGGTTTTTCTTTTACCATTACTCACAGAAATTTCAGTACTAAGATGGTGTGTTGGTTTTTCTTTTACGATTATTCACGGAGCTTCAGCTGGTTTTTCTTTTATCATTACTCTCAGAGCTTTAGCTTGCTTGTTTGCTTCTTTATAGCCACATATCATTGAGCCTTTGCTCACACTGATTGGTTTACATGGACTTGCTCCTTGATTCCTTGCTTTGTTCCTCACTGGCTCCTCATTAGGTTATTGTATAGGCTTATATTACTTATCTTTTTGTAACTATACCACACATTTGATCATTGATTGTAGATCAACATTTTTATTGCAGATTATCATTGTCAAATCAAACAATCCATTTCTTGCTAAACCACAAAGCTTGAAACAAACAAGACACTGATAGCTTGTTTGCATGTTGCCATTACACTAGGATCCACTAACACCTATGCTGCACTGAAACCCCTCCCCCATGCCATTTCTGCACAGAAACGTATATGGTACAATTCTCAGGTATGAAACATACCAGACACAACCTGGGAAGACGTTGACACATATAGAAACAACAGTGTTTCCATGCCATTTCTGGCACACACCAAGGTGATTTTGATTGTGTAGGTTGATTAGAACAGCCCAAAAAGACAATAATTAGAGTCCTTGACATTATAGCCCATTCAGGCTTTTCACCTATTGACAAAAATTGTATACCACAACATTCTAATGAGTGCAGCACTGCAGTCCTTTACCTTACACCCATAAAGGCATTGTCTACAGAAAAAAATACATCCCTTTAGGTTTTTCTACACAAAAAATATATATATCACAACATTTCAATGGTTGCGATCCTTCGTCTTGCATCCCATAAAGGTAATTTGTAGACAAAAAAAAAATTGTATATCACAACATTTTGTTTATATTTTGTATAACAAGAAAGACTATTGGTTATACTCTTTATGCTTTTATATAGACAACAATATTCTTTGGTATTTATTTTCGCTTTTATATAAATTTTACGTGTCACATGATTCGTGAACGTGTGAAAGTTTAAGCATGTTAAATGTTTTGAATTTTCATGAATACTATATTTTAAAGTGTTTTATCTTTTATGGATAAAATAATGAGCATTATATATAATATATATTGTACATACGTTTCCACTCCATTTCGTATACAATGGTTTTTTGAAAATTCATGTTTCCGCATTTCGGACCTGTTTCAGTTTCCATTTCCTTTTCCTAGAAAACTTAGACTAACACTTTTCCAAACATATTTAAGCAAGTTGTTCATTGCTTAATTCATTTCAGTTATAATTGATTTAGCATGGACATCTTTATTGCAAAATTATTGCACGCATCACACTTGTATCCTTTATATCTCCCACTAAGCCACTTATTAAAGCTACTCTTCAGATATCTTATCTACCTTCTTTTTAGCCCCCTTGATCCTTGGATGTTACAACCAAAGTCTTCAATGATTCTATCATAACCAGTGGCCTCTCCCTTTGATCAGAGATTTCAAATAGACCCTATCGTATTTCTACCCAAGTCATTCCTCTTGGAGTATCCTATCCTTCCTAGCTTACACATTCATTTGCTTAGCTCCTATCTTACAAGTTGCCTGCGCTTTGCTCTTTGGCCTGATTTTGGGCCATTCATCTGCCTCATGGGGTGTTCCGATGGAGTTTCTGAGTTTGTTTTCTATATTTATATTTTTAGGAGTGCGGATTAGAGAGGGCACAAGCTCATGGCTACTGGATCGACACTACTAAGAAACTTTACTAATAAACACTTGTGCAGGGTAATAGCAACAAGCACTAGATCACCTAATGTGCATCTACTTACCAATTTCTGCACTTCCCTAATACACAAATTAATTTTTGATAATGGGATGAAACCCCAACTATCTCTTCAACAGTTCAGTGAGATAGTTTTGAACTGTTTCTCAATGCTAAATAAGATAGCCTCTTGTCATTTGATAAGACTCCAGAAAATTCTAAGAAACCCTATAGTTAATGGCAAAGGTGAGAAGATTGTTTATTGGTCTACAACTATCAAGTTTTCAATGCTCATTCCTAAGTGATAAATTGTCCAGCACATGCCAATAATCTTACGGCTCAAATAGTCATTTTAAATTATATTGATAGGCTAGGAAAACATAATTTTTTTCTCCAGCAATTCTGCAACTGTGTTTATTGCACAACACTTTCCAAATTTGTTTGTATCTTCATCTACAGTCTCTAGTAGACATGGTGGAGGTATGGGTATGGGTATGGGGATGGGGATGGGTATAGGGACACCATTTTTCAAATCTAGGTATGGGATATTTATATAGAGAGAGAGAGAGATTGAGTGAGTATCAACAATTATTCCATGATTTAAAAATGAAAATGAACCAATGACTTCATCAAGACTTCACCTATCCAATAATTCTACAACAGTAAATGGCTTTGCTTCCATCTCCCAATGGTAGAATTTGAAACTCGTGAAAAAAAAAGCATGAATAAGAGTGAAAGATACCCTTTGAAAATACCTCCAGAAATATGATCTCCTTCAAATGAGAAAAACCTTCCTAAGAAATTCAGACTATCCCTGCAACCAGGGGTTCTCCTCAGCTATCCTTAGATGCCTACTGCAAATTCTTTCCTCCTGTAGCTTCTTTCTTGCAAACTACAAATTCATTTTTCATAATAAAATGAAACACCTTCCTAGATAAATCAGACTGTTTGTGCATTCAAAGCTGCCTCGTGGAGAGCAGTCCTTCCCCTTTTTTGCCCCTGGCACAAACTTACCCTTTTCTTTAATTTTTCCTAATATCACATCGACCATTTCCTCTACTTTACTTTCATCTTCACACATAGAACCCAAATGCAATGTTGTTTTTACCTCATCAATACAATCTCCGTTGAGTAACATAGCTCCTTTGAAACAATATTTACACAACTATGGAGTAATGATTGACATAGAAGCTCTTGTGGATCGACTTTACCAAAATAAGCTTTCGGCTGTTTTGACATTGATAGTAACTTTGCCACTAATTCTATATTTTTTTCGGAAACAACTAGATCTAAAGGGTTGTGTCCGCTTAGAGGTCAAGACAATTCTTTGGATGCAGTGCAGTTGATAGTGGATTTGAAACCCAATCTTTGAGGTATGTCTTGTAGTTTGTTTCTCTAGTGCAGAAATATCTTTTAAATTCCATGCTTACTGTATTCATATTCTTTATTGCAAAGATATCAGTTTGAATGCTGGCTCGTTTAGATCAAATTTAAATAGAAAATAAAAACACCATTTCTTACTCTATCACATTTTACACAACCTGGGTAAATTTTGTCTCTGATATCCTTCTCCTCACATGAAATTGAGACCCAAGTTTTTGCAAACTTTTTCTTTTATATCAGACAAAAATTATCTCAAAATTTTCAGACGTTTTGGCTAATTATTTTTCACTTTATGATGATTTTACTTAGTAAAATGTGTTTTTCTTTTGAGTTGTCTCAAAAGTGCAGGTTGGTAATTTGGTCATAACTTTCTCTATACATACCCAATAGACCTCATAAAAGACTTGTTCGATTTGTATTTCCAAGGTTCTCTTACTTTCCAAATTTTATCTCTTCATGATACTTCCATAAAAAGTTATGCACACTGTCCTAAAACTGGGTTTACACAATCTCCACAGTTCAGACCGAGTTTTTCTTATAAAATGCAAAATTTGAAATTTTTCAGTTACTTAAAAACATTTCTAGATACCCATTATTGATATTTAAATTATTAGGAAGTTTCATGCAATGCCTCTTCACCAATCACTGCCAGCTCTCTTAAGTTTCTCTCCTTTTACGCCTAAATACTATATTTTTCATACTCCTCCTAGAACTGTCATGCCCAGTTCACTCGTGTGAAGCCCTAAGGACCTGATTCCTTTCTAAATGCTTGAGGGGAGTACAAATATGATTAGTTCCAGATTTGGTGATTAAGTTCATCATATTTCATAAGATATAAACATTTCTCTACAAACCTTGACCAAGGGTTTCCATGGAGCCCGAGAGGGATGATTTCATTCCAATTTCTTGAATTTGATGTCTAATGTCTCGAGATAAGCTCAATAACCTATGTATTTGTTATATATATATATATATATATATATATATATATATATATATATATATATATATATATATATATATATATATCTTTTAAAACAATCATATATGCATGGAAAGCTTCTTCTATTTCTTATACATAGTGAAAATGTTGCACAGTACAGTCAACTAGGAGAAGGATAATGACAGATTGAACATTTTCATTTGAATATGCATTCAATTATTGTAAAATACCTTCATACATGTTAGAGGAGTTGGGAAACATCAATTATCTAACCACGTCCCCCATCTTGACTTTCATCATGAACTGATCTTCCATAAAAGGATTAACATGGAGATGTCCAAATAGGGAGATTTCACAGTCTACTCTACAAACCCTAACCGTGCACTTACATGGCCCGTGAGCCTTAAAATGCTTATAAAATGCATGATCCTTGTTTCCAAATCTTCTTACTTGACATGCAGGGTGGTCTTAACCTTCTCTAGGATCCTGAGCTACCAGTAAGGTTTAGCAATGCAAATAATTTTGATTTCCCTTAAGGAGGGGTCTATACATGCTCATAAAAATAGGGAAATTCAAACCCTTACTCTCAATTCAAATAACAGAGACTTATTTCGTTGTATAGGTCTCAACCATGGCTTAGATACACTTCATCTAATCCTTCCTACATATTTCATTCGTGCTTATACTCATCACAAAAGAAAATCAAAGTTTGATCCCACAACCCAAGGCACAGTCACAGTACATATTTCAACTAGTTTATCTATTGGCAATAGAATATCACAAAGGATGGTAATTTTAATTCATGCAATGATCCTTCATTCACTCCTATCATGTGGAATTATCCTTCAAGATTGAGATATCACTCAAATAGTCCATTGTCATATGGTTTTAAGCAAAAATTTGAACATTCACAGTCAGGAATGTGTTTCCTTACTTTTACTAGCCCCGAGTTTTGATGGCTAACACTCTTATACTTCTTGATCATGTAGCACAAAGCAATATTCTCATTGAAAACCTCCAAGACATTTATTTGCCACACAATAACGGTCTTTATTCTACTTATTTACCTTCAACTCTCTCAAATATCTATAAATAGGGTATTTTCACATTTTATGAGGGTTTCTTCAAATTTGCACTATAGGATTTCTACCACAAGCAATTAAAAGCTTTCATTTTCTCTGAGTACACCAGTTACCATCATACTCCTTTCAATGACTAGTTTTTAAGAGTTCTTTGTGCAACTTAAGTAAGAATTTCATTCATAGATCCTCTAGGACAGGGTACAGTCCGCCAAAGGACAATCTCTTGAGTTTGTCAACTTTATTAACTTTAAGACGTTCTAAGAACTCCAAGAATGTTATTACAAATCAATTAAACCTTTATATCAAGCTTACCTCTTGAAAAGAGCTGCTACTTCACAAAATCCTTAGTTCTGTTATCCAAAGAATGGCATGCACAGAAAACATAGTTTTGTATACAAGAACACACCCCACTTATCAACTTTGGGCTATTGTATCCAAAGAACTAATATGCTATTTTGGGCTATTGTATCCAAATAGAATAGATGTCCCACTTTTCATTGGAAATAGTTTCATCCCTTCTAGGAACAAATATTTAACTACACCATTCAATCAATGTCAACTATGCTAGTACAATATTCAACAGTTTGTATTAAAGTAAACATATAGTTAAAACTAATGACACAGTTCTTATGATTTTTATAGTAGTCAATTGATCAGTCAAATATATTAGTCTTAGATGAAAATCTAATTCCTTCCTTCAGTCCAATTGCTGCCAGAAAAGTCAGTGCTGCTATACTGATCAACATTGCAATTTCCGGTCAAAATAGTCAAATTACTGTAGAGCTAATGTTGATGTCATAACTTGTCAATGCTGTAAAAATGTCAACTTGCTGGTCAGTGTAGATTTTACTTCAATGTTTGTGCTAGGAATATGGGATTTAAATTGAATAGGTCATTCATTTTCTTATAAATATATGTAAATCAAGCACTATAATGTCATGTAGGTGTTTCGCCGAGTCTTTCTTAGGCTAATTTAGTAATTGGAAACTTAAGTATCTAGGTTTGTCAATTTAAGCAGGTAAAACATGCATCTTAATTCGGCTGGATAGGAGTGAGAAAATCAGGGTTTGGATCCACTTTGATTTTGACATGATGGTGTAATCGACATAAAATGTTGTAAAATGGATACAACGATGTTGTCAAAAATGTTTAAATGATCTCATCGTGATATCTTCTTATGTCTCCTCGGTTGAATGCCCTCTTGGATTTTTGGCTTGAGATTGTTTCTCATCGCTTGTAAGATGTAATTGATGACTTCGTAACTAAGCAAAAGTCTATTCTGGGTTGCATTAGCACAAATTAGTGCATAATTTTTAGAGGTCATGACTAGTGGTTGGATATGTTTCCCCAAGGCTGAGAGCCAACTTGCAATGCACAAGCGGTGAAAGCTGAAATCAGAAATTGTTTGTTCTTTGAAATAAAAAGATCTATCATACCAGATCATCTTATGACAGCAACAATGATTACACCAGAATTGTCTTGGAGGAACAAGTACTATCATTAAGCAAGTAAATGTTGACGAAATCATCTTTGTGGGATTAAGAACAAGGTTTCATTGAATTTATAAGCTAGCTTCTATGGTCAACTATCACGGTGCTATGCAAATAACTAGTTCAGTGTATTCAAAGGATTGATAATTGTTATTATGGTGTTATGCTTCAAGCTACATGTTGACTTAATGCTGAAAGAAATGTCATGCTCATCTTCTGGAAAAATTTGATGGTATTCACTACTCTTTGAATTTCCAATTCTAAATTTGTTTATTTCACCATTTGCTATTTATCTATGTCAATCATGAGTAGTGGATTTCAAATTTGGTGTGTCAAAAAAAGACTAGATGTTATTGTTCTTTTTGAGGCATTAATGTTGTCTTGTGGTCTTTAATTTTATCCAAATTTGTGCTTTCATTTGCTAAGAATAGATACTGATGTTTCCTTTGGAAGAAATTTTGATTTAAGTTTAACTGCTTTGGCATTTTATGAAAGAGTATATGCAAGTTGATGGTAGTACTCTTGGAATTGGTCACTCGTGTATGACTTGAATTGTATGAGCATCTATTTTAATGCCCATGGGAGGAACTTAGTGTGCCAAAAAATGGATCACCCTTTTTACAATTTGTACAATTGTTATCTTTAATTTATATTAGAATACAATATGCTCTTTTATATTAAACATGATTTTTTTAGGGGGAAAGGAAAGCTTTTTCCAAGAAGATTACACGAATATTTGTTGCAAGAATTCCACCGTCTGTTACTGAGGAGATGTTTCAAAAGTCAGTTTTGTTCCTTAACTATGAACTAGTTTTCTCAAATTATTTTGCGGTGTTGCAACATTTATGAATTCATGTGCTTCCTATAATTATCTCAAAAATGTGCTTTATTTAAATTTGTATAATGTCCCTGTAGGAATTTTGAAGAATATGGAAAGAACATGAAGATGACAACTGTCGGCGGAGAGGCAGTTCCTCAAAATAAAAGTTAAGAAAAAGAATGTCGAAGTAACACTAGGGAAGAAAATGGATTGCTTGAAGCTGGTGGTGGAGAGGTGGTGTGAATATTGTATGTCAAGGGTTAACAACATATAGGCACCCTATTGTATTTTATCATTGTATTTCAAGGGTTAACAACATTTAGACACCCTTTTGTATTTTATTTTATTTGATATTAATAAAATGTTTGACCCATTTGTTGGGCACAAGATTCAAATCAAATTGTTCTTAATTTATAATATTAATTACTAGTCCACTCTGACATCATAGACGATATGTAGCCATTGATTGCACTATATAATATTTGGTTATTATTTATTCTTGAAATTCATATTTTTCATTCTTTAAATTCATATCGTCTCTAGAGAGACAGTAAAAATTGAAATTAGAATTGTCTCTAGAGAGACAAAAAATTAGTATTCATTATTGTCTCTAGGGAGACAACAATGATATTGTCTCTAGAGAGACAAAATATGTATCAATGTATATTGTCTCTAAAGAGACAATTATTAGAGACAATATTAGAGACACCCGCTTTGAGACAATAATAGAGAAAATACACAACTTTTTTATTGTCTCTATTTGAGACAATTTGGTCAATTATTGTCTCTATTATTGTCTCAAAACACCCCTCCTTGTAGTAGTGATACCAAGTGTAACGACCAGAATAATCACAACACGAACAACACAGTGAAATACATGATAATTTTTTTTGACTTGCTTGACACATAACATGATGCAACATGTCGTCACCAAGGATAAAACTAACACTATGAACAACTTAATACAAGGATGGCCCTAAAGGCAGCACGGAAACGTTCACACCTTTCAAGGACAATTTACTATTCACTTGCGAAAGGACATGGAAAAAGACCAACCACATTACATAGTTATAGTTGAAGACATCCCACTATGAAAATCTTCTCAAGATTACTAATTTACTAGAGCCATCTGACAATTCTTAGCTTACGTTCTAGAAGGCTCATGATATGTTTCATACCATTCTTCTTATAGGATTAAGTTTCTTTTCTTTTATATAACTTGAGGACTATCCTAGGATCACCTATAATATGAAAAATTCCTTAATTAATTTGTTTACAAAACTAGGAGGTAAGCAATTCCATAAGGCTATCTATCCAAACCCCCACTACTGAAACTCGTTGCATACCCACATTGCATAAGGAGGCAAGCATAAGATCAAAAGGAGAGGAGTATCGTTAAGGTTCAGAACCCTAATCATCTTTGATCAAGAATTAAAATTTTATCATAGCTTAGACAAGGACTACAAGGTACCATGGTAATGGTTAGAGAGAGAAGATAAATTTATTTTATTATGATCTATTTATTTATTAACCGGTCTTTTAATGAGTCTTAAGAGTTCAATTGAATTTTGGTAAAAGCTTCATTTAGAAATCATCTTGATTAAGTTCGTCAGGGGATACACAGGGGTTCCCAACATGGAAGCCTTATACTTAATGTGTTTTTATTCAAACTCCTGTGCTAGATAAGATCTACCGATATCCCTAAAAGCCAACAGTGATATTACTTTTAAAATTACTTAACGTTTCCCAACAAGAGGACAATGTTTAATCCATAGCTTAAGGTTAGAAATGATAGGTATTTTTTTTATTTTTTTACATCGTTAGATAAATACTTTCTTTCCAATTAAAGACTCTTAATTTTATCAACCAAATACAACTTCATTATTATCTTCTTTATTTATTCATCCATGTATTCCTCTTCTTTTATCTTTGATTATCTTTAGAAAAAGGGGGTTTCAACCCACTAAAATATGCCTAGAATAACATTGATACTAGTACCATGGAGGGTTACTAAACCAATAAGCATTATGACCTGAATGAAGAAATTATCGTTATTTAACAAGAACACAAACCACGGTTATAACATTTCCATTCAACATGGCACATGAACCAAAGGAGTCAAGAGATTGGATTTCACTTGGGTCAAGAACAAGAAGGTAACAAAATAAGCCAAGCCATGCTACAAAATTTTCATGACTGTAAAAGATATCACCAAAAGAATACTCATAACAAGGTCAAGATTGAATATTATTTCTCACAAAGGTAATTTCAAGTTTGACTACACAAGAACAAGACACTTTATTTCACCATTACCGAACAATACAAGGCAAGAGGTCATATCAACTCTCTTTACAAGCAATGTTACACAATTTACAACACATTGGATATTTTTACAAGGAACTTCATAAATGGTACAAATGAACCTTTAACACTCTTTTCCTCTAGTCTACTCGCATAATCCATATGCACAATTATTAACTAGAGTCAGTTCGCTAGAACTGAGCATGTTAAGACTACTCATTGCAACAGTAATCTAACATTTAACAATATCAAGAAAGGAAATTTCTAACTCAAAAATGGATTAAAACACAACCCACAACTTCAAAATTATTCACATGAGAAAGAAATCTAAACCATCCAGTAAGGAGAAAGTCAAAATACCAGTAAGAACAAAATCACATAAATCAAGGCAAGACCTTATGGGTTAGGAACAAGAAGGTCAAGAGTGTTGATATCTCCTTCATGTAATCCTATGGATTACGTGATTGGAATCCAAAACTTACTCCATCCAACAAAAGGGGTCCAAGAGAAGACAACACATACTAATTATGATCGTAGGTGCGAAACGGAACGACGTTATCCAAATCTCCCAGGGGAAGGCTTCATAGCAATAATTAGGGTTCGACGCCCTTAAAAGAAAAACAACTATAGTTTCAGTTTTATCCAAGGAGTTTTACCACTACCTTCTTATAGGATTTCTTAAACGTAGTACTAGTTAACAACAAATCCACTCTTCCAAAATCATACAAATGAGACACAAAAGGGGCCATTATTCTACCAACAAACCTTATCCTAATCGTAAACTTCTCTACATAATATAAGGGAAGACTAAACCCAAAATTCGTTAATTTTTTTTTTATATATTTAAGACAATGTCAATAAGCATTAAATAAAAATTGATTTCGTTAACAAGGCCACAAAATGGGACCTTTTAGTAACCAAGTTTGAAGTATAAGATATTCGAGTTCGAAAACAAAGGGATTCGATACGCAAAGGGTAAAACACCAACGATGCCCCAGACTCAAAAGACCCTACCACGAGTGCAAGCACAAAAAAAAAAAGAACCAACGCACATATCCATCAAGAAGGTTACGCAGTGTAGTCAGGCCTAGAAGTTCTATGAGCTCCTGGCCAATGGTATAGAAGATGGAAATTTTACCCGATCCATGTGGGCTTATCAAGGACATGTCTAGCAAAAATCAAACAGATGAACATAATAACCACCTATTATATTATCACTGAAATCAGCTGCCATTTAACAGGAAATGAGTTCACGAGTCCAATACCATGGATTCACCTACAACTTTTGTTTCGGTCCAGCTATTAATAGCTTGCTTGCGACCCTTAATAAAATTTGTAGAGATTTCATTCAATAAAACTTATAATGTCTCCCCCTTACTTTAATCAAACAAGAGTTTGAACCAGGTAGTAGGTATAGTAATTTTTTCAACACGTAGAGGCCAAAATAGATGTCGGGTTATTCATCCTCTAGAACTGGGTACAAAAGTCAACCATGTACAGCTTTAAAGCAAAACCCTAATGTCATATTCTAATTAAACAAAAAGTAAGGAATGCCCACAGGCTTAAACAAGTTTTAGGACACAACGTCACTATTAATGTACCTTTTAGCAAAACAGGAGACCCCTAAACAGGAAATACGTATTCATTCAAGCAAATAGAGATATGAAGGCTTAACCTTCCATATAGTAAGCCTTCAATTACAAAATACCATCACAGAATTCCTTTAAAAGAGAATCATATAAGCAAACGAAACTCTATAATGTTTCCTTCCCTACGAACTAGACTACATCACTCAATATTGCAGTAGCCCATTTAGAAAAATATGAAATAGAGTAAGCTATAAGAGAGGAAAAGAACATTCCAAGCAAAACCAACGAACTAGGAACGGGATTTAAAGGAACAACCAACACAATCAGGCAGCGATATAAACAACCACGAAAACATTTAGTCTAGGCGCCATTCAAGAGGAAAGAAAATTCATTTCAAGATACTGAAAGAAGGTAGAAAACTACTACAAAGAGTATAATTAACATGCGTGATTAGAATTCTTCCAATCCAACAAGCACGTCGACCAGGGCTCAGGCAACAGCAACACAACCTGCGTAACTCCTCTTCCTCAGCCTCGTGAAGGTCCAAACTCTATTAACGGCCATGCTCTTGACTTCATAAAATCAATTGAATAGTCTGAAATGTGCATCTCTGCCCATAGTTCGGTCGGGTCGCGTTGACACCCGATTATCATTCCCTCGCTGATCTTCTGGCGACACCCTAACTCCTCTTCCCGAAGATTGTTGCCATGCATCCCTGGGTTTCTCAGAAGTAGATCCAAAATCGTCCGAACACCTCTCCAAATTAGCCGTTAGATCAATCCACCAGCCAACATGTCAGTCGAGTTGTCCATAACCATAAAATAGTCCCTAGACTTAGCATCCTCAATAAGGCTGACCAGTCACTAGATTGCTTCAGTGTAGCTATTTTTCCCTTAGCCCAAAGTGCTCTGCGAGCTCGTGGTAGTGCCACATTCATGCAGCGAATATCAGCTACAAAGCCAACCCCATGATTTGCATCTCGAACACAAGACATAAAGATTACCTCATGCTCCTGGCTCTGAAAGGCATCTACCGTAATGATATATAAACCTTTTCTTCATCAGATTTGGGGACAACATAAAAACTGTGGTAATTCTAAAAGAAGAGTGTTGTTCCAAAGTAGATTTCGCTAGCAAATTTCAGGGTGCCACCTCTGACCTTTGAGTAGTGATGATAGAGTTGGGCTTTTGTCTAAAATTATCATCTCTAGCATACTTTGATTCCTTACCCAAAGTTTGTGTCTCCGTGTGCCCTACCTTCGGTTCAAAAATGGCAAAGTCGTTCATGATTGCAGCATGATTTTCAGTGACTTTAGCAGTATTCATAAGAGACAAAGGAGCGTCCAATTCATAATCAGGAGGAGAAGATGAAGAAGAAGAAGGCACAGTTATAGATGCTTTCTGGACAAGATAATCAAAGATCCTATGGTGGTCCTCCAGCTGAAGCAGGGCCAAGGCCTCTTGCTTCTCCTCTTCGGCCTGCATCTCCATTTGAATTCTTCACCTCTCCTGCATGACTGAAAAGAGCTCCCCAGGCACATCTAGAGGCTTCACCTACCTCGACAAATTTTGCAAATGTGTGGACTATGTAGCATCCACATTCCCTATCAGAAAGAGCGCTGCATCCACTTCCTCCGCGCTGGGCCTGGGAGGTAAACTCCTGTGCAAAGCCATGATATCCTCCACCGCCACCTCCAAATTTCCCACTGATTTCACCATTCTGCATTTCGAGTTGCTGAGATTCACAACCAGGTGGGTACTGATGAATGGATAATATAAGAGTCTGAATCCTGAAGGGAATTCGACGAGCTTTGCTTAGTAAGCTTACAACCGCGGACATGCCCATTTCCAATTGTTTCCTCCAGAAATTCCACAAGAAGTTGCTCATTCGGTATGAATGGTATGCGTGAAATCTTAGGAGAAAGGTGAAGTTTAATCGCCTTTATGTTACAAGCATTCAATACAACTCCTGAAAGGAAGTATACCCAATGGCTTAGCCACAAAAACTCACTGTCACATAGTCGATTTGACAGAAATATCTTGAAGGAGAAACTCGAATCTGAGGATGCATTTTATACTGAAATGAAGCAACATAGTCGGACAGCCTGCCTGTTGGAAGCGCTCAAAAAGGCTTCAACTAAAACTTTGTCTCATTCTTCTACTACAACTGCAAGATTTTGCAACCACTGATCATGACTGTGGTCGTGTACAACCAGAACAACACCTGATCAACACCAAGGGTTCCTTGGGATCGCCCTGCAGTAGCTGTCGCACTTACTCTCTCTGGAGGCCACTGATTTTCTGAGATAAGTTTACTTCTCGACCCTGTAGCTGCTACATACAACCAAATATTTCCTCACGACACTCCTAGGAGAATTTCAGTTCTACGCTCCACTGAAACTGCCTGTACAACACGATTTTGAGAATCCACACCCACCCACACAACATCAGGGCGATACACCTTCATTTCACCATCAATGAATCCACTAACCAGAACACGCCAGTGCAAGCTACGCGGCCACCAAGGTTTCTTTGTGTGAGCAGGTCAAAATGAGGTGACAGGGAAAGAATAAAAATGCCCAAGAAGAAAATGCGCCCAACACCCACTTGTACGCATTGAAGGTGAATCCAAAAAGAGATTATGGTGAAGAAAAATGACTCCACCGACTTCTCACTCAAGGACAGACATGACAGTCTAAAAAAATTTGCACGCTGGGTGGTTGGGAGGAGGCCAAGGTGGCAGTGGAGGCAGGTAGAGAAAAAAAAGAATCCGATGCCCAGTTGGGCATTACACAATCCGGTTCTCTCCAACGTGACTCCGGTGAATGTTAACCAGATTGGCGGGCTCAACACATTGGGAATATCATTTTCTAGCATCGACTTTGCAGTTGGTGGAATAAATCCTCCTCACACTCACCCCAGAGCCACAGAAGTTCTTTTTCTAATGGAGGGGACACTTTTTGTTGGTTTTGTTGATACAAACAACACGTTCTTCAGCAAAACGTTGCAGAAGGGAGATTTGTTCGTGTTTCCAAAGGCGTTGGTTCATTTCCAGCAGAATGTCGGGCAAGAAAATGCGGTGGCCATTGCTGGATTGAGCAGCCAGCTTCCCGAAGTTCAGACCATCGCCAATGCTCTCTTTGCAGCAGATCCACCCCTCCTCGATTCCATTTTGAGCAAGGCCTTCCGCATTACCGATGAAAAAGTTCAGTACATTACGGCCCAATTCAAATATTAGGATAACATAGAAATTGAATAAATGGTACTAGTGCTCTATTAAATAAAACCAAAATAAAGTTATGTTTTTCTCTATTATAATACCGCCAAGAAGACACCATCTATGGTGTATCAGCGTGCCTTTTAATTATTTATGGATTTGTACTTAAAATTGCCTCCTATGAACTTATTACTTTATAGCAATAATAATGTAAATGATGGGTACATATAATAATTACAAAGTTTGAAAACTCGAATGCTTATAAAATTATATTTGAAAGTAATAAATGTGAAGTTGTAAATAACTGATTATGGTTATTGTGATGTTAGAAGAACAAATAAGAAATGAATAATCTTACTCAAAATCCATCCTATGAAAATGTACTTTAAAAATGTACTTGAATAAATGGTACTAGTGCTCTATTATATAAAACGAAAATAAAGTTATGTCGTTCTCTCTTATAATACCACCAAAAAGACACCATCTATGGTGTACCATCTTGTCTTTTAATTCTTTATGGATCTGTCCTTAATATTGCCTCCTATGAATTTATTACTATACAGCAATAATAATGTAAATGATGGGCAGAGTGATAAGGCAGACAAGCATTTTTAAAAAAATATTTACCAAGTTTGAAAATTCGAATGGTTATACAATTATATTTGAAAGTAATAAACATCAAGCTGTAAATACAAGATTATGGTTATTGTGATGTTAGAAGAATAAATAAGAAATGAATAATCTTACTCAAGATCCATCCTATGAAAATGTACTTTAAAAATGCCTCAATTTATGTATATATACACTAAAAATGCCTTCAATTAATTTATTATTAGATAACAATAATAATGTTAACGATGGGCACATTGATAGGGAATTTTTTTTTGAATAGAATGTTTGTGAAGTTTGAAAACTGAAATACTTATACAAAATTATTTGAAGTAATAAAAGTGAAGCTATAAATACATAATTCTGGCTATTATAATTTTGGAAGAAAAACTAAGAAACGAGTTATGTTATCATGCATCTAAACAAGACAAGACACACTAAAAAGGATGAAAAAGGTGGAGCAAACATAAACTTTTCTTTTCCAATATTTGTAATTTCAACATCTAGGTGTTGTTTATTTTTGCATATTATTCTAGAAGAAAAAAATTAGATTTAAACGTCTTGGGGGAATCATATTTTTTATAGTATTGTAACAATAACTCCTTGTCGATCAATGCTCTTATTATTCATTATTAGATTTTGCAGGGTTAGCCCATGTATTTTTTATATTGTTATATGCACCAAGAATTTCAAGGGATTTTCTTTAAAAATGTCATTTTCTATTAGAAAAATGGGAAAATATTTTTATTATTTTCATTAATTGTTAGACTATTGTTTTTGTGAAAAAAGACAAATGAACAATTAAATACATGACACTTTGTGTATTTTGTATAACAAATAAATAAAACTTAGTTTCAGAATGTACAATTCACCATGACCCCGTATGAACACACAAATTGACCATAAGCATAATGATTCCATTACATTTAAGATTACTTTAGCATCTAACCTTTCACCATCATGTTTTTTTTATTTTCTACACGTAAGAAACCTATTATTGATACATACAATTTACATATTCATCCACTTCAAACATTTTTTTAATCACACAAGCGAGAAAATTTATTTATTGCATATAAATGTGTTGAACAATAAAAAGTAGTTTTCTCTTTGGAAAATAATGCATCAATCTAAAAGATGAGCATTATACTATCTTGACCTTGTTGGTTTATTATTAATAATATTGAGCAAGATGTTACAAAAATACACCATACATTAAACTTAACCTACTTTCGTAAATTTTGTTAGCAATGTGAGAGAAGGACAATAAAGTTGTGCCATAAGGTTGATACCTATTGTTGGCTTGTGTACATTGGTATGTTATTTCATTGAGGGAATATGTCTAATATAGCTAACATGAATCATTGGAATACCACAAATTTCAAACAAACATAAAAAGTGAAAATGATCATAAACGTGTTTCTATACATGGCCCAACACATTCATCCCCAGGAATCTCTTGTCGTCATTAAGAATGGATTGATCGTATTTTATTTTCCATTAGAAAGATGCAAGTGTTCTTCCAGTGAGTGGATTCATGTCATTCATAAACATACAAAATCTTCCATGTATTGTGGATACACAAATGTTGAATGGTATGATGTTTGTGGGTGAAATAAATATTAATGACGAGATATTGTTCACTATAATATTAAAAATATGTTTTTAATTTTTTTAATGACGAACAACATTCATAGATGAATAGTAATTTAGATGACTATATTCAATGTTCCTTACGCCCTGAAATTGATTAGATGCAATATAAAACATTTAGGATATAATTGTATATTAAAATGAATTATTGTAAATAAATTAATTAACATTAACCATACATAATCAAAATGAAAAATTAATATTTGTAAAAAAGATAAAATGATAAGATGATTTCTTGAAACACATTAAGCAAAAATTAATTATCTTTATAAGGTGGTATGGATAGGATTTAGTTATTTAGATTGGATGGATGATTTGTTATTAACTTGAAATCTTTGTATTTGAGACTACCACTAGAAACATCTTTGGTCATGGACCATACAACTATGCTTGGAACATGATAACATCAATTTGTATGTTTTTGGACATGTTTGTAGCACAATTGTGTAACAACTTCTTACTTTCACTTTCTCGAAAATGCGTATTATTATATTTTTCTCAATCATGCACAACCTTTGAAAAAATTGTAATAACATGCAACAAGTAAAATACTTAGATAAGTACAGTACCATTTTTACTGTCCAATACGTGTTCTAAGTGTTTAAAAGTGCCATATCTGCATATACCTAGGTTATCATAATTTATTCATTGTTTATAAATGAAACAACTTTATTCTCATAATTATATCATAAAAAAATTATAAAATAAGAAAATTTATCTAACAATTCATCCATAGAAAGATGAATTGGCAATAACTTTTGAAAGGGTTTCACAAGTTTAAATTGGTCCATAAAGGATAAGAAATTTGGTTTAAAAATTTATTGTTATTCTTAATTTTATCAATAGTTGATCAAAATAAAATTTAAAACATTTGATCTAATCCTCATTTCAATCCTTCTTACTACCTTTTGCAATCATTAATAATAATATCAAGAATCTATATATTTTTTCGTTACTACAAAAATATTTATTTGTCATTATGAAATAACACTTTAGTTCCAAAGTATCTTGTGTTTTGATATAGAACCCCTTCTAAAAACATATTTAATTAAAACACACATCTTAATACATGATACCCTATTAGGAATTAAAACTCAAAAACTCTCAATTAAAGGTATATTTTTACACCCCATTAATTAATTATATTTCTTTGCTATATTTTTGTCAAGCCTAAATATTTAGTATTTTAAAATTTCATTTCTCATTAGTTTATAAAAGTATAAATCTAATTCAAAAATATTCTATATACTTACAAAAAATAGAGAGGATTTTAGGCCAAATCCATGGTCATTTCCATCAAATTATTTTACTCATAATGTGTTTGGGATTCATGTAATCTATCATATTTCACAAAACCATGACTTGCGAAATGTTATATTAAGGATTCATGAGTTGAGAAAATGACCTATAATTTACATAAATATATTGGCACACCCCATTAATTAATAGAATTTTGGGTCAAATCCATGGCTATTTCCATTAAAGTCTTTCTTTATAGACGTGCATCCATCCAAATTTTTTACTTATAATGTGTTTTGGATTTATGTAACTTATCATATTTCACAAAACCCTTATAGACAAGCATCAATCCAAATTATTTAATTGTAATGTGTTATGGATTTATGTAACCTGTAATACTTCACAAAACCATCGGTTGAACTGGAAACCTAAAGGTTAGTTGGCCTGGAGTTAACAAATGACCTAATTCTTTATTCGTTTTTGAAATGTAGATATTTTTATTTTAAATGAAAATTCCAGGTTATGAATAAAACTAAAGGGAGATTATTGAATTTGTCTCTCCAAGATTGAACGTATAATAACTCATGATATAAAATGTCTATACCACTCTGAGCTAAGTTTTCCATGTACTATTTCAATAAACTTAGCATGTGTATACTTCTACTGTAATAAATGTCTAAATTACATTGTCGTCACACAAATCATGAGTTTTTGGGTGTCTAAAATACGTTTTCTCTATTTGAATGGTTATGTAGGAAGTCATTTTATTTTAATAAAGTATCAAATCATAGTTTTGTTAATAGATTTGTTTATGTATTGTATGAAAATTTTATATATTTATTTGTATTGTTTTGAAATTAATCATTTTTATTACTGTTTGAATAAAAAGTCAATGATAGAACATTTTTATCTTCTCATCGTTAGAAGTTAATGATATTTTTTTTTTCAATTAAAGATCATTTTTGTTATTTTACCTTTGAATCTAGTCAAAAGTATCTATAAAATGTCATTACATAATGGTGTATTTATTTTGTTTTAAGTGTTAATACTAAGTAATTAGTTATATAATGTTCACATGTAATTTGTTGTGCCCTCTTTCCTTTGAAACCTTTTGTTACTAATCATGATACTGCTGATTATATTATAGACAAGATTGTGGACATTATTATAGTATGATGGTAGATGTTAGATCATGGGTTATTGTTGATTTGATTAAGTTATGATGATAATTATTAGAGACACTTTGGATATTGATGATGGTATACTATTTGACATGGTTATATTATGGATGTTGTGTGGACTTGTGATATTTAGATATTGTGAGTAGACCTAGAAATGGAAATTATTGGATGATGGTATAAGTGTTGAGTAAAATTACAAATGACATTGCTAGATTGCTTTGATGTTGTTGCAATTCATATATCTAGATGATTTTGGTAATTATATTTATATTAGTTTGAATGTTCTGCTATGGCCATGAGGCCGAAGGAGGTATTTGTGTTTTGTAGGTTTAAAATATCACAACAAACATCGAGGGATTGAAGACCAACCACATTGGAATTCTAAATGAATTCAACAAGGTCACCATGGCAACTAGTATTTGTTTGTGTGTGTTTGTGTGTGTTTGTTTGTGTTAGAGATTCCCATGGTGGGGATCACCATTAATTGTGACCAAGGGGTTTTATGTATTTTCTTTTATTTTGGTCCCTTCGTTTATGTTTGCATGTGTTTATTTTGTGATGCTTTTACCCCTTTCATTAATTATTAAATGTTGTGTAAATATTGAGAGTAATCATATTGTTAAAATAAACAAATAAAATATGACACAAGAAAGTAATTAATAGAGTTGTTGGCCTTGAATTAAAGTGTTGTAAGAGATGTGTAAGTTAAATTTAGAGTGTGGAACAGTCCACCTTCTTGGAAATTCGAATGGCTTGTCTTGTTCTGGTGTTGCTTCATTTTGGAGAGTTTATTCCTGGGTGAATTCCTTGTTGTTTTGGGAGCTCTTTCTTTCAAGAAGTTTTTTGGGAAGATTGTCGCATGCTTGTGTTTGGCTATTTTGGATTGCTTGCATTAGGATAAAGCTTGATATTTTTGAACTTGGAACAAATCCATCATGGAGAGGTAGGAGGTTGACTCTTGAAATGTTCTTCTTTTATAAATATAAGTGTTAATGTATTAATGTTTTGGCATGTTTGTGGGCTATTGGGTAGATCACCTAGGAATGGTGTAGGAGAAGACTATGGGGTTATATTTTGTGGGAGGCACAAGTGTGTTTTAGGGAGGTATAAGGGTGGAGGGAGTTGGGATTTGGGTCCCACCTTAAAAATAAATAGCTTGCATTTATTTAATTGTTATGGGGTGCCATAAGAGGTTGGGGAGGAATAAGGAAATGTGAGGAATAAGGGGTACTTGGGGGAGGCATAAGGGCATGTCAGGGATTTGAAATTATATATATATATATATATATATATATATATATATATATATATATATATATATATATATATATATATATATATATATATATATGTTGGTGGTTTGTTCTCAGGTGGTGATACCCATTTCCCCTTTGGGAGGCATATGCAACATCCCCCATAGTTTCTTGCTCCTTTGGATTGCTTGATGAAGCCTTAGTAATGTTTTTCATGTTTTAATATAGTTGAAAACTACATTCTGTTTTGGATTGTGTTTTATTTTGATTATGTTGCTTGAGTGTTTGCAGAAGCCTGTTGTTGCCATAAGTTGGATCACATCTTTTATTGCTTTGTGGTTGGGACTCTGGGGCCAATGAAGAAGGATAGCTTCTCCTCTTCATTGGATGTCTTAGTTGGGTGGAGAGTGTTTCCTTTCCCCTAATTTTGTTGTGATCAAATTGGAAGAATGAGAAATCTGCATACTGGTATTCTGGAGCTGAGATAAATATAGTTTAAATATCCCTTGTGAAATGAAATCTTATTGTATCCCCTTTCCCACTTGGAGTGGATGATATGTGTATTCATTATAATGGAAAGATACTTTTTTTTAGATAGAATGTGAAACAATGACACGTGTTGTGTATGTTGTATTTTGAAATCAAATGGAAAGGAGGTTGTATGACTTTCATTTGAATTAATGGAAGTGTTTTCCTTATTCATATGATATTATTCCATTGGAAATTTGTATTTAACATGTTCTATGAAATCCCTATTTGGAAAAGAGGAAAAGTGACACACGTGAGAAGAACATGTAATATTCTACCCTATTTATACACACACACACACACACACACACACACACACACACACACACACACACACACACACACACACACACACACACACACACACACACACACACACACACACACACACACACACATATATATATATATGATTTTGGAAGGAATAAAAGAAGGACGTTACAAAGTTGTATTTTGGAATCAATAAATGATGTATCACCTTTCTCAAATTACACAGTGGCATTGAATCTGATCTTTTAAATGTAATTGAAATATCAGTTTGAAAGAAAGAAATGAATATAAAGGAAATGTAATACACTCTCCTTTGAAATATGTAAAAATTGGAAATCAAAAATGTATTATAGTTTTTGAATATTTTTCTACCCACCACCTTGCCTTCCCCGCGTTGGGTTGGGAGATACCATGTGTCCCTTGCAGAATTGTGGGAGCGCGGGCATAAAGCTGGCTTTCACTCCACATGGGAAGATTTTTCAAAATGTCTCCCACTGCCCCGATCTCCCTGCACTGACTTGCGGACCTGTGGGTGCACAGGAACAAAGTTGTTTTTTATTTCCGCACACGGGAAAATTTCCAAAGGTATCCTAGCAGCCCACTAACCAGCCCTTGGGGCGATTTTTCACCCTTGGGCCCACAAACTAGCTTTTGGGGAAACTTTTCACCGAAACACCCGCTGGCCCATAACTCGAAAAATATGAGGATTAAGGAGGACTTCTTTATATGAATGGAAAGGTGAGGAAATTTCCTATCCAATGGGAATGATTTAGGGAATTTTTGAATGTGTTAAGTTTGAGAAAAATCAAGTTGAACCTTTAAGCCTGTTAGAGAGTGGGTATGGTGAGGAATTACCCTCTGAACCTTATTGTACCTTCTAACCCTAAATTATGGACCTTATGACCTATAATAATTGTTAATAAAGGAAATTTATGTTCTAGTGAATTAGAATTGTTCTGGAACTTATTAGTGATAGTTGTTGCCTTATAACCTGGTTGTAGACTCTTGTAAACAAAAATATTTATTCCATAATGTTCTTAACTAATCCTAGGTTGTTCTTGGGTCTCAAGTGGGTTGTTTTTAGTGGGTGTTACAATTGGTATATGAAAATTCGTTCAAAATATTGGGCCATTGGGCAGAGTAGAAACTTGAGACATGAACCTTATACCCATCACACTTTTAAATATAGAAAATAATTTAGTTTAAACATTACCTACTTTAGAAAACATGGAAACTGAATAAAAATTAGAAAGATAAACTAAATATCACCTTGGTCTATGCAGGAGGCACAGATGGGACGAGGGTTCTTCACATAGACCTAGAATTACCACCACCAGATCATGTTGTAGTAGCCATCCTACCCCAAATTTTGTAGACTCTTCAGGATGTTAATGTCACTTTACACAGAGGATTAGTAGGAGGACATGCAATCATACATGATAGAGTCCCTTCCATTGAGGGTCATGTATCTCCTCGACCCAACGAGGAGAAGGAAGAAGAGAACTCCCATGCAAAGTTAGCTAGAGACAATTCAACATAGAGGGAATAGGGTGATCAAGTTTTAGGACATAGAAATAGGTCTTGGATCCCTAGGCTTAGGGATGAGCATGAAGATAGACCTAGAGACCGTCAAACCACAACTGCATATCACAACAGGGAGATCCTGAAGCTTCAACCATCACATTATTCTAGTGAAATAGGTGGATTTCAGGAAGAGGCCTTGTTGTTTAGCTTGAGTGTATGCTTCAAGCTCTTTCCTTGTTATAGTAACATGAAAGCTTGTGTTGCGATCCATCTACTGAAGGATGGAGCTGGTGTTTGGTGGAGGATAGATGAATAGAAGATCCATGTTTATTCTGAGACAGTTACAGGGAGCTCTTTGAGGAGTGTTTCTGGAGCAGATATTTGTCATGGAGGTTCATATAGCAGTGGATAAATGAGTTCCATGAACTATGAAATGCATCTCTTATAGTGGATGAGTATGAGAGTAGATTTCTAGATCTACTCCAGTATGTTGGTTATATGCAAGATGAGAAAGTTGTTAGGAAATAAGGGATAAAATATGCAGAATAATCCCTCACAAGAATCGCAACAGTAGAAACTAATATGCAGAAATTATTACAGATCTCAAATAAAAGTTTAGAATAAATAACACAACACAGAGAGACAATATTTAATGTGGTTCACCCAATTTGGGCTACATCCACCAAGAATCACTTGCTCAAATTTTATTACAAGCCTTCACTCTCTCAATACAATACCCAGATCCGTTTGGAGCTATGCTCAACAAACTCTACAGAATTCAAACCCGAATTCAAAACACATCTGTAATACATTTGCTTGTACATCTATCATATGCATAAGACCATATAAATAGAAAACTACTTAAGCAAGTTTGATACAAAACCGTGGGTATGAAAAACCAAGGGCAAAAAACCGTGGGTATCAAAACAATGGGCAAAAGACCAAAAAAAACCATGGGCCCAAAAATAGCCCATAACGGTTACCCATTACCCATGGGTTAATGAACCACCCATGAAAATTTCCTTCGGGGGCTTCGCCCCCCGAACACCCACTGACCCGCTCACACGGCGAGCAGGACTACCGTAAAAATACCCGAGTGTAACACATGGAAGGTGTACCATACTCTAACATGAAAAATAGGCTCCACAAACATAACAAAAGTGCTGATTCACAAGTTCATCTGGAGCCCGAATCTAGAAATTGGAGGAGAAGTACGGATCCATTGTCCACAAACATTAGCTGAGGTCATTAAAAAGGCCTATATAGCATAGGATACTTGGGGAAAGACTCAGCACACTATAGACCGAGTCTGGAGCCGCATACAGTAGATGCAAGACAACTGATTGAGGTGGTCAGTACCTCTTCCTCGTGGTAGATAAAGTTTAGTACAGTCATCTTTTAGACCACAATAGAAACAACAGTAGTAGTCCCACCCACCTTATAGACCTCCACAGAGATTTGATGCACAGAGAGGTCAGAGCATGGGCCTCCTCCTAGGGGTCCCATTAGGACACATAATGCCAAGAGAGCTCACTCAACAAGAACTCTCCAGCAGACACCTTAGCAAACCTCATCCGGATCATCAGGATACACACCATAGACCTCCAGAGTACTGGTCAAACCTCTACACTGAGGAGAGGATTAGGTGGTTGTTTTGGTTGTGGTGTTACTACAAATTTTTGGAGAGACTACCCACATAACCCTAATAACAAGGGTTAGACACAGATCTCAAAGCCTAATTTTGGTGATATGGGGCATAGTTATAGGATGTATGCCATGGTCGAGAACCGCTAGGCAAAGCACCGGAGTATAGTTATTGAGACTACATGTAACATTGGTGGTATTCTTACCTCCATTCTGTTTGATTCCGGTTCTTCTGATTCTTTTATTGCACCATCTTTAGTAGAGCGATGTAAGCTGGTGATAGTTAGGTAGGGTCATAGTTGGGATGTTGAGATGGCTTCTGGAGCCAAGATCTTTGTAGAATCCTTAGTTAAGGAGTGTGTGGTGGATTTAGGACCTTTCACCACTACCTCGGATCTCCGTATCCTTCCTTTGGGCACTTATGGAGTCATCTTGGGTATGGATTGGTTGTCTGCACACATGGCAAGGATGGATTGTTACCATAAGATCATATCTTGTGTAGATGATTTGGGAATTGAGTTGGTGATTTAAGGCGTCAGGAGACCTGTTTCTATTCACACCATCTCTGCTATGAAACTTAAGCGGTGTGTGTAATAGGGATGTCAAATGTATGCTGTTACAGTCAGTGATAGATCAAAGGATGGGTCTAGTGGACCATCACTAGATGACCACCCCATTTTGAGAGAGTTTGAAGATGTGTTTCAAAGAGAGATATCGAGATTACCGCCCCCACGTGAGATTGATTTTCACATATATTTGGTTCTTGGAGCAGAGCCTATCTCATGAGCACCTTATCAGATGACCACCCCAGAGCTCTGTGAGCTGAATTTGCAGTTGGAGGGACTTTTATAGAAAGGCCTTATCTATCCTAGTGTATCCCCTTGGGGTACACTAGTAATGTTTTTTAAGAAGAAGGATGGATCCTTGTGGTTGTGTATTTATTACCATCGACTTAATAAGGTAAGGATCAATAATCGTTATCCCCTTCCATGCATTGATGATTTGTTCGATCAGATGAAGGGAGCCACAACTTTCTCTAAGATAGACCTTAAGTCAAGTTACTATCAATTGAGGATTTTAGTGGTGGACATTCATAAGACCACTTTCCGTACGAGATATGGCCACTATGATTTCACAGTGGTGCCTTTTGGTTTGACTAATGCCCCCGTAGTATTTATGATTTTGATGAATGGGGTATTTAGGACCCTTTTTGATCATTTCATTCTCATATTCCTTGATGACATTTTGATTAACTCACGTACATGTGAGGAGCATAAGGGGCACCTTCGCTAGTTTCTTCAGTTCCTTTCAGAGGATCAACTTTACGGGAACTTGGAGAAGTGTGCATTATTTCAATCAGAGGTGCAGTATTTGGGTCATATAATTTCTAGGGAAGGTATTGTTGTCGATCCTTCCAAGATTAGAGCTATCATGGATTGGATAGAACCCACTATGGTGGCTGAGGTATGTAGCTTCATGGGGTTAGCAGGTTACTACCAGAGATTTGTTCAGGACTTCTCTCAGATTTCTCACTCCATCACTTCCCTTCAGAGGAAAGGGAAGAAGTTTATTTGGTCAGAAAGGTGCAAGAATGCCTTCAGTACACTAAAGGAATGTCTCATTACACCTATTCTCATAGTGCTGGATCCACAGGGTGATTTTTTCATTTGCACGGATGTTTTTTTAGTAGGTCTTGGAGGTGTGTTCATGCAGGAGGGCAGAGTAGAGGATTCTGAGTCTTGCAAACTCAAAGATTAAGATTACGAGCTTATGGTAGTTGTGCACACCTTTGTTCTATGGAGGCACTTTCTGCTTGGTCGGAGATTCACAGTCAGGACAAATCACTTATGTCTTCACCACCTCTTCACACATCCCAATCTCAACGCTCGTTAGTGGCATTGGATGGAGTTTCTTTGTGAGTATGATATGGAGATAGAACATGTGAAATGGAAGGAGAATGTTGTCGTAGATTCTCTCAGAAGACAGAGACATGTGACCATGGCCACCTCATTGAGCATAGATTTACTAAGTAGGATTCTTTAACAGCTTCCTCTTGACAACTTCTACTTTGCAGTTTGAGTAGGGATCGAGTCTTAGAGACCTCTCAAGTGGAATTTTGATGGTTTCTCACTAGAGGTAGATGGAATTATAATGCAAAGAGGTTGGATTTATGTTCTCAAAGAGGGAGGCTTGAGGTAGGACATCTTGGCAGAGGCACATTGTACACCATATTCAGCCCATCTGCGGGTGAAGAAGATGCACCCCACCTTGAGACAATTGTATCATTGGAGAGGAATTCATATAGATGTTGCCCAGTTCGTGTCACAATGTTTAGAGTGCTAGAAAGTTAAGGCTGAGCATCAACATCCAACTGGCCTTCTCTTTCCTCATACTAGACTGGAGTGGAAATGGGACACCATTTCCATTAGCTTCATTGTTGGGATACCGATGTCGAGATATCACCACAACACCATCATGGTCATGGTTGAAAATTTGACAAAAGTGGCTCACTTTTCTCCGATGAAGACCACTTATACAGCTAGTGCAGTGGTATGGATATATTTAGATGGGATTGTCAAGTTGCACGGGATTCTCCAGAAGATCATGAGTGACTACAATCCTTTGTATATTTCCCATTTCTGGACTACCATACAACATGCCCTCGAGGTGAAGATCAATTTAAACAAAGCATATTACCCTGAGACAGATTGACAGATGGATCAGGTGAATCAGATTTAAGAGGACATGCTCAAGATGTATATGATGGATAAGTAGTCAAGATGGGAGGAGTACCTGTACTTGGTGGAGTTCACCTACAATAATAGTTTTTAGAGTTCAATAGGCATGGCTCGTTTTCAGGATTTGTATGGTAGAGAGTGTAGGACACCTCTTAGTTAGGATAGGTTAGAGGATAGGGTTTCTCTTGGACCAGCCTTGTTGCAGGACATGAAACAACATGTGATTTTGATCAGACAGAGACTATAAGAGGCTCAGGACAGGTAGAAGAAGTATGAGATTAGCATAGGATAGACCGTAGTTTTGATGTGGGCATGAAGGTTTTCCTTCTTGTAAGTCCACATAATATCCCTATCTGTTATGGAAAAGGTTCTAAGTTAGCTCCTATATTTGTGGGTCCTTTGGAGATCTTGGAGTATATTAGCCCTTTCGCCTACCATCTAGCATTGCCACCCAGCTTGTCTCACGTACATGATATGTTTCATGTTTCAGTTCTTAGGAGATATGTTGTAGATCATTCTCATGTGTTAGATTGGACATCATTACAGGTGTAGGATCAGGGGCAAGTGATGGTGGAGCTTGTTTACATCCTAGATTGTAGGACCCTGGGCCTTCGAGGCAAAGATATTGATCAGGTCCGGGTGTAGTGGGACAGATAAAATGACACTGTAGCTACATGGGAGGATGCTAATTTTCTAGGAGTTCATTTTCCACATTTGTTCCAGTGACTTCCAGGAGCAATTCGAGTCTAAGGGGAGGGGGGTGTAGTTCCCACTTTCCTTTGATACCTTTTGTTACTAATCATGATACTGTTGATTATATTGTAGAAAGGATTATAGACCTTATTATAGTATGATGATAGACATTAGATCATGGGTTATTGTTGATTTGATTTAGTTAGGATGATGATTATTAGAGACACTTTGGATATTGATGATGTTATACTGTTTGACATGGTTATATTATGGATGTTGTACGGACTTGTGATAGTTAGATATTGTTAGTAGAAATGGAAATTATTGGATGATGATATAAGTGTTGAGTAAAATAGCAAATGGCATTGCTAGATTGCTTTGATGTTATTGTGATTCATATATCTAGATGATTTTGGTAATTATATTTATATTAATTTGGATGTTATGATATGGCCACGAGGCTGAAGGAGGTATTTTTGTTTTACAGATTTAAAAAAATATACTATAGCAAACGTCGGGGGATTGGAGACCAACCACATTGGAATTCTAGATGAATTCAACAAGGTCACCATGGTAACTAGTATTTGTTTGTGTATATTTGTGTGTGTTAGGGATTCCCATGCAGGAATCACCTTTAATTGTGAACAAGGGGTTTTATGTATTTTCTTTTATTTTCATCCCTTTTTTTATGTTTTCATGTGTTTATTTTGTGATGCTTTTACCCCTTTCATTAATTATTAAATGGTGTGTAAATATTGAGAGTAATGATATTGTTAAAATAAATAAATCAAATATGGCACAAGAAAGTAATTAAAAGAGTTGTTGGCCTTGAATTAAAGTGTTGTAAGAGATGTGTAAGTTAACTTTGGAGTGTGAAACACTCCACCTTCTTGGAAATTCGAATGGCTTGCCTTGTTCTTGGGTTGCATCATTTTTGAGACTTTATTCTTGGGAAAATTCCTTGTTGTTTTGGGAGCTCTTGATTTCAAGAAGTTTTTTTGGGAAGATTATTGCATACTTGTGCTTGGCTGTTTTGGATTTCTTGCATTGGGATAAAGCTTTCTATTTTGGAACTTGGAACAACTCCATCATCGAGAGGTAAGAACTTGACTCTTGAAATTCTCTTCTTTTATGAATGTAAGTGTTAATGTATGAATGTTTTGGCATGTTTTTGGGTTGTCGGGTAGATGGCCTAGGAAAGGTGTAGGAGAACACTATGGGGTTATATTTTATGGGAGGAAAAAGTGTGTTTTAGGGAGGTATAAGGTTAGAGGGAGTTGGGATTTGGGTCCCACCTTACAAAGAAATAGCTTGCATTTATTTACTCGTTATGCGGTGCCATAAGAGGTTGGTGAGGCATAAGGAAATGTGAGGAATAAGGGGTACTTGTGGGAGATATAAGGGTATGTCATGGATTTGAAATGATTGATATATATATATATATATATATATATGTTGGTGGTTTGTTCTCGGGGGATGATACCCATTTCACCTTTGGCAGGAATAAGCAGCATCCCCCATAGATTCTTTCTCCTTTGGCTTTCTTGATGAAGCCTCAGTAAGGTTTTTCATGTTTTAATATAGTTGAAAACTACATTCTGTTCTGGACTATGATTTATTGTGATTATGTTACTTGAGTGTTTGTGAAATCCTGATGTTTCCATGAGTTGGATCACATATTTTATTGGTTTGTGGATGGAGCTCAGGGGCCAATGAAAAAGGAAGACTTCTCCTCTTTATTGGATTTATTGGTTGGGTGGAGAGCATTTCCTTTCCCCTACTTTTGTTGTAATCAAATTAGAAGAATGAGAAATCTGCATGTTGTTGTTCTGGAGCTGAGATAAAGATAATTTGAAAATCCCTTGTGAAATGAAATCTTATTATAGCCCCTTTCCCACTTGAAGTGGATGATCTGTGTATTCATTATAATGGAAATATACTTTTTTTTTGAAAGAATGAGAAAGAATGACACGTGTTTTGTATGTTTTATTTTGAAATCAAATGGAAAGGAGGTTGTAAGAGTTTCATTTTAATTAATGGAAGTGTTTTCCTTGTTCATATGATATTCTTTCATTGTAAATCTGTATTTAAAATTCTCTATGAAATCCCTGTTGGGAAAAGAGGAAAAGTGAAACACGTGAGAAGAAAATGTAATATTTTAAAGGACATATTTTTACATATTTACATTTTCTATAATTATTCTTTGTTTGAAAGAAAGAAATGCGTATAAAGGAAATCTAATTCTCTATCCTTTGAAATATGTAAAATTTGGAAATCAGATATGTAATATAGTATTTGAAAAAGTTGAATTAAATCAACCGAATGCATTAGATTAGGTTATGAACACATTATAATACTTTGAAGAAGACAATGGCAAATATACCTTTTTAAAATTTGAACTTTGTCCTCTTTTTTTTTCCAATTGACAATTAATTAATCCCAAATGCTTAGACCAAATCTGAAACAAAGGAATAACAAATGAAACATTAATTTTGGAATAATAAGATCTAACTGAATTCATTTAGACATTAACAGTTAAGAAAATTCTTATAAAACTTAGCAAAATCAAGCTCAAATCGTTTTGCAGTCATACTGCTATCTAGAAATGTAAATGTTAAAATTTCAAATCAATCAGAAAAAATAAATCTTGAAATATCTCTTAAATACACCTAAGAACAATTTTCCATGTTTATTTGACATGTTGAGAGAGTGACAAGAACAAATTGAAGCAATTGAATAAGTTAAAATTTACTAGTTTGAACTCTAAAAGCCTGCAGGTCGTTTTATTTAAATTGACCCCTTAAACTTTATCAAAATATAATTTTAATGATACTTGAGTAAAGAAGATGTCGAGATATTTCCAGAAAGTCCTTGTTTTCCCAAAAAAAATCTCTTTATCAAAATTTATGGCCTTTTGAAGTTTTTCTTCCTTGGTGTGAAAAAAAAAATTGGGAAATTTTTTCTAATTTTCCCCGCCACCCTGTTTTTCTTCCTTGAAGTCAAAAAAGTTGGTGGAGGGGCAAATATATTTTTGAATTTAGCACTCTTAGAAATTTTTGAGAAATTTTTCCAAGTTTTCCCTACCGCTCGCTGCCTTGTAGCCAATCAAGATCTGCCACGTGGCATCGCAAGGTGCCAGTGGAGGCGCGGGTGAATGCTACCCTCTTAGCCCTTTGGGATGTTAAAATATTTTTCTCCCCGCTGGCCCACGTTCCATGCATTGGCTTGGGAGAAGCCACATGTCTCTTGTGGACTTACAGGAGTGCAGGCGTAAATTTTTCTTTCACCACGCATGGGAAGATTTTTCAAAATTGCTCCCGCCACCCCTCTCTCCCCGTGCTAACTTGGGAGGTGCCACGTGTCCCTAGTGGACTTGGAGACCCGCAGGTGCACGGGTGCAAAGTTTTTTTGTTTTTTCTTAGCGTGGGAAAATTTCCAAAGGTGTCCCCATAGCTCACCAACCCGCCCTTCGGGCAAATTTTCACCCCTGGACCCACAAGCCCGCTCTTGGGGAAAATTTTCACCCCAAGGCCTGCCAACCCATCACTCAAAAAATATGGGGAGTTAGGAGGACTTATTTATATCAACGGAAAGGTGAGGAAATTTTGTATCCAATGGGAATGATTTATGGAATTTTGGAATGCATGAATTTTGAGAAAATAAAGTTGAACCATTAATCCTATTAGAGAGTGGGTATGGTGAGGAATTACCCTCTGAACTTTATTGTACCTTCTAACCCTAAATGTTGGACCTTATGACCTCTAATAATTATTAATAAAAGAAAATTTTGTTCTGGTTAATTGGAATTGTTCTAGAAGTTATTAGTGATAGTTGTTGCCTTGTAACCTGGTTGTAGACTCTTTTAAACGAAAAAAATTATTCCATAATTTTCCTAAATAATCCCAGGTTGTTCCTGGATCTCGAGTGGGTTGTTTTTAGTGGGTGTTACATAATTTTTATTAAAAAGTATCAATAGTCAAAAATTTAATACATAGAACAAAATTCCACACAAACGTATTTTTTAGTGTAATATGATGTTTTAAAATAACATCTTCCACACTACAGTGGAAGATATTTCCACACTACGGTGGGAGAGAAAATAAAGTAAAATGTGGACACTTTTATGGTTCAACATCTAATTTTAAGAGTAAGAAACACATCAATTGAAAGATGGATTCCAAGAAGGAAGGAGGTTGATCAACAACCTATCATTAGTCATTAGTGATGAGGCTACAAAAACAAATCTGTAGTCACACATTTGGACTAAATGTAATAAATTTAAGATCAATTCCTAGGTGATAGTTTTAACTGTCCCATAATTATTGTGATAAGTGTAGCATTGATCACCAATAGTGACTAATAATGTTATTAGGACATGGTCTTCAAATTTCCCTTTTTATATTATTTGAGTTCTGTGGTGTGCACAAAATAAAATATTTTAATCATTCTCTACTATGTTTGAAAAGAGTATAATGTGCATATTATATATGGTGTAAATAGTTGTATAAGATGGTAACTGACAAGAATGACCCTCTGACATCATATATCATGTGACTACCATACTTCACTGGAATATGGTCTGTTAGTGATAAGTTCTCTGGAAACTAATAAGAGATAAGTTCTTGTATGTAGGCGACCATGTGCAACAATATGCAAGCCTAAATTATCCATTAGCATATGATTGTTTTTCCAGTTAAAAAGGTGCATAATTGTTCGTCATGTTTGAAAAAAGGGGAATGTTAGGGAATATTTTCTTAGTGCTCACCTTATTTGAGCATGGGTGATTATATTAGCATGAATAATATAGTAGTATGTGTGTAACGTGATAATTCATGGAGTGGTAAATGAAATTGTAAGTAATTGGTTATATAACTAATTTGTTTACTCAACAACTTAGATTAATAATAGTGATGACTAAAACCTCTCACATAGAATAGACCTTACGTATTTTTAGTGATTGTTTATAGGAGATGTGATTCTTATAAATATGTAATGTGGCCTGGATGAATAATACATATAGATAATAATATTATTATTGAATTTAGTTTGTGGTAAATCCATTGTACAAATTTGAGTAAACTTTGAACCAAAATAAGATTCATCACTTTCTCCTCAAGAACCATTTTAAAGGCCATAATTGTTAAGAATATAATTGTTAGTGCCTCACAATAATATATTTGTATGTAATATAAATTTTTGTATAGTGGTTGTAACCACTTATGTAAATAGGTTGTGGGAGAGATTTATGCGGTGAATAGTTGAGAAAAATCCTTTTTTATAGGCGAAATTTTATAGTTGAGAGATTTATGGGGTGAATAGTATACAAGTGGTAAATTCCCTATACATTGATTTAATGGTGTTTTCTTCTAAGTGTCTACCTAGAACCTAGTCAATAGAATTCCATCCTACATCTTACACCATTAACTAGAAATACCTGAACTAAAAAAATAGTGTAATCCACAACTTACGCTACTTAGGAAAAAGTTTAAGAGTCATGTTTGCAGGCTCAGTTTTGTGATGACACATACATCAACAGAAAGTTTTCCCTTCACCATACAATTTTTTTCATTTATCATGATTGAATCAGTTATTTGATTTGAACCAATTACGTGTTACATGAAATGAGAAGAATTTGTTACCCTTGCGCAAGGAGACACATCTGTGCCAACTAATGTTATCTATGGGAGATAAAGTTCTTATGTAATGATTTGCTTCATTACGTAACCATTTCCTTCCCCGTATCTAGCATAAGTTGGTATCGAGGGGAATTGTCTGTACTTGTTAAATACTTTCCTAACTTAACATAACATAATTACCTTCTAGTTATGATTGTTGTAATAAATGGACATTGAAGGGACAACTTATGATATTTGTTATATAGTAGTATTCACTTAATGACTTGTGTCATTAAATGAATGTTACTTTATATATATATATATATATATATATATAACGACCTTCGGACCCCAATATGTTTATTAAAAATTACCGATAAAATTTACTCCGTTTTAAGTAAAACAATCTAAAATAATGCAAGAATATAAATGAAAATGAATACAGATTGATTACGGATTTCAAAAATAGCCTACATCTCTGGGTTCTTATCAAATCATTCCACTAGTCAAAATTTGTAAACGATAAAACCTAATGGAACTTTACTTTCCTATAAAGTTCTCTAGCCTTTCAAAGAATGCTAATGATAAGTTGGTCTACCTCCGCCTTCATGGTGCCTAATAATCCTACTGAACTTGATCGACCTTCCATACATTTGCAAGACACTCTATGGCTCTCTGGTTAAATCTTCTAGGCTTTGAAAATAAAAGTGTGGTGCTATGGGCTAATTGTTGAGTTTCCAATATCTCCCAATTTAAAAAATTTCTTATTAAAATAATAGGTCTAATCTTCCCAATCTTAGCGTATTAAAATATTATATATGACTTTATTACAAAAATATTTCCTTTAAAAATTATAAGGCCTATTTAAATAACTTGGAAGCTTTTAAAATTCTTCTGAGACTCCTTTATTTTATCTCCTCGAGCTTCCTTTTAAAAATATTATAGCTCTTTGCATTCTTTCCTTTTTATGAATGAAATGGAAGTGGCATTTATATATAGGACTAAGCAGCCAGAGAATATTGTTTAAAGACATTATAGGCCAAATTTTATCCCAACCAATGCGTTGGCCGATTTATTTGGGCCGCACCACATTCGAAGATAAGGTGACGAGATCAAGTCGTGGCAGTGCACGTTTGGCGGCGACATTTGTTTTGGTAGGTGAATGGGGTATCTCACATGGATCTTGTGACCTGAGGGATAGGAATTTAAATGGGGATTGATCCCCATAGATCTTCGTGGCTAACGCCACATCTCGTATTTTTCCATCGTTTTATTCTACGAATAACTTTTCCATAAGCTCAGTGCTTTGAAATTTTCCACACCCATCTTAGGCCCGACTGTGTTGACACCATAAAGTGATGAGTTGTTGGTAATAACGTACAATGTGTTGGGCTAATTTGAGTCTTTGTGGTTTCCCTTATTATATAAAGGTCGGGTCATTACCACCGAGTGAGAGGAAATTGTTGGCTATATTAATCCAATCCACTATGGTCAAACCATCCAAAATTGACTCACCGGGGTGATAGGGAATAATATGATCCTGAACATATGGAATATAACCCAGAGCACAAGAAAATTTGACCGTTGAATATAATGTAAGCATTGGTAGGGATTTTACAACCCTAATGAGTGATAAATTTAGCTTGTTGAGATCAAATTAATCCGGCAATGCAACGCAAAAGGATTAGTTCACTTTAACGTGATGAGTTGTTGGTAATAACGTACAATGTGTTGGGCTAATTTGAGTCTTTGTGGTTTCCCTTATTATATAAAGGTCGGGTCATTACCACCGAGTGAGAGGAAATTGTTGGCTATATTAATCCGATCCACTATGGTCAAACCATCCAAAATTGACTCACCGGGGTGATAGGGAATAATATGATCCTGAACATATGGAATATAACCCAGAGCACAAGAAAATTTGACCGTTGAATATAATGTAAGCATTGGTAGGGATTTTACAACCCTAATGAGTGATAAATTTAGCTTGTTGAGATCAAATTAATCCGGCAATGCAACGCAAAAGGATTAGTTCACTTATCGCTCCTTGATAGACATATTGAGAAAATTTTCTTCGTGGTTGCAAGCCATGTGGTTTCTTAAGGACCTACCACATCGGCGATTAAAAGGGATTATTGTAAATTAATTAATTAACATTAACCATAAACAATCAAAATGAAAAATTAATATTTGTAAAAAAGATAAAATGATAAGATGATTTCTTTTCATGCATTAAGGTAAACTTAATTATATTTATATAGTGGTATAGATAGGATTTAGTTATGTAGATTGGATGGATGATTTGTTCTTAACCCGAAATCTTTGTCTTTGAGACTACCACTAGAAAAATCTTAGTTCATGGACCATACAACTATGCTTGGAACATGATAACATCCATTTGTATGCTTTTGTACATGTTTGTAGTGCAATTATGTAACATCTTCTTACTTTCACTTTCTTGAAAATACATATCATTTTATTTTTCTCAATCTTGCACAAACTTTGAAAAAATTGTAATAACATGCAACAAGTAAATTAATTAGATAACTACAATACCATTTTTACTTTCTGATACGTCTTCTAAGTGTTTAAAAGTGTAATATCTTCATGTACCTAGGTTATTATAATTTATTCATTGTTTATCAATGAAAAATTTTTAATCTCAAAATTCTATCATTAACAAAATTATAAAAGAAGCAAATTGATCTTACAATTCAACCATAGAAAGATGAATTGGTTATAACTTTTAAAAGTGTTTCATAATTTTAAATTACTCCATAAAGGATAGAAATTTGGTTTACAAATTTATTATTATTCTTAGTTTTATCAATAGTTGATTAGAATTAAATTTAAACTATTTTACCCAATCATCCTATCAATCCTTCTTACAACCTTTTGCAATCATTAATAATAATATCAAGAATCTATATATTGTTTGGTTATCAAAAAAATATTTATCTATCATTATGAAATAAAACTTTAGTTCCAAAGTATCTTGTGTTTTGATATAGAACTCCTTAAGAAAACCTATTTCATTAAAACACTCATCTTAATAAATGATATCCTATGAGTACTTAAAACTCAAAAAATCTCAATTAAAGGTATATTTTTACACCCCATTAATTAATTATATTTCTTTCCTATATTTTTAAAGCCTAAACATTTAGGATTTTAAAATTGCATTTCTCATTGATTTATGAAAGCATAAATCTAATTCAATAATATTCTACATACTTAAAAACTAGGGAGGATTTTAGGTCAAATCAATGGTCATTTACATCAAAGTATTTTACTGATAATGTGTTTGGGATTCATGTAATATATCATATTTCACAAAACCATGACTTGCGAAATGCTATATTAAGGGTTCATGAGTTGAGAAAATGACCTATAGTTTACATAAATATATTGGCACACCCCATTAATTAACAGATTTTTTGGTTAACTTCATCTCCTTTTCCATTGAAGTCTTTCTTTATAGACATACATCCATCCAAATTGTTTACTTATAATGTGTTTTGGATTTATTTAACCTATCATATTTAACAAAACCATTATAGAAAAGCATCCATCCAAATTCTTTACTTATAATGTGTTAAGGATTTATTTAACCTCTAATATTTCAGAAAACCATAAGTTGAACTGGCAACCTAATGGTTAGATGGCTTTGAGTTTACCAATGACCTAATTCTTTATTAATTTTTCAAATGTAGATATTTTTATTTTAAATGAAAATTCTATGTTATGAATAAAACTTTAGGGAGATTATTAAATTTGTTTCTCCAAGATAGAACATATACTCATGATAATATATGTCTATACCACTCCGAGCTTAGTTTTCCACTTACTATTTCAAAAAACTTGGCATGTGTATAATTATACAGTAATAAATGTCTAAATTTCATTATCGTCACGAAAATAATAAGTTTTTGGGTGTCTAAAATATGTTTTATCTATTTCAGTGATTTTGTAGGAAGTTGTTTTTTTTATAATAAAGTATCAAATCATAGTTTTGTTAATAGATTTATTTATGTATTGTATGAAAATTTTATATAGTTATTTGTATTTTTTTTAAATTAATAATTTTTATTACTTTTTGAATAAAAGAGTCAATGATAAAACATTTTTCTCTTCTCATCATTAGAAGTTAATGATATTTTTTTCGATTAAAGATCATTTGTGTTATTTTACCTTTAAATAGTCAAAAGTCTCTATAGAATGTCATTATATCATGTTTTATTTATTTTGAGTTAAGTGTTAATACTAAGTAATTAGTTAAATTGTATTCACATGTAATTTTTTATAAAAAGCATCAATAGTAAGAAGTTTAAAACATAGAAAAAAATTCCTCACAAACGTATTTTTCAATGTAATATGATGTTTTAAAATTAAGTGTTGCACACTACAGTGGGAGATAAGATAAAGTAAAATGTGGAAAATTTTATAGCTCAACATCTAATTTTAAGAGTAAGCAACACATTAATTGAAATATGGAGGAAATTGAGGAAGGAGGTTGATCATCAAACTATCATTAGTCACTATTGATGAGGCTCTAAAAATACATCAATAGTAACACATTTGTACTAAACCCAGTTAATTTAAGATCAATTCCTAGGTTATAATTGTAATGTTCCCATACTTTTTGTGATCAGTGTAGCATTGATCACCAATAGTGACTAATAATGTTATTAGGATATGGCATTCAAAATTCCATTTTTCTATTATTTGAGTTGTGTGGTGTGCGCAAAATAAACTATTTTAATCATTCCCTACTATATTTGAAAATATTATAATGTGCATATCATATATGGTGTAAATAGTTATATAAGAGTGTAACTGACAACAAAGACCCTCTGGCATCATATATCATGTGACTATCATACTTCATTAGAATATTTTCAGTTAGTGATAAGTTCATTGGAAACTAATAAGAGATAAGTTCTCGTATATAGGTGATCATGTGCACCAATATGCAAACCTAAAGTATGAATTAAAATATGATTCTTTTTCCAGTTAAAAAGTTGCATAGTTCTATTTCATGTTTGAAAAAAGGGGAATGTTACAAAATATTTTCTTAGTGCTCACATCATTTGAGCATGGTAAATTATATTATCTTGAATAATATAGTTGTATGTCTCTAAAGTGATAATTCATAGAGTGGTAAATGCAATTGTGATTAATTGGTTTTATAACTAATTTGTGTAATAAACAACTTATATTAATAATAGTGATGATTAAAACCTCTCACATAGAATAGAACTTATATATTTTTAGTGATTTTTGATAGGAGATGTGAGTCCTATAGATACGTAATGTTTCTCGGATGAATAATGCATATAGATAATAATATTATTGTTCAGTTTAATTTGTGGTAAGTCCATTGTACACATTTGAGTAAACTCTGAAACAAAATCAGATTCATCAATTTCTCCTCAAGAACCATTTTAAAGGCCATAATTGTTAGGAATATAATTGTTAGTGATTCACATTAATAGTTTTGTATGTACTATAAATGTTTGTATAATGGTTGTAACCACTTATGTAAATAGGTTGTGGGAGAGATTTATTGGTTAAAGAGTTGAGAAAACTCCTTGTTTATAGGAGAAATTTTGACTATAAATATATATCATGTTTTCTATGAATTTAGTGTAAAGAATTTTTTCTATGTTTAATTTTCTCAAAACTACTATTCTCCGATCATCTGGGATCAGAGAGATCCCAATCCTCTCTTCATGATGAGTTTTCGAAATGTAGTTAGGGGTAGTTTGTTATCTGCTATTGCCCTGTGTATGACCTATTATATGTCATGGATGCTTTTTTATTTGTAGATTGTTTTTAAGTGTATGTCACATTTAAACATGTATTTATTAGAAAATCCAGTTCAAAAATTACATACATACATACATATACATACAATATATATATATATATATATATATATATATATATATATATATATATATATATATATATATATATATATATATATATATATATATATATATATATATATATATATATATATATATATATATATATATATACATATATATATATATATATATATATATATATATATATATATATATACACACATATACATATACATATACATATACATACATACATACATACATACATACATACACACACACACACACACACACACACACACACACACACACACACACACACACACACACACACACACACACACACACACACACACACACACACACACACACACACACACACACACACACACACACACACACATATATAATATGGGTGTTTATTTTACGAACATCGGACCCCTATAGGCTTATTAAAAATTACCAATAAATTTTACTCCGTTTTAAGTAAAATAATGCAAACTATTTGAATAATATAAATGAAACTGCATATAGATTGATTATAGAGTTCGACAATGGCTTACGTCTCTGGGTTCTTATCGAACCGTTTGACTAGTCAAAATTTGTAAGTACAATGTTATTTCTTACAATAAAATCTAATGGAACTTTACTTTCCTATAAAGTGCTCTAGCCTTTCGAATAACTCTAATGATGATTCGGTCCATCCTCCACCTTCTTGGTGCCCAATAATCCATCGATACGTTCACAAGACACCCTATGGCTCTCCGGTCAACAATTCTAGGTTTCACAAATAAAAGTGTTGCTCTATGGGCCAATTGGTGAGTTTCCAATATCTCACAAGTTTACAATTTGCCTATTAAAATAAAAGCACTTAGATTTTTTCAATATTTTCGTATTAAAATATTATATAGGACTTTATTAAAAAAACATTGCTTTTAAAAATTATAAAGCCTATTTAAATAAATTGGACGCTTTTAAGATTCTTCTCGGGCTCCTTTCTTTTATCTGTTTGAGCTCCCCTTAAAAAAGCTTATAGATCTTTGGATTCTTTTCTTTTGTGAATGAAATGGGAGAGGCCTTTATACAGGCCTAAGCAGGACGAAAATATTGTCTAAAGTCCTTATCGGCCAAATTGTATACAAACCAACTTGTTGGCTGAGTTTAATGGGCCGCTCCATATTCCAGGCTGAGGTCTTAGGTTCAAGTCGCGACGGTGCATGTTTTGTGTTGACATTTGTTTTGGTAGGTAAGTGGGATATCCCACATGGATCCCATGAACTGAGGGATAGACATTTAAATGGGGATCGGTGCCCATTCATTTTCTTGGCTAAGGCCACATCTAGCATTATCTTCTCCTTTTATTCTACGAATAGCTTTTCTGTAAGCTCGGTGCTTTGAAAGTTTCCACGCCAATCTTAGACTCGGCTATGTTGGCACTACGATATGGTGAGTTGTTGGTAATAACACCCAATGTGTTGGGATTATTCGAGTCTTTTTGGTTTTCCTTCCTATATAAAGGTTGGGTTGTTACAATCAAGGTAAAGGGAATTGTTGGTTATATTAATCTGATCCACTAAGTTCAAACCATCCAAAATTGACTCGCCGGGGTAATAGGGAATAATATGATCCCGCACCATATGGAATTTAACACCGAACATAAGAAAAAGGATAGGATTGTGATCAATTTGACCATTGAATATAATATAAGCCTTGGTGGGGATTTGAGCACCCCATCGAGCTAGAAATATAGCTCGTTGAGATCAAATTAATCCTGCAATGCAACCCGAAAGGATCAATCCATTTGTCTCTCCTCAATAGGCATATTGATAGAATTTGATTCGTGGTGGCAAGCCACATTGTGGCTTGACGACCCACCATGTTAGCGATAATAAAATATTCCTCAAGCTGGCTAGGCTCCCTTCCGTTACAAAAGTTGAGCCTTTTGTTCTTTTGAGACAATTTTTATGGCTAACGAAGACCAGGCATTGCAACCAATGCAAAAAATCTTCTTTTTCCTTGTCACCAACCACCACATGTAACCTTTGCAATGATCTAAGTGTTGACCTATTGACCAGGGTTGACCCAAACTTTGACTGGCCACCATTTACACATGCAAACTCCATTTTCAACGTTCAAATAGTCGACATAAATATATTAGAGTCATATTCTTGACTGTATTGATCCTGGGAGATTTAGGGAACATGTATCCTCCATATTGAATTTTGAATCATTCCTCCCTAATGGGAAAGGATTTTTATCCCAAAAATATTGTAAACTCCAAGCATGATGCTGAGAAGAGATCTATGTAGTATTCTGTAAATTATATAATCAACAAATGATGGTTCAAAATCTAGGATCTGTGGCACTTGAGATCACTTCCTTCTATTGCGCCACTCTTATATATGAAGAAGACCTTGATGCCTCTATTGTATGGTGCTAAGTTTCCCAATAAAACATCAACACTCCCACTATGCGGTGCTAAGCTTCTAGATATTTGACAACAAAGATCCCTTTTTACTCTATAACACATATCCTATTTCTAATTTGATTCCACATAATCCAAACTAGTCCGAACGAACTCATGGTAAACATAGCTAACAGTTATCTGATGTTAGTGATGGACAATGACTTGTTAGGTACCATCCTTCTACATGGCCATACGACACTCTAAATAGAATGAAGATGTGACCTGATGTCACCTCCCTTTCCACACCTCAATGCTCTTGTTGCATGGTGTTAAGTCCTCTTTCAATACCTCAACGCTTCCACTATGTTCTGCTAATTCCTGATGATCAGCTACCATGTTGTTGCATGGTCACAATGCCTCTACACAAAATGACAATCTAAGATGATTTCTCATGAGCTCAATAATGGCGACTTCAACCCCATTGTATGGATACTACCTCTACATGGTGTAATGACTCTTATTCACAGTGACCATAAGGTACCACTTTACTACACGGTCACAATGCCTCTACACAGAATAAAGTTCCGACCTTATGTCAGATATCAATGGTGTTAAAATACCATTCTTTCACAAGGTCACAATGCCTCTACACAGAATGAAGTTTCGAGTTGATACCCATGAGATCAAATGTCTGCATAAATGGATGATAGATATCCAAGCTTAATATGAGTTAAATCTTGTATCCAACCTATAATAGAGACTCACAGGTTGATTAAGAGATATGTTTGGAGTATTAATCAATTTTTGAAAGTAAGAAAATCCATTAATTATGGTAAACCTTTCTCTCAGTATTTTCTCACAAAATTTGATCTCAAAACAAATACTTCATACTATTTATCAATCTAACTAATGTAATATATAATTGAAAAATTGTTGACTTACCCATTTTAAAGGACTTTCACTTTCAGGTATTACCTGGTCCTGGGTTGAATTTTCAACTGGTGGTGGAGTAGGAACCTCTGTTTCCTTTGCAATAGGAATCCATTCCATCTTTGGCTTGTCATTACTCTGATGGCAAGATGGATGCATTTTCCAACAATTTTCCACCTGGTGCCCATTCCTCTTGAAATGAGCACAAAAATTTTGATACCAAGGCCTCTTCCATCAAATACCATTTTAAATAACAAATTAGATCGAAAGGAATCATTAATTGAATCTAAAAACTAAATGGGAGGAAGAATATTCATGTGGTGAACAACTTACAGTGTAATCATCTGTCATGGTCTTTGCATCTGAAGTTGAAGCTATTACCTTTCTCTGATCACCACATTGAAAACTTTCCCAAAGGTCATCCTTGGTTTACAATTTTGATTTCAAGTGAGAATTCTCATTTTCTAAGGAGTAATACATCGATCACAAGAGATAGTTCCCTTCATGGATTTGGTGATTGTATGCCTCAATTTCTTTGAAATTCTCCTCTTTGGACATCTTGCCCATGGTGCACCTATACCTGTTCAATCACATTGAACTACTGCACAACTAAGGAAACCACATGGTCAAATCATCTAATTATGATACTAAAATTTCTACGATATTATAAATTTATCAAGCCAATAACCTGCTCTAATACATATTTGTTCTGAAAATTTAGATCAAATATATATATTATGACCTTCAGACCCCTATAGGCTTATTAAAAATTACCGATAAAATTTACGTTGTTTTAAGTAAAACAATCCAAAATAGTGCAAGTATATAAATGGAAATGTATATAGATTGATTATGGAGTTTGAAAATGGCCTACGTCTCTGGGTTCTTATCGAACCATTCCACTAGTCAAAATTTGTAAGAACAATCTTATTTCTTACAATAAAACATAATGGAACTTTACTTTCCTAAACGTTTCTCCAGCCTTTAGAAGAATGCCAATGATCATTCAGTCTGTCCTCCACTTTCTTTGTACCCAATAATCCCACATAAACTTATCATCCTTCCAGACATTCGGATAATTCCCTATGGCTCTCCAGTCAATAATTCCAGGCTTCGCAAATAAAAGTTTGGCTCTATGGACCAATTGATGAGTTTCCCGTATCTCCCAATTTTAAAATTTGCCTATTAAAATAATAACACTTAGCTTCCCAATATTTTTGTATTAAAATATTATACAGGACTTTATTAAAAAAATATTTCCTTCAAAAATTATAAGGCCTATTTAAATAAACTTGAAGCTTTTAAAATTCTTCTGAAGCTCCTTTATTTTATCTCCTCGAACTCCGGCCTTTGAAAAATATTATAGCTCTTTACATTCTTTTATTTTTTTAATGAAATGGGAGAGGCCCTATATAGGCCTAAGCAGCCTGAAAATATTTTTTAAAGGCCTTATCGACCAAATCCTATCCCAACCAGCTCGTTGGATGAGTTATTTGGGCCACTCTACATTCCAAGCTAAGGTCGCGGGTTAAGTTGTGCCAGTGCACATTTTGCAGCGACATTTGTTTTGGTAGGTAAGTGCGTTGTCCCACATGGATCCCATGACCTAATGGATAAGCGTTTAAATGGATATCAATACCCATACATCTTGGTGGATAAGGACACATTTGTAATTTTCCCTCCTTTTATTTTATTAATATACTTTCCATAAGCTTGGTGCTTTAAAAGTTTCCACACCCATCTCGGGCTTAGATGTATGGGCACTACAATGTGGTGAGTTATTGGTAAGAATGTCTAATGTGTTTAGCTCATCTGAGTCTTTGTGATTTTCCTTTCTATATAAAGTTTGGGACGTTACCCCCGAGCCATAGGCAATTATTGGTTATATTAATCCAATCCACTATGTTTGAACCATCCAAAATTTACTCACTGGGGTAATAGGGAATAATATGAATCCCAAACCATATGGAATATAAGCTCGAACATAAGAAAATGGATAGCATTGTGATCGATTCGACCGTTGAATATAATGTAAGCCTTGGTAGGGATTTGACCACCCCAATGAGCTAGAAAAATATCTCGTCGATCTCAAATTAATCCTACAATGAAACTCGAAAGGCTTAATCTACTTATCGTTCCTCGATAGGCATATCGAGAAAATTTGATTCATGGTTACAAGCCACATGGTGGCTTGAGGACCCACCGCGATGGCGGTATTAAAATAGTCCTCACGGTGGCTAGGCTCGCTTTTCTTACAAAAGTTGAGCCTCATGTTTCATTGAGCCAACTTTTATGCCTAACGAAGACTAGATGTTACAACCAACATGAAAATCCTTCTTTTTCCTTGTCATCAGCTACCACATGTCATCTTTCCATTGGTCCAAGTGTCGACCTATTGACCAAGGTTGACCCCAACTTATACCGGCCACCATTTGCACATGTGGAATTTTTTTTCAACCTTCAAATAGTCGACGAAAATCTCTCAGAGACATGTTATGTGTTTTACTGATCCTATGAGATTTAGGGAACATATGTCCTCCATATTCATCTCTGGGTCATATATCTATATCCATTATGATATCTATGTTTGGAATTTGGTGTTGTGAAAAGTTATCTTTAGTAAAGGATTTTTGGTTACATTTTATTCTTGCTGGTATCATAAAGAAATAAAACAATATTTTTTTGAGTTGAGCTAGGAACATTTCGTGAAGTTACAGAGACATCTCAGTCAGTAATATTAATTGATAGCACTAAGATTTTATATTAAGCATTGAGTTTTTTGACACTGTTCATAATTTTATTTGTTTATATTATCAATATTTGCATCAAATTCTAGTTTTCTTTTCATGATAGTTTGTAGGATAATCATGGTGTGGGTATTTTTACAAGATTATCAAATTCGTATGATTGAAGCCTTGACTAATACATGACTATGAAAAATAGTATCGTCTTAGTTCTCTGACTAATGCCAACATTAGATGCATTAATTCTTTTATCAGTGGAAAATCTTGGATCAAAGAACGTATTGTTAGATTTTAGAATCAACTCAATTTGGATGAATTGGATCACAAAGTGGTATAACAGATCTACCAAGTAAACATATATGATCCTAGGTGGATAAAACTTGATGTGGAGACTACAAACGTTGAAGTCTCCCTAAAACCTTTCAGCGAATGCATGAGACTCAAACTAAGACTCCCATTTCCTAAACTCGCCACATTTGTTGTGTTCAAATTTCTTTGTATTTGCATTCTCGCCTATGGTCTTAGGTATCATAAAAGTGTATTATTTTTTGTATTTTCATTTTGACCTATAATTTTACATGCAATCTCCTTGTGCATATTTTTTTTCAAAAATACTTTATAAATTCCTTTTAATCACGACTCCATGCTTATGTCTGTTACCATCCATGTCATTATAAATACATCAATGTGTAGATCATAACATGTATTTGTAATGTTATTAATTTTGGCCCTTTGTCAACCTTGGTTCTTTATATGTTAGAAGTGTGTATACATGGGAATATAGTGTTATTGTTCATTCAAAAAAAATTATTAAGAGGCATGTTGTATTGTCAATTCGGGTATCAATTACAGGTTGTAAAATTGTCAAGTCAGTCCTCCAAGTGTCATTAAAAGAATAAAACATAAAATTCAAATGCCTTTTATTTTCAATAGTCGGTTATTGTAACAATTAGAAAAATAAAAAATAAAAAATTCCTTATAGCCGCATTTTTTTGTTGAATCTGATGTTTATTTAAAGCATTTTTTTGATATTCATGGTCACACTCCATTGAAGTAGCAAGATGAAACTAGATGAAAAAGGTATATCAAGATGGAGGGAGATCAATGCCTCTTGTCAGTCACCAATGATGAGGTTGTATTTTTTTGTGGTGACATTATTGTCATGTGAGTATTTTCTTTATGTTTTGAAGTGTGTTTCTTTTTAGATTTCTTGTTTTGTGTGGTTTTGGATGTTGGAAAAGGATTTTTGTTGGAGCGCAAATGACGTTTAGAGATCCTGTGACTGACGTGATGTTTTGACTATCATACTTCATTGGAATATGGTCCGCTTATGAATACATTCACTTGCAATGGTGACCATGTGTAGACATATCTAACTAGAAAGATATTGTCAATAATATGTAATTAGATATAGTTTTATTCTCAGTGTTTATGTGTGGAAATTTAACATTTTAGGGGGGGGAGGCATGACACCAACGGTCTATTTCCATTCCATGTCTAAAATAACTAAATTTAAAGGCATCTTCAAGTGGCAGTGGTAGTTTCCTATGCTTCCCAAGATCGAGTGGCACTGATATATGAAGTAACATGAAATATCTTCCCTATATATGTTCTATTGTGTAGTTTATTAATAAGCGATATGTGATTCCTATATATTTCCCTGATGTACAAGCATAGCGGTGAACAAAAGCACAAGAATAAGTCAATTCATGGATCTTGAAAGGGTTTGTGGTAGGATCCAGAAAACCACACGAGGTGGAAAACTGATGGGGCTTATTTAAGTCAAGGTTTTTGGTAAGCCTGTTTAAAACCATGGAAGGAGAGAGCCTCTCTTTTTATCAAGATAATGAGTCACATAGTAGGACATGTTTCACAGGGGTGATCTTACTGTAGTTAACTGTATGGATGTTTTTCTACCATGTCCGCACTAAGGGGGGAATTTTAGTAATATAATTGTTAGTCCTTCACATTAATAGTTCTGTACGAAATATAATTTTTTAAAAAGTGTTTATAATTACTTACGTAGATATATTGTGGGAGATATTTACGGGGTGAATAGTTGAGAAAAATCCTTATTTATAGAAGAATCTTTGACTATAAATATGTGTAATGTTTTCTATGAAATTAGTGTGAACAATTGTTGTTGTTTTTATTTTTCTCAATTATAATGCTCTTTGATCAATAATATTAGTCTTTATTACTGTTGACCAATTTTTCCAATTAGGCAAAATTAATCAAACATGACCCTACATAGAAAAAAATTGAAAAGTCGGTTCAGTCATGCGATCCACATTTCAAAACTAGCAATCAGGTTATAAACATGCTCAGCAATGGCAATCTAGAATGATTCAACCCTAAGAAAAGTAGTGGACTCATAGGAGGAACTATGTGTAAACTCCGTGCACTTCCAAGAGTGAGAGGGAACAATGAAACTCAAAACCTCATGGGACTTCCACATGGAGAAAATAATGAGTGACCCACCAACGAAGCACATATAATTTGTTCACTCAAGGCCTGAATCGAATAAGTGTAAAAAAGGCCAACAAAATCCTTGACATGCCTCAACAGCGTAACGTCAAAGGTGCGATAGAGGAGGAGTCCCCAAACAAGTGCATGTCCTCCACGTGGTCTAAATCCCAAAAAGTTGAATTGGCTGTTGAAAATTCTAAGGACCAGCAGAGGCCTCCACGTGTCTCTTATGTGTAACTTTAGAGTTAAAATCCAGAGTGAGTCCCCAAACGAGTGCAAGCTTAGCACGTGGCTAGAGTCCGAAAAAGGTTTCACTGTGATTGAAAATTCTAAAATCGAGACAGACTAGCAGATGATGCCATGTGTCTCATTAGTACACCCTTAAGGGTCGAATCTAAAGGCAGTCCCCAAACGAGTGCCAGGCCACCACGTAGATAGGGACAAAAAAGGCAACAGGACCGAATCAGCTAAGTACAATAGGTTCACTAGAAGCCTCCACATGCCTCATCCACGTGAATTCAAAGGAAAAATCTGGAGGTAGGTCCCAAATGTGCATTGAGCCTCTATGTGTCTCGGGTCATGCATAGTGTCTCCGCCAATAACAGGGGCTTAGGTAGAATACAAAGGAAACATATTAGGCTCGTAGATGACACCACGTGTCAGTTCGACGCAATTTCAAGAGTGAAAGGAGGTAGTAAAATCTTAAGAATACGTGGGGCTCCATATAGATCTCAAGAGGTAGACTCCAAATCCAAAGTATGTTTGGAAAAAGATTTGGTGAATCATTTAGCCTATCAAGATTTTTAATTAGTTGGGTGCCTGACCCTGACCTTCAAATGACCTTGACTACGATTAGATTAAATATAGGCCACCATTCTTGAGGCTGTCATGCTTCTCACCCACCACCATAATGATTTCTTTCTTTCCCAACAAGAAACAGTAATGGAGGCGTGGGTTGTGTCATTAGACCCATTAACTTCACAGGTGGATTCAATGCATCTCTTAGGTTGTTTAACAAGAGTTCGGATTTATTCTACTTCCTTATCTCATTCTTCCTATATATTATAAGGAGGTGTATTTTTCTAAAGTTTGGTCATCTTTTCTCTCCTGCCCCCGCTATTTTCCTCCCCTCGGTTTGAATGTTGAGCTTAAGCCTCCTATCTTGGCTATGTAATGGAATTTTCTTGCATCTTTCCCACTGATGTTGTACTATGTGAACTCATGGAGCAATAAAATGTATTTTGTGATGCTTTTTTTCCATCCTTCCTTATTTTATTGTCTCTTCTTGCCTCTCATCTTTGCAGGGTGTACTGTGCATACTTATGATGTCTATTGCAGGTTTTTTTGAGAGTTGTGTTTAATGGGTTTAAAGTGGTATTATATGTGAACTCTATCTTTTGTTTGTGATGCATCTGTCCATCCTCTATATTTCTCACCTTTCTCCATTTCAGGTAGCTGAGATTCTGACTAGTATTCCCCCTTTTTTGGTGCTATTACCTTGTTAGTGTAGGATTTTCCTCTTTATGCACTTTATCTCTCCTTTTCTCCTTGGCATTGTTAGGATAGGTGTAGTTAGACATCATTTCTGCATTAGGATCAGGAAGAAGAAGTTGACTTTCTACGGAGGGCCATCTCAAGTCCGCAAGTCCCACATCTTGAGTGATGGTCTCATGTTATGTAGTCACACCGGATGCCCCACTCAGATTTGAGGGAATTCGGGGGGTTTTGTGATTTTCATCAACAGTTTTGGCATGCCTGGTAGGACTAGAATAAAGAGCTTTGCATCTTCATCTCAGCAGGTTTGATGTGTTATTGCTGAAATCCAACCTTTGGATGAACTTTCAAGCACATCTGGTGATAACATCTGGCCAATAACTCATCCTCTAAGTTGCAGACCTTATCCCATCCATTTTCATCCATTTTTCTTTCCACATCTTCCATCTTCTTCCATCCCATGAAGTTGTGCAAGCATGAATTCATTCCAAACTTAGAACTCACACTTACAACAATAGTAGTGCAATCCACCTCCAATGTATTTTAGGACTCCGATAGATCAGAATTATGATCAGGTTCATAACCATTATTCTTACCCATATGAGAAGTGTCAAAGAAATTTTGGCTATAAAGCTTATCAAGAACAAGGGGACGCATATAATGGTAACAGTTATGTGGAGAACATTGATCTGCTTGAAAATATCCAAAGAATGGAGGTTAGCATGGTGTAGTCCAGGGCTACATTACAGATGAAGGCATTCAGGAATGGTTGTAGGGTACCTTGTCTATGGGAAGGCTCTTTTCCAAGACACTACAACCCACATAAGAAGCTTGAATTCATGATTGAGATGCTACCCCAACTTGCACAGTGGATTGAGGAGATAGAGGCCTATGAACTTGATGCCAGAAAACCTTGTCAATGGGTAAGTCCACTACCTCATAGATTTTATTTTCCTCTTCCCCAGTCAGTATCATTGCAACAGTGTCATAAGTCTAGTTCCCCATCTGTTGCCCGAAGTGTTGATTTCCCTTCTCCATCTTCTAATCTTCCATCTCACCTCATTTCCTCTTCCCTCTTTCCTTCCAAATCTAAGTCCCTGTTAGGAAATATAATTTATTAGTGCTCCATTATTATTGATATTGTAAAGAGAATAATTACGTGAGTAATTATTCACATATTTGGTTGTATTATTTGATAGTTGTGATATTGTTGTGAGTTACAACAATATCACGTATATATGTGTTGAGAGAGAGATTTGTGGGAGTGTTGTTGAACAACCTCCTTCTTTTTAGGAATGCATATTCCTATATATGTGTAATTTAAATCAATTGATTATGATAGAGAATATATTATTATTTTGCTGTGTAAATCTGCTTGTTCTCCAAGATTTGGTATCAGAGCAATGTTTGATCCATACAATGGAGAGTTGATTTGTATAGGGGAAATAGTGTATTACATTGCCTTGAGGGATAGTAGTTTTATCTTTGCAGAGAATATTTTCTATATGCTATAATTTTGTAATTAGACGTTATAAGTTTCAGAGTAGGGAAAATCCATCAAGATGATTCTTTAGTTGCAGGTTCACAGAAATATTAGAATAGAGCAGTCCATTAGCATATAGTGTTATTTTTGTGTTTCTCATATATGAATGCGTCCATGATTGCAACTTAAAGGCGTGAATAAGAAGTGTCATTTTATGAGCTCATATGATTTGGTCATCATCAGGCTTGAGACGTCTCTACAGGCATTTGTTTTTTGGATCGGGTGCATCTATAGTCACTGCCTCCTAACAGTCTGCTCTTTAGTGGCTCGTGTTGATCGGTTTTATGTTGCCTGCATCAATTCTATGCATGAATGATCAATCGATGTTTACATGCAAATTATTATGATATCTAATATTGGATCCACGAGGTGGATAATATTTGATGGTAAGGCTATCACAAATCAAGAAGAAGCATTTGTGTAAAATACGACACCAACACTCAAACCACCATCCAAAATATACATGATCTGCATTGGATTGCATTCAATTCGATTTCAATATTGAAGTTTGTTGTGTAACATTCGATTGTTGCAGTGAACAGTCAACATTGAACAACAAGAGATGCATTAATTTGCATAGGTGGAAATATATAGCACAAATTTCATCGCTATTTTCCAGTGCATTGATCATATCACGGAGATTGCAGACGCTATTTATGATAGTGCATGTCAACTATGAGCTTACCCTAAATCTGAGGTGAATCTACAGCCACGTGGAGGAATTATCTCCATTAGAAAGGTATTTGCATGCTTTTCCGGTCATTCAATGAAATTCAGTCTATAACAACGTGAAGGCATAAAATTTCTATTCTATGCATTGGTTTTTGGATACACATCATCAGCGAATGAATTTTTTGAACATAGCTCAATATTCCCACCTCTCTTGCCAAGTACCACATATATGTCCATTTTAAAGTGATTATGTTCATACCACGTATCAATCTTTTTCTTTTTCACACCTTAATTTCCATGCATACTGTGTTTTAGAGTGTGGTCATTTCACCTTATTGGGTAAGTCAAAATTATTTATTTTATTGTTTTGGTTAAGTTAAATGCCATGGTTATCTAAATACATTAGAAAGTGTTATGTCTAGCTTTTTTGTCAAAATCTCACGTAGTCTTTTTGTTTGTATAGGTTTTTTTATAATTATTTTAAAATTTATAAATGTGTAAATTTATGAGTCTGTAGGGTCGTTCTTTATTTTAAATGACATTTCTCATATGTCATTCAAGAGTCAAATTCCAAAATTTGTGTGCCATAAGAAAATATTTGAAGTCGTCATTTTGTGTTAGTATGTCATCAATTCAAAATTGAAAGTCGTGTTGTCAGAATTTGTAAAAGGTCCTGTAAAAAATAAAATAAAAAAAAAATTGCGACACGGACACATTTTGATAGTTGTGATATTGTTGTGAGTTACAACAATATCACGTATATAGGTTTTGAGAGAGAGATTTTTGGGAGTGTTGTTGAACAACCTCCTTGTTTTTAGGAATGAATATTCCTATGTATGTGTAATCCGAATCAATTGATTATGATAGAGAATATATTATTATTTTGCTGTGTAAATCTGCTTGTTCTCCAAGAGTCCCCTCCACAAGATCCAATGGAAATACCTATTATCCAAAATTCACCCCTCAAGGTAATTTCGATAACATGCAATTATATTGATTCAAGGCAAAAAATCATGTTTTTGGGGTCCCCTCGGCTTCTTTCTAACTCTCCTGTCCAAGAGGAAAACCCAGCAAGTTTTAAAAAATGTGAAAAAGTTATAGAAAACAAGCTTGGGCCAGAAAAAATCATGAAAAATGGCTAAGTCCTAGTCCTCGCAACAGTCGGGACATGAGGGACATCTAGGCACGAATCGGCCGAAAGGCCGCCAGGCAGTCTGCAGAGCAAAGGGCCATCTGGGACGCCGGGACGCGTGAGACGCGAAAAGGTGAACTGGCTGAAAAGTGAAAAAAAAATCGACTAAGTGTTGTTTTCGCACAGTTAGGACAGTTGGGACAAAGGTACGCGAAAGACGCAGATCGGCCGGTTTGGTGCAAGTCAGTCCATTTCGGGCGGTTCGGAGAAATTTGTCCCAGGCAGTCCGGGACAGTTGGGACAAAAGTTCGCAGAGGACGTGAACCGGCCAGTTCGGCCGAAACAGAGGACTTTCATACTGGGACATCTGGGCCAAAAGTACACGGAGGACACAAAAAGCTGAAAGAGCCGAGAGCGAATCGAATCTCACCACGTGTCTTCACCGCAAAGAGGGATAAGGAAGCCTGAATCAGCTGAGGCAGGAGATTTTTGTCTGCGACAGCTGGGACAAAAGTACGCGCAGGACGCGGGGGACGCAAAAATCCGAAGCGGCCGAAGGCAAAGAAGAAAAGTCAACGTTTGACCCGTGAAACTTCAAACGGCCATAACTTTTGACTACGAGCTCCTATTTTCACAAAATTGGACTTTAAGGAATGAGCACGACATTCTCTGCGCTCCTGTCAGTTAATTAGGGTAGATATATTTAAATAAAAGAAACATATTCGGCTCCAGTCAGTTAATGCTCATTCTCGTCAAATGACAGAAAATGCCTGCCAGATCCAAAATAGCTGCCCACACTCAGAAGGCCATAACTTTTGCATTTCTCAACGAAATCACACAAAATTGGTACCGTTGGAATCATGGCTCTAAGCCCGACACATAGAAATCAAGAAATTCTATATTTGGTGAGATATCAATTGATATTTTTAGGAAAGCGTGGCCGGATTCATAACAGTATTTTATTTGGTAGCTGGGAGTGCAATTAAGAGGCATGGTCATCATTCTTTCTCTGCTGCAGCATATGGGACAGTATGGGAAGCCTTTTGCAAGTAATATATAATCATTTTAATCCATTTAATGCCTCTTATAGGTGGTTGAAGGACAGATTTCGGGATTTCCATTTCCCCTTCTCTTCCCCTTCTCATTTTTCTATAAATTGGAGTGTTGGGTTCATTGTAAAAGGAGGAGTTTTCAGATAGCAAAGCTCTGTCAAAATTGTTTTGTGAAGCCAATGTGTTTCAGGCCCTTGTAGTGGACTCGTTGCATGGTGATCCAGGCCCTTGTCTTGTAATAGATTGGACTGTGCATATCATGAAGCAATAAAATATCAGTTTTTGGATATATCTTCCCCTGCTATGTTTTCTTGCATTCTTCCTGCCCCTTTAATATTTTTACAAGAATATTGTGTCTATTTTTATGCTCTTGCAGGGATCCATTATCATTGTGCATGTTTGAGATATTTTTGTGAATGTGTTTTGCTAGATTGTGGAGAATTGTCATCACCCCTTCTAGTGTGCACTTTGCTTCTATATTTCATGCATTTGGAAACTACTCTCACACCCTCCTTTTCTGGTGTATCACCGCTTTAGTGTAGGCTTTCATTTTATGCATTCTCTCTCTCTGGTCCCTTAGAAATTTAGATTAGAATAGTTAGTTTCCCCTGCATTAGAGTAGATTGTGGCAGGTAGTTTAGGAGCAAGAACCAGCTTTCTCTAGAGGTCTATCTCAAGTAGCAATTCCCACAACTTGGAGATAGTATCCATGTTATCCAATCACACCGTGAGTTCAAGTATATGCACTCGTATAAACACAGGGGTGCTGTGATTCGGTGATAAAAATACCTTCCCCTCCACCACAGAAGAATAAACAACTAGTGCAGACCCCATCCACCACTCCTCCTACTCTCCCAAGTCCATGTCTGGGAAAGAATCCAAAAACCAATCAAGGAGAGCAACAAGAAGAAGAGCCAAGAAAAGAAGAAATGATAAAAAACTTGGTAAGCTTGGCTCTTAGATTCAGAATTACAAATATTCCCTTTTTGGTTAAGTCCAAGGAGGAGGCTAGAGTCAAGCCACAACTGTTGGAAGCTTCAACTGCAGTTCAAGTGCAAGAATAATGAGTTACTCTAAATCCAAAAGAAGAGGAGAGCATTCTATATGTGGAGGAGAACCATACAGTTATAGAGGCAAAAACTGTAGAGTAAGGCACAAAAGAACCTTAAGTTATTCCTCCCACTTCATCCCCTTCAGGGTATTACATCGAAGAAGAGTTTGAGCTTTCAAAATTCATATTTTAGAATGAGGGAACCATGGTGAGAAAATTACAGATCTGAAGGACACCATAGAGGAGGTCAAACACACATAGCATGACAACGAGGAGGTAGATTATCTATCTAACTTGGAGGATTTTCTTGATGGAGAGAATCTAAAGGATATCACATCATTTGCTCCTCCATCATCCACCTTCCAAGCACATGAGTCCACTGCCATGGAGGAGAGCATCAAAGGACAACATCTTGCATCTCACAACAACCCTCTGGACCCAAGGTTGGAGGATCATAAACTTCCATGTTATTATAAGGAGGAGGAAGGGAAAGAGCACGAGGAACCCATCTATCTCACATCACTCACCCAAGAAGGTCCACAAGAAGACTCCATTCTTAGAGTTGAAATTCACAGCAATGGGAAAATCATTCATATCAGGTCATGCCCCATCAGGTACTTAGATTCATTGGAGCCAAGGGAAAATCCAAAACAAGTCATGTCCATTTCAGGGCATGAGGATGAGTTTCAAAGCACCAAGGGTCACCATTAGCACCTCCAGGATTCTAATTCCATTCAACTTGAGAAGGTATTTTTTATTGATGTTGATACCTTGATGATATGGGTGGAGGTTTGACCTCTTCTCAGTTTGTCACTCATAATGACAGCCATGTTTAGCTCCATGTCTAGCAGGATTTGTTTAGATTTTATTTATTAGGGTTAGTGAAGGAGTAGGAGTAGGTTTTTTTTCAACAAAAGAAGTTCTTTTGCAAACTCTGCATGTCTTATTTGAGTCATATATGATTTAATATTTGTTCGTATTTCTCTGGATGTACAATGTTCCAGGCCCTTCAGTATTTACAATAGGGAGACCCATAGTTTCTTGTAACAATTGCTAATTCCAAAATAAAAAAATACAGAGAAATTAAAATTAGGTTTTGAGGAAGTGCATTTCCAGGGACAGGTGAAATCCCCAGGTCAATACAATTTTATACTCTCAGAAATATCATCTTCAATATTTTCTTATTAAAATTGAGAGTGCAGACAATGAGGCATATTCTAGGTCACCAAGTGCAAGTGTCAGATTCAAGTTTCAAGAACAGGATGAGTATTAGGCTATCATCCATTACTCCATGCAAGATAGATACTTCCAAGGCTGCTTGTCTCTTCATCTAGTAAGTAGATGTCTCTGTGAGTCACTAAATTGTTGACCAATTTTTCCCCTTAGGAAAAATTAATCAAACATGACCCTGCATAGAAGAAAATTGAAGGTTCGGTTCAGTCATGTGAGCCACATTTCAAAGATAGCAATCAGGTTATAAAAAGGCTCGATAATGGAAATCCGGAATGATTTAACCCTAAGTAAAGTAATGGACTCGCAGAAGGCACTATGTGTCAACTCGATGTAATTCCAAGAGTGAGAGGGAACAGTGAAACATAAAACCCCGCGGGACTTCCACATGGAGTCAACAATGAGGGACCCTCCAAGGAAGTTCATATAATTTTTTCACTCAAGGCTTGAATCGGCTAAGTATAAAAAGGGCCAACAAAATCCTCCACGTGTTTTAATGGCATACCATCAAAGGTGCGATAGAGGAGTCCCCAAAAACATGTAGGTCCTCTACGTGGTCTAAATCCCAAAAATTTGAACCGACCATTAAAAATTATAAAAACCATTAGACACCTCCACGTGTCACTTCAATGCAACTTAAGAGTTAAAACACGGAGCGAGTCCTGAAATGAGCGTAGGCTCACCAGGTATCCAGAGTTCAAAAAAGGTTTCACTAGCCATTGAAAAGTCCAAACTCGAGACAGACCAGTGAATGGTGCCACAAGTCTCATCAGTACACCCTCAAGGGTTGAATCCAAAGGTAGTACCCAAATGAGTGCCAACCCACCACATAGTCAGGCACCGAAAAAAAGGTAGCAAGCCCAAATTGGCTAAGTATAATAGGGTCATCAGAAGCCTCCATGTGCCTTGTCTATGAAACTTCAAAGGAAAAATCTGGAGACATGTCACAAATGTGTGCTAAGCCTCCACGTGTCTCGGGTCAGGCATAGTGTCTCTGCCAATAAGAGGGTCTTAGGAAGAATACAAAGGAAACAAAGTAGGACCATCAATGATGCCATGTGTCAGTTCTGTGCTACTTCACAACAGAAAAGAGGTAGTAAAATATTAAGAATACACGGGGCTCCATGTAGATCTCAAGGGGTAGAATCCAAATCCAAAGTATGTTTTGAAAAATATTTGGTGAATCATGAATCCTGCGAAGATTTTTAAATTCTTGGATCTTAAAAGATTGTGAGAGCTTGCATTGGGCGTCCAACCTTGACCTTCAGATGAGCTTGACTACAACTGGAGAAAATATAGGCTGTCATTCTTGAGGTTATCATGCTTCACTCCCACTGCCATAATCAGGTATTTCTTTCCCAACAAGATACAAAAATGGAGGCATGGGTTATGTCATGAGACCCATTAATTTCATAGGTGGATTTAATGCATCTCTTGGGCAGTTGAACAAGAGTCCATATTTATTCTACCTCCTTATCTCATTCTAAGAATCTCCTTCTCTCCTTCCTGTTATCTCTCGAAAGTGCACCCTATAGAGAGATGGCTACAGGTTTTCTAAGCTTGCAAAATTTTATCTCTCTCTTACGTAGATACAATGGAAACACCTTAGATCTGTGGGTATACCTATTTTGAGGTGAGTCTCTAGTATTTTTGGAAAGAAAATTTATATTGTGGACAAATTGGTGGGTTTCAAGCCAATGTTGTGAGAAACTAAGTCCTTCTACTTGAATGGTGCAGCTTTCGTATGTGCATGCATGAAAAAGTGGATTTCAATGGTGGCCTTTCGACTGGAGATCCAGCAGGGGCACTCCACTAACCCTGTGGTAAAGCTAGTAATTTTTCACTAGAGAAGAACTTTTTATGAGAAGGGAAAAGGGAGTGAGAATGGAGGCAGGAGAAACTAATGTTATGAATAGAATATTAGATGCCCACACACATTAATTAGAAATTTCATTTATGTGCATTTATAGTCAGAAGAAAAATAAATCTGCGGGAGAAGCTACAAGAACGAATGAAACTCATTGGTCACAAAGTACCAATTAATTCCTCAATCAAGGAGGAAAATTTTCCTTCTTTTCTTATTGAAGCTCGAGTAGTGTTTGTACATAGCTTGAGAATGGAAGAAATTTGAGGAAAAAGAGAAAATAGAAGAAGAATGGCATTTTTCGTCTTTTCCAGGTATAGAGCATTCTGGTCTCTTTGAAATAAATTTCCCCCTTTGGAATGGAATTGGGAAGACATTATATTCTTCACAAGAAACTGTTACAACTTCACAAATGCTCGATGCTTTTTCAATTTCCTCTGTTGTGAATAAACCGCTCATGACAGGTTAAAAACTAGGTCTTGCAAAGCAACGGTTACATTCAATTCACCAGTTTAAATATAGACCATTTGATTTTCTGCTATAGTTTTGAAATTAGGTCGTCCACGTGGCAAGAGGGGATTGGAGTGGTTACAAGGGAAGCCCTTTGCATTTTGTGATTTTTTAGAGATTTGGCAATTTGGAACAAATTGACTCGCTCATCCACTTTGACTTTCAAATGGCAACACGTGGCAACCTCTTATTGGAAATGGGGTTGGGGCCCTTTCTTCAACATTTTAACCCTTTTTTGGAAAAAGGCTCAAAAAAAAAAATTCCTCCGCCATCCCGCTACTCTGATTTGAGTAGGACACATGGCACATTCTTGTTATAGGTAGGGTCACGGCCTTGGAGGAGCCACAGAGCATTCTAGAACTTTTACTTCTCTTTTGTAAATTTGGTTAAATTTCCAAAAGTGCCTTGATGGCTTGCTCGTCCGCTTTGAATTTTTCCCCGCGGGCTCAAGATTTGACATTTTCCTTGATAACCTGATCGGGGCTGCGGGTTATGTCGACACTAAAATTTTCCTCTGTAATTTCTATTTCATTAATGTATGTATTAGGAATAGGATGTTGTTAAGTGTAATTAGTAGTAGCGTCTGATAGAAGATAACGACATTTCCAGTACGACGCCGCCAATAATTTATAGTATGGTAATAGTCAAAAGTACAATAGGAATGTTGTGGTAAAAAGTAAATATTTGTCGTAAGTGGTCCAGTAATGTTAAAATGTCAAAGTTGGGGTAAGTAGAGAAGTAGGGTCTACATGATTAGGAATTAGAAATATTATATTAGCAATAAGGACAAGGAGTGAGGTCATAAATATTTTGTGTATTTTATTTGTAAAAGGTCTAAAAATGTTGAACCCATGTGAAATGATAAGGTTTATCTTATCTTAAAAAATAAGCTTACATGTATAGATAAGAGTTAAGGTATGGAATATGATTCATTAGAGTGGATTTCTTATCCTATCTTAGAGATAAGATGGATAAGCCTAGAAGTTCTATAAATAAAGAGGCCACCCCCCTCATTTAGCATAGAAGGAAGTAGTGAGAAATATTGTATGAGTAAGTGTGTAAAGGAAGCCATCATTTTGAAGATGTGTTAAAGAAGCCATTAAGAGGTGTAATTGTGAATTTTCTCCCATAGTATTGGTGGAAGGCAAGTGAAGTCAGTAACACTTGAAGTACCTCATGGGTGAGGTTGTAACAATTTCATGTTAATATTATAATTTACTCTGATATTTCAGATTTATCATCATTCCTTCTTATCATAGTCTATGGTATTCTTTTGTTATGTTTGTTGTTGTGTTTCCAGATTACATCCACCAAACTAAAAGATGTGCATTAGTTAATAATCATAGCATGAGGAGTTCCCGGTGAATAATTATCATAGTGTCGGATTGGTGATGACAATTACTTTTAATTTTTTTGCCTTTTTTACAAAGAGGCTCGAAATATCAAATCCCCTCAATGGCCCACTCATCCACTTTGAATTTTCAATGGTGGGATTTTCCTCTCCAATGAGTCTCACCACGTGGTGATTTGGCACTTGATTTGGTAAATGGCCCTTTCTGCCCCATCTTGGAGTTGGTACATGTGGATCTGTCCACTAAGCCTTCCATACTTGGCTGATTTTGCCTTTATTTTTTACCTGGGACACATGGAAAGCCCATGATTAATTTCATATTTTCCCTTTGACCCTACCCCTGGAGTTACATCATTTCGATTCGTGGAGCCGTCTGCTAAGGTTACACTTTTGAACGATGATTCGGATTTTCGAGTCCGTGGGGTAAATTTACAATTTTTTCCTAAAGTGATCGAAAGTGTAAAGTTCACCAAAAATCCCATTTGTCCCCATTCAATAGGATCTGACCACGTACCTGCATTCATTGGGGCCAAAATTTGATAGGAAAAGACACCCGTCATTTCGACTATGGGAAAAATACACAGAGGAAGAGAACTTCATCATTTTGAGTACAATTTTTGAATTTCCTTTGTGAACCAGAGGCATGGGGGAAAAATAATGATTTGATGACCCAGGCCCTAGAATAATTGAACAATTTTTATCACAAAGGAGATTGTAAAGAGGATATTTTGTGCACACACTGGGAGATGGAGAATTTCTCAAAAAGAGAAAAACATAGATTTAAACAACACTAGGGCAGGAATTTTTCTAATTTATTAAATTTCAAACTTGACTTAAACACCAATGGAGGGCGTGAGCTCAAAAATTTGAATTTTGCCATGAAAACGCAGAGTAGTTTTTCAGGAGACAATAGCTGGCTCTAGCTTGGGGACATAGTGTGAACTAGGCATGATTAGGGCACAACATGAGGATCTAGAAGCTCAAATTTCAAAACATATTATGTTGAGTAGTGCCTTATCCATTGGGCCTTGTAGAGTCATCTACAATTCTGAGAACTAATGGAAGAAGGAGAAAACACAAAATCCAAACCACACACGACAAAAAAGGGAAAAGCACACCTAAAAAATTTAGCTATGGTACAAGACAGGGGATAACCCACTTTCATTGATGATACAGTTCAAGTATTTTCCATTTAGAGGCAATTTCAATGGCGTTCGATCCAAGTATGAGAGAAGAAAAACATTCTCACCAAAAGTTCCATCAATTTGGAATGGGTTGAGACATAATGAATCAAACTTTCTATAGCTGCCTTTGGTTCTCTTGTCTTGTCCCATAGCAGGAAAAAGTCTCCTTAAATTCTCTTGCCTTTTCTGTATTGTCAAATATCTTCTTCACTTTCAATTGGTGTTCTTTAATTCTATCCACCACTTGGTATCTACTTTTTTACAGCTTCTCCAGGAAGAGGATCCTCTTGTCAATGGTGTCTTTGTATTGACCATCTTCTATTTATTGCAGCAACTTCAGAGCTAACATCTCAATTGTGAGGGGAATCTCTGCCTCAACTCCATACAACATTTGGAAAGGTGACATACCTATTTCCTTATTAGGATTGATCCTATCATCCCACAATGCATCATATAATTTCTTGTGCCAGTTCCTTTGATTCTCATTTACTAGCTTGTAGATAATGTTTACAATGTTCTTGTTGCTTGACTCAGCTTTCCCACTTCCCTATGGGTAGTAGTTAGAAGAGTGAGATAGGGAGATTCCAAATCCATAACAAAACTTTGTGATCTCTTTGGAAGAGAAATAGGTGGCATTGTCTACAAAAATTATTTGTGGTATTTCAAAATGAACAATGATATTCTATTAGATGAAGTTGCAAACTATTTAAGAGTTAGATTGCTTGATTGGGATGGCTTCCACCCATTTAGTGAAGTAATCAGTTGCAGTGAGTACATAAGTATGCCCTGCACTAGAATGAGGATTCCAAACACCAATAAAATCTAGCCCCCATTGCTGAAATGGTTCTTCAATCACCACAGGCCTGAGTGGTAGTGTAGCTAGTTGTGGCTTTCCAACAAATTGTTGACATGCTTTGCATTTAGAAACCCAATCGTAAGTGTGTGAAAAGATGGAGGGCCAATAATATCTCCCTCTGAGGATCTTATGTGCAGTGGCCATTGTTGAGAAATGTCCACAACAAGCTTGATCATGATATGCCCTGAGCAAATTTTCTTGTTGATCCTTATCTACACACCTAAGGAAACAAACATCTAGGCCTCTCTTGTAAAGTGCATGATTACAGATAATAAACTTGGTTTCCTTTAGCTTGAGTTTCCTTCTTTGTTTGTAATCAAGATGAGGAGGGAATTCTCCATAAGTGAGGTGGTATGCAATGTCAGCATACCACTCATTAGTAGTGGTGACAAAGAGCGCCTGTGGGCTGTCTTTTGAATAGGTTGAGAAAACACCATCTCTTTCTCCTTGCTAAGCTTTTAGAGCTTCATCTTCACAATCAGTTTGGACAAACCATTTCCTCTTACAAGATTATAGGGTCTAACCTCCGAGTCAAACTCTTGGTTATTTGCAATCCAACTTCCTCTCTTAGCCCTAGGATCTTGTTGAGTCAAAATGGACTTGATTTCACTTCTAGGGACCATCACCACTATATGGGAATTGAGAATATAGAATCTGAAACTTTTAACAGCTTTGACCATTGTGTAGGCATGTTTCTCCAATTGGCTGTACCTTAGCTCATTCTTTTTCAAAGGACAACTCATGAAAACAATGGGTTCTTCCAAACCATCATCATTTTTTTGAATAAGGATAATAGAGAGTGTATGTTTTGATGCATAACAATACATGATGAACTCCTTATTGAAATCAGGAGATACAAGAGTTGGGGCTTTGGAAATGGCTTTCTTGATCTCCTCAAATGTTGTTTTTCCTTCCTTATTCGACTTGAAACTTTCTTGAGGCTTCATCATGGAAGTTATATGCTTAGTCAATTAAGAAAACTCGAGTACAAAATAATGAAGGAAGTTTACCTTTCCAAATAATGAATGAACTCCCTTCTTGCTGGTGGGTAACGCTAGTGCTTGGATAGCTCTGACCCTCTCAAGATCAATGTGTGCTCCATGTTTGTTCACAATGTGTCCCAGTAACTTACCTTTTGTGACTCTAAAAATGCACTTCTTTGGATTTAGAGAAATGCCATGTTTCCTACACCTTACAAGGACTTGCTCAAAATGACAGATATGGTCTCCCCTCCTCTTTGAAAAAACCATGAGGTCATCAAGGTAAATGAAAATGTAATGTTTCAAAGTTTTGAAAGCAAAGTCCATTGCTCTTTGGAAAGTGGATCCAACATTGATCAAACCAAAAGGCATTCAGCTGCAGGAAAAAAAGTGCCCAAAGGTGTTGTGAAGGCTATTTTGTTGCAATGATCTTCACCACATTGATTTTGTTGTAACCTGAGAATCCATCAAGAAAAGAGAGCATTTCAGATCTAGTGACTGCTTGTAAAATATGATCCATAATTGGAAGATGGTACTTGTCCTTGAGAGATGCCTGATTCAGATTTCAGAAGTCTACAAAAATCCTTATTTCCCCATTATTCTTCCTTACTAGCACAATGTTAGCCACCCATGTTAAATGATGGATGGGAAAGATGATTCTAGCATTGATAACATCAAGAATATTTGGATTATAGGACCTTTTTTTTTTCCTGAAAGGCTTAGATCCTTACTTCAAAGGAATGGAGTGATGCATTTCCATTGGTTGAAAAGATTTGAGTTCATCATAGGAGTATGCCAGGACATCTAAGTAATTTTTTAGCAGAGAAAAAAACTCTCTTCTCTTCTAGTAAGTAGAATTTACCAATGTTAACCATCCTTGGATTCTTTGAAGTGCCAATGTTTTCTTGATTGAAATCAGATGGACACCACAGAGAATCTTTTTCTTTCTCTTAGATGAACTAGTCATGCTTTTCAAAGAGATCTTCCAAAGAAACCAGGCCTTTGGGGATTTAGTTTCCTTTCAGTTTGATTACTCCCTCTTCATCAATTCCCTGAATCCCTTCCTTCTCCTATTTCAGGATTGATTCACGGTGTGGGTTTTCACTTCCTTCAAAGAAAAAATTATTGAAGTTATCCCTTTGTTCTAAGAAGGCTAGAATATGATTATCATCATTGAAGACTTGCTAATGATTTACATTGTCAGGTATGTTGGGTTTGAACACCATCTCAATGGTCACTTTGTCCTTACCAAAATAAGGATGAGGTGTTAGTAAGGAAGCTGACACAGGTAGATAATTATCCTTTTCATTCTATTCCCTAGGGATATCTTCAATGGAGAATGCGTCAAAGAATTCAATGCAATCCCACAGTCTGTTTCTATAGTGCCAAAGCCTTGGATTTTTCACCTGATATTGTTGGCAGAACTTCTTCATCACAATCTCAACATTACCTTTTCATCTCAACTTCTTGATTCTCATATCCTCCACTGCATTCATGCCTAAGAGCAATGCTTCATACTCTATAGTATTGTTTGTATTATCAAATTGCATCTTGTAGGAAAAATGATATACCTCATTGGAGGGAGACTTCAATACTACACCAGCTCTAGAAAATGCTCTAGAATGATTGTGATCAAACTCCATTGTCCAAATCTGATCTTCTTCTTCCTACATGAGGAGTGGCAAGTTATCTTCCTTTTGTGATGTAAGGAAGTAGTTTCCTAGCCCATAATATTGAAAGACGATGTTAGCCCTTGGATCATCATATTTCCTACTATGAATTTCATTTTCTTAACTGAAAGTAGCATCTTCATTTCTCCTTTCATTGGGATAGTTGCAGATGACGAATCCATTTTTATTTCTCCACCTAGATCTCTACAAAAAATTCTACTCAACAACATACCAAAAGAAGCAGGGATATTTGCCACCAAAAATGGTCAAGAGTATCTTCTTGTCAAGGTAATCAGCTAGTGTAACCCGAGCATCCTTAATCCTTCCCACCAATGGAACTTGTTTGGATTCCATTGAGTAGAATGTGCCATTTTCCCAGGTCAAAGTGAGACCAAGAGAATTTGTAATGTTTTTTTTCATCACATTATCTAAGGCTCCAAAATCTATAATGTAATTGTTCAACTGAAACGTTTGATGAGAAATGATAGGTAAAGAGGTTGTACTCTGTTGGCAGTGGAGGCATTGAGGGATAACATGTTTTGGGAAGGTGGTATGGATGGTGTGGGTAATATGGCTTTAGAGATTGGGCTTGAAGAAAGATGATTACTACCATGAACTTCCTTGATTAATTTGTCAAGTTGGGTAGGATGTCTTTGTAGGTATTCAATCAAGAGAGTTGAACTTGGGTTTTTCTTGCATGCTCCACAAAGTCAAATGGAGTTATGGTAGATGATGAAGAGGTTCCAGCAGTGGATGAGGACTTAAATGGAATAGGTTTTGTTACTTTTAGTGCTGGGTTCTCCTTTTCAAATGTAGTAATTGGATTGGAAGGAGGTGAGGGTGTATCCCTTGATTGAAAATTAGATGTTCTTGCAAAAATAGTATCTAGAAGAGAATTTCTCTTAACAGATTTCGAGTTAGGAGAAGAATTAGATAACTTACTTGGCATAATAGTATGCTCCTTGACATCTAGTGAATCTAATTTCTCTCTAGATGATTCCATGGAAGGTGTTAATGGTGATCCCCTGCCGATGATCTTTTTTAGTGGAGGATTTGAGGAGCTATCTTCTTTGTTCTTCCTACTCCCAGTTACAACTGATGAGGTTGAAACACCATTCTTGGATTGTGCACGAGTGAAAACAACACATGAAAAACTTGGAAGTTCTTCATCACCTTCCTCCTCATCATCAAAATATTCAATTACGCCATTCTGTATGATGACCTCTTCAATTTCAAGATAGTTTTCATAGTCATCCATGCTTTCTTCTTTAGTTTCCTCAATGTCTGTTCCTTCTTTTGATTCCCTGGTGTCATAGATGGCATTGACTGGAGGTCCTTCAAGAGAAAGCCTATAAGGAGGTGGAGAATTTCTTGGTCTATCAGGGGGATTTTGTCTCCTTTGAGAATTCCTTATTGTGATGGTTGACAGCTGATTCTTTAAAGAAACTAGGTAATTTTCCATTTTTTGGAACATTAGATCAGTGGTGACTGAATTTGAACTCTAATTTTTTTTTTTCCCATTTGGTCCTTTCAATTTTCTAGAAATAATTAGATCATCATCAGTCTCAATTGAAAAGTCTTTAGCTTCCCTCAATGTTCTTGGTTGGGCTCTTCTTAGGAAGAAAGAAACTTTTGATGGCAAAGCACTGATGAAGAACCTTTTCAAGCTGTTTTTAGAGGGCACCACATCTTCTGGGATTCGTCTTACCAACCTATCATACCTTGCTACAAAATATCTTATTGATTCGGAGGTCTCCTTCTTCATCTGAACCAATTAGACCAGCAGATCATGACAATCTTCTGTGCTCTTGAACCTATGTTCAAATACATTTCTTATATATTCCTAGCATGTGAAAGATCTTGGGGGCAACATCTAGAACCATTCATTACCTTTTATTTAGAGTGAATCCACAAAGAGTCTAACTGAAAAATATTCATCTTCAACTCCCAACACTCCACAAGTAGTGATGAATGTTGTTACATGTTCTTCAGGGAGCTGAGAACCATCCTCTTTGAATTTTTGGAAGTTCTTTCTTGAGCCTCTTGGGAGGTCATGAAGTCATTGTGGAAGAACAAGTCAACCGGTATTTCCTCCCCATGTTAAATTGGGCTTAAGGGCATCATGATCATGATCACGCTCACGATCCCCCATTCTATTTATGTTTCTAGCTTCCCACCTTGCTAAAGCCATGGCTTCTACTGCTGCTCTCTCATTTATCTCAGCTTGAAGTCTTTCAATTTATTCAAGTTGAGCCCTTATTTCCTCTTCCACTCTTGCTTCTCTTTCTCTAACTTCTTCTTCAGTTTCTACATCAGTGAAATCATCAAGGTTTCTCATTGATGTATGGAAATTCACTATCTAAAGGATTAACAACACTCAGGTTCTCAATGTGATCGGTTGTTTGACAAAGGGGAGGCCCCTGAATTTTGAGCAGCTCTTGTCTTCTATGATTTTTTTCAAAAATGGGGTTGGTTTGTCCTCCTTGTCTCTATTTCCAAGTGTATCTTCTATCAGCCAACTTGAAAGTTTATGCTCTTCTCTAGGGTGCTGGAATTTGTGTTTACCTTTCTAGTTCGACAACATGTTCCTCTTCCAGGTATAAAATCCTTATGGTAATGAAGTATTGATTAACACTTTGTCTCTTATGCTAAATAGTTTCTCTCATATCGGAAGCAACTTCTTCTTGGATGTGAAAGAGTAAATTAGGTCTCTCAGTAGGAGGATTTCCCAGAATAGCCATTATTTAAATCCATGTAGTATGTGTGATTATTCAATCTCCAGAAACTTTTCTTCTACAATATTTTTTGTATTTAATGACATTGAGGTCATTTTTAGGTGTAAATACTACCAAATCTTCCCCAAGGTGGGCGCCAAAAACTATTGGCGAGAAAATTTGTCTTGTGGAAAAATTGTTGGGTTTCAAGAAAAAATTATGGGAGTTTAAGTCCCTCTACTTGAATGGTGTAAATTTTATATATGCATGTGTGAAAAAGTTGATTTCAATGGTAACTTTGTGACTAGAGATCCAGCAGGGGCACTCCACTGACCCTATGGCAAAGCTAGCAATTTCTCACTAGAGAAGAACTTTGTCAGAGAGAAGGGAAAATGGAGTGAGAATGGAGGTAGGAGAAACTAATGTTGTGAGTATAATATTAGATGCCCAAACACATTAATTATAATTTTAATTTACTTGCATTTATAGTCAGAAGAAAAACAAATCTGCAAGAGAAGCTATAAGACTGAATGAAAGTCATTGGTTGCAAAGTACTAATGAATTCCTCAATCAAGGAGGAAAAAATTCCTTCTTTTCTTATTGAAGCTCGAGAATAATTTTTACATAGCTTAAGAATGGAAGAAACTTGAGGAAGAAGATAAAATACAAGAAGAATGGCGTTTTTTGTCTTTTCCTGGTATAGAGCACTCTGGTCTCTTTGAAATCAATTACACCCTTTGGAATGGCTTTGAGAAGCCATTATATTCTTCGCAAGAAACTGTTACAACTTCAAAAATCCTCGACGCCTTTTCAAATTCCTTTGTTGTGAGGAAAACGCTCATGGCGGGTTAAAAACCAAGTCTTACAAAACAACCGTTACATTCAATTTGCTAGTTTAAATATAGACCATTCGATTTTCTCCTATAGCTTTGAAATCGGTTCATCCATGTGGCAGGAGGGGATTAGAGTAGTTACGAGGGAAGCCCTTTGCATTTTGTGATTTTTTAGAGATTTGGAAATTTGGAACAAATTGGCCCGCTCGTCCACTTTGACTTTTTAATGGTGGCACGTGGCACCCTCTAATTGGAAATGGGGTCGCGGCCCTTTTCTCAAAATTTTAACACTTTTTTGGAAAAAGACTTAAAAAAAATATTCGTCTACCGGCCCGCTGCTCTGATTTGACTAGGACACGTTGCACGTTCTTGTTGTAGATGGGGTTTTGGCCTTGGCAGAGCCACGAAGCATTCTAGAATTTTTACTTCGCTTTTGGAAATTTGGTTAAATTTCCAAAAGTACCCCGATGGCCCACTCATTCGCTTTGAATTTTTAACGGTGTGCTTTTCCTTTGAATTTTTTCCTGCGGGCTTAAGCTTTAACTTTTTCCTTGATAGCCTGATCGGGGTTGCGGGTTAATTTTTAATTTTTAGCCCTTTTTACAAAGATACTTGTAGACACCAAATTCGTGTCTCACGACCCCTTGTGACCCGCATCCCATTTCGCAACCTAACCTCATTACCTAAACTTCACACAATTATTTATTAATTACCTTGTAATTGATAAATCCACATCGCCTTACCTACCACCTCACTTGGCCACCTCACCATGACCTAGCCCTAACCCTAAACTAACCTAATTAGGACCCATGACTTGGTCTAGACTCACATCCATAACTAATGCCTCCTTACTCGCACCCAAAGCCGACCTTCTAGCCACTTGACTAAGCCCGCAACTGATCTCTCGGGAGAAAAGCAGGGAAGGTGGGCTATTTTACTAAAAATAGCCTACTTTTTCCTAACCGATGCCGGTTCCTACTCGACCGCCGTCGGTTACGTAACCGCCATCGGTTCCCTGTAAATGGGCTCCCCACACCAAAACAACGGATCGGAATTTCATTTTGGAGATCAGTCGAAGGATTTTTGAATCAAAGGAGAGTCCAAAGCGATCAGCAGAGTCCAGAACTTCACTTGACCAAGCAGAGGAGAGTCCAAAGCGATCAGCAGGGTCCATAACTTCACTTACGAGTGAAGAAGCCAGAAGAGTTGGCAGCCAAGGAGATCAACTGGCATCTTCGTCAAAAACCAGTAAGTTACATCTTGCATATCCTCCATTATAACATTTCTTATGCTTTTGGAATTACAGTCCTCCCAAATCCGTTCCTGAATCCATTATCCAACGTACCATTGCCTCTAACTATCATTCCTTACCTTCTAACCATCCCATTTCCCAATATCATCCAAAAATCAGCCATTACAAACTCCACAACCAGCCCAGAAGATCCTAGAACCCACCGGTATCGGTTATCAGTAACCGCCATCGGTTATAGGTAACCGGCATCGGTTCCTTTGATCAAAACCAGGAAAAACAGCCTTTCCCCTACCCAGTTCAGCCAAGCAATTTGATTGATATTTTACAATATTTTGTGTTAACTCATATTAGCAGGGAAACTGACCACCTTCGAAAGGAAGTTTTACATTTCCTGGGCCCAAGGCAGTTTCCTCACTTATTATCTAATCAAAATCTTGTGGTCTTGTGTTCTTATTTGCAGGTAGTCCTTCCAAGACAAAAAGGAGTTCTTCGCAGTCAGCCTGATCTTTCTCTACGGTACGCGCACATCATCTCGACATTCTACAGGTATTCCTCCTAACCCTAACCTTATCTGTTTCTATAAGGAACGAAGCATTTCCGAGTGAAACATTTTGGCACGCCCGGTGGGACCCATTTTGGGTTTCTTTCTCTTGCTTATTTTCATTTTAGGAAGCATATTTGCTGTTGCTGTTTTTGTTATATATTTTAGTAAAGAATTTGTCTTGCTTTCCTGGTTTCGCATTAGTGAAAGTCATCTCTTTTGCTTCATCGAATATCACTTTCGATTTGGGTTTTAAAAACACGTGCATTGCATTCCTGCTTGTTGTCCTCCGATTCTAGTGAACATAGATTAAGTAACAGGTCGTACACGTGGGGGTGATATCCACGGTATTGACAGGAAATTAACCTTAGTTTCACTGCACAACACATACCGAATCACTTCACAATTAACACAACAGCTCAAACATCCCCCCTTTTCCGCGGTATTCCTCCGCCCGATTGAGGTAACCTTATAAGCCAAAACAAACTTGACATTTCCCCTAGGTCTTGTTGTTTAGGATTCTGACATCATCTTACGTCTAAAGGCATAAGCCCACGATAACTAAAATTAACCCTAGGATTAATCTCTGGGTTTACGTGTGCATCTTGCTTGTTTTCAAATCCTGTTTTCTCTGTCATACTTTGTCTTCTGTGATCATAAGTTGCTAAATATACTCAACGCTGCTAAAAATCAAATTAGCAGCCCTTGGTATCTTCTTATCCTGGATTTTTGACACCGGCATCGGTTAAGGGACCGACGTCGTTTCTCCTGTGACCGACACCGGTTAGTAAACCGATATCGGTTACTGTCTCTCTCAACCCCTGACAAACCAGCAACTTGCCAAATTCACCATTCTGAGGTTGTTTTTGTTCTTGATAGATTGAAACTTTCCTGTGTGTTCTGGTCTATGGTTGTCATCACTCGGAAGCAAGCCGCCGCCATGGTTTCACACGCTTGCTCTGTTTCTTTGCCTGAATCACCCCCTTCACATTCTATAGGAAACCCTACGGACACCAGTGAGATCCCCCAAATTCCTGTAGGAGACAAGGACTTTGCCAAATTTCTGGATGCTAATCCCAGCGCTGTACAATACTATTTGTCTCATACCCCTGACCGTACGCCTGATGGTCAGCTCCTTATGGGCATGCCTATTAGTATAGCTGCTCATTTAGCTCCTACTCCTCCTGATAACAATACCTTACTTCCTGCATCACTAGCCCCGTCTCCCAATCCGACAGCGGCAGAGGTTCATACGACCCCGATTAGCTTTCCTTTTGTTAATCTTGGACCCCACGTATCGCTACCACCAACTGCCCCTATCTCATCTCTCTTTCAGACCACTCCATTCATGACTTACTCTCTGCCACCTATTCAAACGAGCTTTCCTTCTCAAGCCCCGCCTACCTTTTCATTCCCATATACGTATCCAGTAACCTCAACACCTTATATGGGACATCCCTATTCTGTGGCACCATCATCTCATCCAACCACAGATTTCATCAAGCAAATGATGGACAAAATGCAAAACCTGGAGGCTTCCGTTTCAGGAAGTCGTAGCGCCTTGACATACGAGCAAGTTTGTCGGGAGCCCATTCACCCTTCTGTCCCCCTTCATTCATATCCTCCTCAATGGGAGTTGCCAAAGTTTACTCGTTTTAACAGTAAAGAGGATCCTCAACAACACTTGCGATCATTTAGACATGCTTGTTATTTGATTGCCCATGATGATGCCTTGTTACTCCGCACCTTTCCCATGTCCTTATCAGGGCCTGCCTTGGAGTGGTACAGTGCTTTAACCCAGCACTCAATCTTCTCTTTTAACCAACTAGCCCAATCTTTCTTGGATCATTTCTCCATTAACATTGCCAAGAAAGTATCTATCACTGACCTCTATGCCATCCGACAATTCGAAGACGAATCCATCGCAGATTTCGTTGGACGATGGCGGGGCCTTATCAACCAACTTACGTATGCCTTGCCTCAAACCGAACTTATCGAACTATTTACGCGGGCCTGCGCTAAGCACATCTCCCCTACCCTCCAAATTCAAACTTTCCGTACATTCGACGAGGCCTTTACTATGGCTCGAAAATTAGAAATTCGAGCCTTAGAGGAAGAGAAATTGCGGTTGCGCAACAAGAACTCCACTTTCCGAACTCCTGATTCTACCAATAAACCAAATACCACCACTCCTCACGCGTCCACCTCTTCTAAATCAAAAGGAGCTGTCCACGCGGTGATGGTCAAATCCCAATCACCGTCCAATACTCCACCAAAAACCACCTATAAATACAAAGCTGAGCCCACCAATTACACTCCCTTGGGAGAAACTTATGGCGACATCCTAGAGAAATTGCTCAAAGCTGGGGCTATCACCTTGCCCCCTGTTAAACCTCACTCCGGGTTTGACTCCACCCGCGCAATACCTTCCTGGTACAAAGAAAATGACTTTTGTAACTTTCACCGCGTAAAAGGACATAGTCATGAAAACTGCAAGATGTTGAAAAACATAGTACAGGAAATGGTTGACGCAGGGGATATAACACTCGATAATCCTAACGCCCCTGCTAACCGAAATCTGAAAATTTTCAACAAGCCATTCCCGAATCACTCGTCCAGCAGCAACGTAAACCAAGATATCTTAGCTGAGGAGAGTGTTCATGAGATCCATGCAGTCTTCGATTCTCAGCCAAAAGCCTCTATCGAGAAAATTTTGAATCAAGCCTCTCCACTAACACAGGAGCCCGAACCTCCTTTACCACCATCAAGCCAAAGCGAAATCGTTCCTTTACCCATAGAAGAGTTAACTGCCCAGGCTTCTCTTCCCATCAATGAGTCTTCTTACACCACATCCCTACAAGACTGTGAGCGGATGCTATCTAATTTATCTATTTCCCAAACGTCCCCTTCTACCACTCTTGCTACACAAGAGGAAGGCTCACCACTCCTTTTGACATCCTTAGACGAGAAATCTCTTACACTAACATCACCACATTCTTTTAACATGACAGATCTCCTCGAACACGCCCTCCTACCTATTAGTCCCTCATCGCCTAAATCTTTTCAACGACCGGTTGACCTCCTAGCATCTACTGATACAGTGCCTCATCCGCCTCCTGTGTCACACCCGCAATGGATTGGAATTACAACTCACTTTTCCTCTGTACCAAAATTACAAATCACACCTGGAGACTGTCATTCCACAGAAGATAGACAGGCCCTATGGGAACGTTTGAGTACTCCTGTTTCTACTCAAATGCAAATGACTGATCCTGATGTCTCCACCATTTACCCGAAGTGCTTACAGAAGCTTAAAATGCCCCTGTTCTCGCCTTCACCCCCCTCACCTCTACCAAATGCCCCGTCCACTTCTATCAACTTAACCAGATTTTCCCCTACGCTTGGGACCTCACCAATGCCCAGTCTAACACACCCGCCTGAGCGACTCGATCTTTCCAGAAATAAATCCGTTCCGCCACCTAGGAGACGAACGCAATCCGGGCCTCTATCACAATTAAAACCCTCATCGTCACACCCACCTTCCATATTGGGACCTCATCCCTCCACATTACACCAATATATCATACCTCCGTTGTTTTCTGCAAAACGACCTACGCCTTTTACACCTATACAGAGATCAAAGGGTATCACAACATCGTTACCCCACGTATCCGGTCCACCTATCAACCCTAAACCAATCCCATCATCAAAGGATTTATTTTCTGTCACTCCCCTTTCTCCGTGGTTGTTCCCTGCTACCATGCCATCTGTAGCCTCATCATCTAATCAGCTGAACGTAACTTCTGTGTCCAAGAAACCACGTTTAGTGAAAAACATGTGTCAGCACCCCTCGGCTAAACCACCACCCATACGAACTAAACACGCCCAAACATTACCACAACCCACACAATCAATACCCTCATCTTCTTCTGATTTTGACCCACTCAAAGGATCTTACGCCAAAATCCTTGCTATGTTGGTGGAGAATGCGACCATCTCCCTACCTCCACTTAGACCTTATGACCCGTCTAAGCCCCGACCTGTGGATTATGATGAGTCTAAAATCTGCGCCTATCACCGCACACCTGGACATGATGTAGAAGGATGCAAAGCTCTAAAAACCATCCTTCGCCAGTCACCTCTTCCGGATAGAAAGATTAAGAAAGACAACTTACGAAGGGAGAGACCTCTAGCGTCAATTCCCTCTACTATACCATCTGTCCCCGCCTCACCAAGATCGATCATTATTACAACCCCACCTCTTAAAGACCATGAATTATCCCAACCATCTTCTTCATCTCAGGTTTACGAGATTAATATGATTAGTGTCGCTACTCGAGGACAGAAAAACAATGGGAAAGCGAAAGAAAACACACCTGCGGCATCTCTTTCTCCTTCAACCATCCCGATTACACCACCACCTAAAGTGGTTATTCGCGGACCCGCCTATCCCGTCTCTAATGGAGTTGCCCATCGAACCATGATCAAACAGCTTCATCAATCGCCCGTAAAAATGACACTATATGATCTCATTCAGACCTCTGAATCTCATCGACAAGCTCTCGTTGAGATCCTTCAAGGGATAGAGGTTTTACCCAACGAAACCCTGCCCGTTACCTCCATTCTAACACCCAATCACGTTGCCTCTCTCACCAAACAATCCATCTCCCCCACCACTTCTGTCTCAAAACAACAAGCCGCTGCGGTTAGTTTCTCGGAAGATGAAATTATCGACTTTGGTACAGAAGACCCTGACCCTGCCCTTTTCATTTCCGCTTACGTCCGAGACATTCGAGTACGTCGGGTTATGATTGACGGGGGCGCTAGCCTAAACATCATCTCTTCAAAAGCCTTCCAACAAATGAACATCCCTTCTAGTTGCATGTGTGCCAACCCCATCATGTTGCGATCATTCAATGATGCTATTACTTCTACCTTAGGCACCGTGATCCTCAACATTCGCGTAGGCCCACGTACTTTTCCCGAACTCTTCTATGTCCTTGAAGGAGAGTTCTAATATAATATATTGCTGGGTCGTCCTTGGATCCGGGCCATGGGATGCGTTCCCTCAACATTACATCGATGTATAAAATTTGAGTACGAGGGGAAGTCCTACACTGTAAAAGCTGATCCTCCCCCCTTCAAAACTTGCAATATGTTATACCGCCCAAACGATGTGCTTATACCAATTAAGACACCCATACATTCAACCCAACCATCCTCTTCAAATGTACCTCAACCATCCACCTCAACTGCACCTACGCCTTTAACTGATGAAACCACCGTCGCACAAACCACTTCTCTTCCCGCAGCTAACATCCCAACCTCCGACCCCTTAGTAGATGTTTTTCATCGCCTCACGCTGGGGGAGTACCGCCTATATAACGTTAGTTCTTTCCCTACCCCGCAGGAGTACGGACAATTACATGCGCATCCCACCTACGACCGTCGCGTGGGGGAGGTAATCTCTTACGGACCACCCCATTGTCGCACTAACCTAACGTATGGGGGTGTTGACACATCCTCCATTACCCCTGAACCTCCTCTTGGTGTGGTTCCCTTCCAATCCGATTTTCAATACTTGACAAATCGTCGTTTCGCCCTCACCTTCTTGACTCGCTGTGCGTGGAAAGGCTTTGGTTTTGGCCTTTACGAACAAGGCCGACATACACTTATTCCCGTGACCACACGCAAACATAATGATCGCAGTGGTCTCGGTTTTTCCGAAACACCTACACAAGAGACACCTCCTGTCAGCTGTATCCTGGAAGAGGAAGACGTTGCCCCTACCGAAACATCATCACCCACTTTGCCATCATCTCCCACAGAATCGATGGACCCTGAATTTATCCCTCCTAACTTTTTTTTTTCATAAATGCTATCTTCATAGGTCCTCTCACTTATCAACGCGATAATGAGGACCCATCTTCTCTTCCCCTTCTGTATCCAGACATGATCGAAGAGGATTCACCTTTGATTAATGTTGTTGAATGCCAGGATGACGACTCCATCCTCACTTACCTGGGCGCGGATGATTCTTATATTCAACGTGCCTTACCATCTGAAACCCAAACTATGCTGAACGAATCTACTATAGAAATCAACATCCACACGGAGGAAGATCCTCACATAGTGAAGATTGGACAATCCCTTAACACATAAGAACAAGCCGCCTTTACTACCTTTCTCCGTGCTCGCAACCAAGCTTTCGCATGGTCTTACGCTGACATGCCAGGAATTGATCCTACCATTGCCGTCCATAACATCACCCTAAACCCCGATTCCAAACCAGTCAAACAGAAATTGAGAAAAATGCATCCACGCATTGCTCTCTTGGTCAAAGAGGAACTCCAACGACTCCTTTCTGTTTCCTTCATTCTGCCTATTGACTATCCTCAATGGATTTCCAACATCGTACCTGTCACGAAAGCGACGGGGGGACTTCGGATATGCACGGATTTCAGGGATCTTAACCTCGCTTGCCCTAAGGATGACTTCCCCCTCCCAAGTATTGATCAACTTGTTGATCTCACTGCGGGTCATGAAATGCTTTCTCTCATGGATGGCTTTTCAGGATACAACCAAATTTTGGTCGCCCCTGCCGATCAACACAAGACTGCCTTCATAACTCCTTGGGGAACCTTCTGTTATCGTGTCATGCCATTTGGCCTTAAGAATGCTGGTGCTACCTATCAGCGGGCTATGACCTACATTTTTCATGACATTATGCACACTATCCTTGAAGACTATGTCGACGATCTTCTCGGCAAGTCTAAACATCGTAGTGAACATCTCGATGTTTTAACCATTATTTTTGATCGCCTGTTACAATATTCTGTCCGCCTTCAACCGAAGAAATGTGTTTTTGGTGTTCTCTCGGGAAAACTTCTTGGCTTTATCGTCTCTTTGCGTGGCATTGAGGTCGATCCATCTAAAGTAAAAGCTATCCTAGAAATGCCCCCACCCAAAAATCTCAAGCAATTGCGTAGTTTACAAGGTAAGCTCCAATCTATCCGACGTTTCATCTCCCAACTCTCGGATCGGTGTCAACCTTTCCACCACCTCCTTAAAAAGGATATTGCATTCCAATGGAGCGAAGAATGTCACCAAGCCTTCGAAGCTCTCAAATCTTATCTCTTACAGCCACCCGTGCTTATCCCACCCCAAGACAACCGCCCTTTCTACCTTTACCTTTCCGCCACCGACCACGCTGTAGGAGCCATGCTTGCACATCGTGACTCTGAGAATCACGAACAAGCCGTTTATTATATAAGTCGTACTTTGGTGGACTATGAGACTAGGTACACACATGTAGAAAAATTGTGCCTTGCCCTATCATTCGTTGCCACCAAACTCCGACACTACCTTCTAAATCACAAGACTTTCGTCATCACCAATACAGACCCCATCCATTACATGTACGCCAAACCTCATCTGAACCAACGCATTGCTAGATGGCTCATGCTTCTCGCCGACCTCGATCTTGAGTTTATCCACCAGAAATCAATCAAAGGACAAACCATCGCAGACCAACTTGCGGACGCTCCTGTACCAGGGGAACAATTTACCAATTTCACATTTCCCGACGAACTCATCGCTACTCTTTCCCTCACAGAGGAGTCGTACCCAATGACCCTCTTCTTCGATGGATCTAAATGCCAGCGCGGCGGAGGAGCCGGCGTTGTTCTCATTCCTCTCAACGCTGAACCTATGCCTCTTTCATTCCGGCTTGATTTCCCTTGCACTAATAATACAGCGGAATACGAGGCCCTTGTTCTAGGTCTCCAAGTTGCGTTACACTTAGGTATCAAATCTATCAACATTTTTGGCGACTCTCAATTGGTAGTCAATCAAGTTATGGGCGTCTACCAATGCAAAAACGAGGAACTTCAAAAATACAAACACTATGTAGAATCACTTCTAGCTTTATTTACCCACTATTCTATACAAACCATTCCCCGCTCCACTAACAAATTTGCGGATACTATGGCTTGCTTAGCCTCGCAAATTCCCGCCGCGCCAACTGACTCTGAATTATTCGTCGTGGTCCAACAACTTTTTGCCCCATCCTATTCAACCCCGATAGTTTGTATGATAAATACTGTGTCTACTAATTCACAGGATACCTGGTACCACCAATTTCACGACTACCTTACAATCTCTGTCCTCCCACCTGATCTTACTAGTAACGGAAAACGTGCTTTTCTTAAAAGTGTTTCGCGTTATGTTGTCATGGGGGGACTCCTCTATAAACGTGGCTTTGATGGTATCCTCCTTCGCTGTCTAACTGGCATGGAGGCCACTCATACCATCCAACAGGTCCATGACGGTATTTGTGGTGGACATTTTAGCGGCCTTGCCGTGGCCAAACGAATCCTTCGCCTTGGTTATTATTGGCCTACTCTCAATAACGACTGCTACGAATATGTTAAGCGTTGTGTTATGTGTCAGCAACATGCCAACCTTCAACATACTCCTAGCCACCCGCTCCAGATCGCTCGAGATCTTTGGCCTTTCTCACAGTGGGGTTTAGACCTTATTGGTGAGATTCACCCAACCTCTTCACAACGTCACCGTTGGATACTCACAGCGACCGAATATTACACAAAATGGGTGGAGGCTATTCCACTCATTTCAATCAAAAAAGAAAAAATTGTCGAGTTCATTAACCACCACATTATCTGTCGTTTTGGTGTTCCTCACCGCCTGATAACAGATAATGGAAAATCTTTCAAAAACAAGTTGTTGCGAGACCTTTGTGACAACTTTGGTATCAAACTTAGTTTCTCATCACCTTACTATCCACAAGCCAATGGGCAAGCCGAGTCTTCTAATAAAACACTAACCAAAATCCTCATGAAAGTTGTCAATGAATCTGGAAGAAATTGGCACGATCACATTCCCTTTGCCCTTTGGGCTTATCGTACTAGCATTCGTACTTCTACTAATGCCACACCTTTTTCTTTGGTATACGGCACCGAGGCTGTTTTGCCTCTCGAAATACAAATACCCTCCCTTAGAATATCTCTTCAGGATATTCTCACCAACGATGATTTCCGCCAAGAGCGGTTAGCCCAATTGGAGCTTCTTGATGAACGCCGTCTTACAGCTCTTGATCATCTTCAAATCTATCAAAAACGCATCAAACGTGCTTATGATAAGCGACTTCATGAGCGTACCTTTAAGGTTGGTGATCTTGTTCTCAAAGAGAATCAACATGTAACCAAACTAGAAAAGAGCAAACGTGGAAAATTTGCTCCCAATTGGATTGGGCCTTATATAATCACTCATACCTATGGATCTGGTACTTATCGTTTAGCTTCGCTTAATGGTAAACCTGAGCCTGAACCCCTGAATGCCTTGCATCTTCGACCATTCTACTGTTGAATCTAGTGTTATATCACTTCTTATCTACTTACTGCTCGTCCCTTGAGCTCATTTACCGCTACATACGCTTTGTTTTCTATATCTCCGAATAAAATCAAAATCACTTCGCACCTCCCCTTGATGATACCTTCCCTTCTTTAGTCTAGTCCATGACTTCAAAGTATTAAAATACGCCGTATTCTTAAGGGATTTTCTTGAGTCAAACTTCCTACTAAACTAGATGCTTCACGCCAAATGAATATCTAGTCATCTAAATTAAATATAGACTGCTCCCTCGAAGGACAGCTATATGCCAAACTATTGCTGCAACTATAAATAGACTGCTCCCCCGAAGGACAGCTATGTACTAAAATCATATCTGCTACTATAAATAGACTGCTCCCCCGAAGGACAGCTATACACAATCAGCCTTTATCAGAAGCTTCTCGCATTGATCAGCTTCGTGAAGACCTCAAGAATAAAACAATCAATATCCCTTGTAGACTTCCCGCATCGATCAGTCTACATTCAATAAAATAAAGGCCTCATTCAAAAGAACTTTTTGGGTCATGGACTTGTCTATTTAAGGTCGGTTCTCTTTCGTTATAACAAGTTCTTTGTACCTCCGCTATATCATCCACATCACCTCACCATTTGTTTCAACTCAAGGGACGTAACGTACACCTGATATATTGTGATCATACAACTCTTTTCAACTATGGACTTCTCGTCTGTGCACGGCACGTAGGGCTTCAGGCTCGTTCTACGTTGTGTGGTTTGTTTAGCCCTTTTTCACCTACGGAACACTCTTTCCGCTTTGCCTCGCATCTAGGATTGTGTGTTGATCTTAATCAGGACACTATTCCCTCCTACTTGGGTATGCTAACCTTTGCTTTACCTATACCTACACCAACAACATTACCCTACCCTAACATCAAATTTTTACCAAACGACCAATTGCCTAAACCATACCAAATTGCCTAAATTCACCCCTCCCTGATCCTAAGGGAGAACTACATCGGTCTGAGGCCCTTCCTTGCTTTGTGCAATGGGCTATGTAGGCAGCACTTCGGAGACATGGGGTCTCCCAAGGTTAGCTCGACCATCCCCTACCATAACCTATCTTGTGTGGTGAATATAAATATTTTTGTGTATTTTTATTTTAATCACATTTCTCTTTATCCTTTTTCGAAACACCGAAAATCAAAACACCGACAATCTTATTATTATCATAACTCAAAACAACATACATATTCAGTTTTATTTAGATGTTAAACAAATACATCTTCTCTATCATCGACACGCAGGTCGGCATCCTTATTTATTTTTATACCTCGCTAACATGTACTCAGACTATCACAACTCATCCCGAACTAGGTGATGCTCGTGATCGTCGACCCCTCTCGCCGGGCCTCTCTGTCCTCAAAGGTACCGTGGCTATTGGTACCGCCCACTGATCTGCCAATCTCTCCTGTAACATATGAATACGCCCTCTCGCATGGAGAACTCCAGCCTCTAGTCTCGCCGCCCGTGACTCCGCAACCACTAACAATCCTCTTGTCTCATTCACCTGCGTTTGGAGCTGCTGAACCAAACGCTGTAGACGATCCCTCTCTGCTGTAATTACCGCTATGTCAGGGTGCTCACGTGCACACCTTGTAGTTCTGCTACCCACCATAATCTATAAGCCTCTGTCGTTCCCGCATCCATTACCCTGCAATCGGCTGCTACCTCTTCAGGCCCCTCTGGAGGTGTTGGCCGGGGAGGTGAGAACGCTGCCTCGGCGTCGATCCTCATGTATGGTCTATAAGCCAGGGGTATATCCTACACAAATCGAAATTGTCGCCGCACGCGATCTATAGGGATCCTCTCATATCTCACCCGGCCTGTGCCCCCCGCGATCCACCTCAACCGCTCTACACCCCTCAACTCCTCAGCTATGTTCTCTGTTACCATATAGTTTCCATATGGCCTCCAACAGATATCCGCAACCGTCACCCTCTCCCATACTTGCCTGTAATACTCAATATCACCCATCACAACATGGGATCTGGCCTCCTGTTCTATTTGGACCCATCGTCTGAATCCCAACCTCTGTACTCCGGTCTCTCCTGCCTGGATGGATCGGCCTATTGGTCACACACAAACAATGTGCTCATAGGCCCAACAGTGTAATAAGTATGAACTATCCAGTGTTGTCCTGTGATTTCGCCTACAAGCCCATAAACCCCTGTATAGCTCCGCCAAATATGCAGGTGCCCATGCAAAAGTCACGTTCCTTTCTATCATCTCCCAAATAACACACATCAATGCCTTTGGAAATCTTCCCCCTTCCGCCCTCAGTAATGCATAATACCCTACCGCTATCATTAATATCACTGCTAACCTTGTCTCCTCAGGGTGTGCTGCATACATTACCCCATATGTAAACGATAAACCTCGCTGTGTCAAGTCTCGTGCATATGGACCAAACACTTCTGTTATCGCTGCCCGCCCCGCGCTAGGTAGTGCCTGATAAACTGGTTCTCCTGTAATAGGAAGTCTCAAAATCCGAAACACATCCTCCAATGTTACTGTCATTTCACCTGTTGGCAGATAGAAGGTATTTGTCTCAGGATTCCATCTCTCAATCAACGCCTGTAACATACCATGGTTACGAGTGATTCGTGAATAATAACGGATTCCACTTAACCCCAAACGATTTATCAATGTCCATTCCGCTGGTGTTACATCCGCTCGGATTTGCGACAACAGCGCTGGCACGCTATCATTCATCCTCAACCCTGTCTCTGCCTGCATACGCCAAAAACGACAAACAACCATTCAATCCATTAGAGTCTTTTTCAAACATTCTGGAAATTTCTCCAGTAACCGGTACCGGTTATACATAACCGATATCGGTTGAGTAACCGATACCGGTTCTCCCTAACCGCTACCGGTCACTGTCAATTATATTCACCTTCCCTAAAAACAACCACCTACGACAATAATTTGCTCGTTTATTCCTTTTTATACATGCAAACATACCTGAAACCCCTGATTGCCTACCCTGTAACACTTACCTCACCTTGCAACCCTTGTTATCATGTTTTCTTTCTCATATCTACCCACCTACTCTCCCCCATCTTATTCACAAAACATGCAGTAGTTAAATCACAAACAAAATGATACCTCTTGGGTTGCAGCAGCTTGAGGTGGCCCTTATCTTCCCTCCTGTCCTTGCCTACTGGATGCTTCTCCTCGTTCTGCCATGATCACCACCCTTTTCAACTTTGTCTTTCTACCTTCTGAACCTCGGATCACAGTTACTTTCCTTGTCTCTTTTCTCCTTCTCACCCAAATCCCTCATGCAAATCCCTGTCTCAGTCGTCAAAAAGCGTCGCGTTCGCGTATTTAACTTCTTGCATGGCTCTAAAATTAAAACTTAAGTTGCCACCCTAGCTTTTCTATTTTTAGAAAAGCTCACACCTAAATAACCGGTATCGGTTAGTTGACCGGTATCGGTCTATGACTACCGATATCGGTTCCCTAACCGATATCGGTTACACACCTTCCTTTTTGAAACAGGGTTCTTTTCTTCATTTCTCCTCTAAATTTTTGTCGTGCCCGCCCTCTTTGCCTGCATAAACAACACAATTTACCACATTTTGTTCATCCACCACACATAGCATTACAATTTCATCAACATCATTTATTTTATAAATAAACAAACCATCAACTACAGATACCAAAAAACTATCACTCTATACATCATTTAGATCCAACTCATCAGTTACATATATCACACTGTCACAAAAACACCAATTTATCACATAACCTGACATTCATATATACGCACAAACAAACAAAAACATCAGCATCATCTATCTATCAACATGTCAATTAAACTCATCACACATTCTATATATTACCAACCATTTATTTCAACACATTTTAAACACAGCATGTGGATCAAAACATCATCTATATATATATATATCCCAGTTTTCAAAAATACAATGTGCCCTACATCGGGGCCTCTGTGATCTCATAATATACCAAAGCCGGCACGCAAGCCGCAATACCTACCAAAAATATCGACTCGGCTCGCAGGCCGGTCTCTCATATCAAAAATATACTCGGCTCGCAGGCCGGTATCAAATGTACAACTCGTACTCGGCTCGCAGGCCGGTATATAATAAATAAATAAATCAAAACAATGAATAAGTGTAGGCACGCAGGCCTCTATCAATACAACCGGACCTATCAGCTCTCCCCACCGCCCTCGGCACCTCTCCCTGCTGGTCCCTGTGGTGCCTCTCGCCTCCTGCCTGTGACGGACCCACCAGCTGTGGTTGCGCCTCCCTGAGACCTCTGGCTCCGAGAGGTCTCTGCTCTATGCGCTGCATATGCCTGATAATCGACCCCGGTACTATCAAGAATATCCTGATAATATTCGGCCTCTGCTCTAACCTCCATATACCGATCTCGCGCCACTGTAGGAACTGGGGCTGGTCCCCTGACACCTACTACCAGTGCCCCCTGTGCCTGTGCTGGTGCCGCTGGTGGAGCCTGTGGCTGTGGTACCTGTACCTGTGGTACCTGTACCTGTATCTGTGCCTGGGGCTGTGGCTGTACCACTGCTGGCGGTGGTGCTGGTACCTGTGCTGCTGCCTGTACCTGCACCTGTGGCTGTGGTGCTGGTGGTGGCGCTGCCTGTGCTGGTGCCGCTGGTGGAGCCTGTGGCTGTGGTACCTCTACCTGTGGTACCTGTACCTGTATCTGTGCCTGGGGCTGTGGCTGTACCACTGCTGGCGGTGGTGCTGGTACCTGTGCTGCTGCCTGTACCTGCACCTGTGGCTATGGTGCTGGTGGTGGCGCCTGTGCTGCTGCCTGAGCCTGTACCTGCCACCTGTGGCTGTGGTACTGGTAGCGGTGCTGCCTGTGCCTGTGCCTGTACCTGAGCCTGGGCTAGCTGCCCCTGTAGGACCCCTACCTGTGCCTGTGCAGCAGCCAACTGTCCCTGTAATAGCTGCACCTGCCCCCGGAGCTGATCTCTCTCTGCAGTAACTGCCACCAAGTCTGGCTGTGCAGGCGGTACTATCCTCGCTGCTCTCTACCCAGCCCACCAGACCCTGTATGCTGCCGTGCACCCGGCATCATCCACACCCTCACCTGCTGGTCTCTCCGCTACCCAGTCTGGATCCCAAGGCTGTGGTGCTGGCAGTGGGGCCTCTACATCATCCCTCCTGTACTGAGGGAAGGGAGGTGGCTCGTCCTGTGGCAGCCCCATCTGCCTGCGTACCCTCTCTAAGGGTATCCGCTCGCACTCTCCCGGCCTCCGTCCTGCTATCCAGAATGTATACTGGATCAGGCGCAGCTGTACGCGGGCTCCTCTGCCAGGCTGATGACCTCTGTAGGGTCTCCATATAATGTCTACTGCCGTAAGGCCCTCTAACATATGTCTATAGTAGGCCACATCCCGACCTGCAACAACTGCTCGTGGCTGGCCCACGATCCCCAACCACCTCTGAAATCCATATCGATACACGACCTGTGGCCCTGGCTGCTGGGGTAGCCCTACCAGCCTGATGCATACGATGTGCTCGTATGCCCAACAGTGCAACAAAAATGTAGAACAAATACCAAATCGCCTCCTCCGGCGATATCCCCATAACTCCCTGTATAATTGCACCAGATACACTGGTGCCCATGCGAAACAGGTGTGCTCCTCCACCATCTCCAGTAGCACCCCCATCAATGCCCGTGGGAAGCAGCCTCCCTCTGAATCCGGGAGGGCGAAGCAGGTGATCCCTATCATCATCAACACGGCAAGCCGTGTCTCATGTCTGTGTGCGCGGTACATGTCACCATATCCAATGCTCGCGCTATGATATGTAAGAAGCGCGGCTGCATCCCCAAAAACCTGCAGTATGCTATCCATGGCAGTCTCTGAATCTACCTGAAAAATGGCCTCTCCCTCGATCGGTAGCCGCAGGATGCGATACACATCCTCTAATGTGACCGTCATCTCCCCGGTCGGCAGATGGAACACATTGGCCACCGGATCCCATCTCTCGATGAGGGCGACCATCAAGCTGTGATCTCTGTCGATCGCTCTGTACCTCTGGACTCCGCCGAGCCCCACCTCGCGCATGATGGCCCAATGCGCCGCAGATATGTGTGGCCTCATCCGACTCAATAGTGGAGGCATCCTATCACGCATCGTCAACTGCTGGCGTGCCTGCAAAACCAACCCACATTCTTAGACCCACTCTTTATTATAACACCTACTTTACCATCTAAACCCCCTTTTGTAACACCCAAAATCTAACCCCTAACCCAATCCCCTACCCCAACTCAACCCAACACAACACAACCCACCCCACCAAGCCCCCCAACCCACCTTAAAACCTAAACCCTAAACCCTAAACCCCTAACCCAATCCCCTACCCCAACTCAACCCAACACAACACAACCCACCCCACCAAGACCCCCAACCCACCTTAAAACCTAAACCCTAAACCTAAACCCTAAACCCTAAACCCCTAACCCAATCCCCTACTCCAACACAACCCACCCCACCAAGACCCCCAACCCACCTTCAAAACCTAAACCCTAAACCCTAAACCCCCAACCCAATCCCCTCCCCCAACCCAATCCCCTACTCCAACACAACCCACCCCACCAAGCCCCCCAACCCACCTTAAAACCCTAAACCCCTAACCCAATCCCCTACCCCAACTCAACCCAACACAACACAACCCACCCCACCAAGACCCCCAACCCACCTTAAAACCTAAACCCTAAACCCTAAACCCCTAACCCAATCCCCTACCCCAACTCAACCCAACACAACACAACCCACCCCACCAAGACCCCCAACCCACCTTAAAACCTAAACCCTAAACCCTAAACCTAAACCCTAAACCCTAAACCCCTAACCCAATCCCCTCCCCTAACCCAATCCCCTACTCCAACACAACCCACCCCACCAAGACCCCCAACCCACCTTCAAAACCTAAACCCTAAACCCTAAACCCCTAACCCAATCCCCTCCCCTAACCCAATCCCCTACTCCAACACAACCCACCCCACCAAGACCCCCAACCCACCTTCAAAACCTAAACCCTAAACCCTAAACCCCTAACCCAATCCCATTCCCCACTCCCAACCCAACCCAACACCCCAAAGCCATACACCCTCAATACCACCCTCAACCCATCCCTCCCCCACCGATACCGGCCGATACGAGACCGATGCCGGTCCCCCATTCTAACCTTACCCTATTCTTTTTTCGAACCGATGCCGGTCGCCTAGTGACCGACATCGGTCACTGTCCCCTACCCGAGCCGAACCCGCGCACGGCCCCCAAAACTCATTTTTTACCTATTTCTACCCATCCACCCACCCAAAAACCCTAAAATTTTACACACCTAGCCGCCTTAGCCTATCTAACCTATCTACCCTCTCCCTTTCTCAAATTACCTCCATTTACACATTCTTTCCTACAAAATACCAATTCCTACCCAAATCCCAAAAACCACATAACTCAACCAAATCACCAAATTAAAGAGTTTAGAACCTACCGGTACGACGACACGCCGTCGTGGTGGGATGGGTGGTGGCGGTCCAGCTGGTCCAGCTCCTCTGGCTCCTCCTGCCTGTGCCATGGCTCCAATCCTGATCTGCTGGGTCCCCGGCCAATCACCTGCTGCCTCCTCAACTATTCGGGCCCACTATCAACTCTCTCCGCCAATCAAATAGCTCCACCTCACTCAATACCCCTCCAAATCAACTCTCCACGTCAGACAAGTCAATTTCGATTACAAATAACCAACAGTGACAATGACAGGCCGTATATTTTCTTTTTATAGGTTTTTCGACCTTAAACCGATGTCGGTTTCCTTTTTGCCCTAGGAAACCGGTATCGGTCCCTTAACCGATATCGGTCATGTATGAATCGACATCGGTGTTAATCCCAACTTTCCCCCAATTTTATCTTTTTGCCCCTATTTACCATTTGCCTCTTTTTTAACCACATATCGCCTATATCCACCTTTGCTGAACACCATTTGTTTACCTATTCGGCCCGACCTAAGGCCTCGCCCCACTTATTTGGCCCGACCCAAGGCCTCACCCTACAAATTACCCCAACCCAAGGCCTCAACCTACCAATTGGCCCGACCCAAGGCCTCGCCCCACTTATTTGGCCCGACCCAAGGCCTCGCCCTACCAATTACCCCAACCTACCTATTTGGCCCGACCCAAGGCCTCGCCCCACCTATTTGGCCCGACCCAAGGCCTCGCCCTACCAATTGGCCCGACCCAAGGCCTCAACCTACCTATTTGGCCCGACCCAAGGCCGCAACCTACCAATTGGCCCGACCCAAGGCCGCAACCAAACCATTTGGCCCGACCCAAGGCCGCAACCAACCCATTTGGCCTGACCTAAGGCCGCAACTAACCATTTGGCCCGACTTAAGGCCGCACCAATTAACCATACCATACCCACAATCACCGTTTTAATTTATCCATCCATCATGTAGCTTTTTGTTCAATCGAGCTCACCTGTTCGTGTTTTAGCATGATTAGGGTCCTTGACTTGATCTGTTGACCAACTTTGCCTAGACCTAGACCGTGACGTTTATCTCAACCAAACCAACCATTTGGTACTGCTGAACATGCCTAAACGTTCCTGTACCTTACCTGTTATATACCCTGGAGCTACTTCCTATGCCTTGGATACCAGGATTATATCACCCTTCTTTGGATAAACTATCGACCTTTGCTATACATTGCTGGTTTGCTCGTCAAATCATGTACCCTAGTCGTACTATTGCATTTCAACATGCGTCTGCTTCCTTGGACCTACACCATCACCTTACCATCCTCTCTACCACATATACCCTTTATCAACCCTATCCCTGATTTCCTGTTCACTCAATCTGTGATAGATTTGAGGGGGATTACCTATATCTTTAACATGAGAAACCACTTCATATTATTGTCCGCGCAGCTTTACAGAACAAGCTACATGACAATAAGGGGCTAATGTAGACACCAAATTCGTGTCTCACGACCCCTTGTGACCTAAACTTCACACAATTATTTATTAATTACCTTGTAATTGATAAATCCACATCGCCTTACCTACCACCTCACTTGGCCACCTCACCATGACCTAGCCCTAACCCTAAACTAACCTAATTAGGACCCATGACTTGGTCTAGACTCACATCCATAACTAATGCCTCCTTACTCGCACCCAAAGCCGACCTTCTAGCCACTTGACTAAGCCCGCAACTGATCTCTCGGGAGAAAAGCAGGGAAGGTGGGCTATTTTACTAAAAATAGCCTACTTTTTCCTAACCGATGCCGGTTCCTACTCGACCGCCGTCGGTTCCCTGTAAATGGGCTCCCCACACCAAAACAACGGATCGGAATTTCATTTTGGAGATCAGTCGAAGGATTTTTGAATCAAAGGAGAGTCCAAAGCGATCAGCAGGGTCCAGAACTTCACTTGACCAAGCAGAGACGAGTGAAGAAGCCAGAAGAGTTGGCAGCCAAGGAGATCAACTGGCATCTTCGTCAAAAACCAGTAAGTTACATCTTGCATATCCTCCATTATAACATTTCTTATGCTTTTGGAATTACAGTCCTCCCAAATCCGTTCCTGAATCCATTATCCAACGTACCATTGCCTCTAACTATCATTCCTTACCTTCTAACCATCCCATTTCCTAATACCATCCAAAAATCAGCCATTACAAACTCCACAACCAGCCCAGAAGATCCTAGAACCCACCGGTATCGGTTATCAGTAACCGACATCGGTTATAGGTAACCGGCATCGGCTCCTTTGATCAAAACCAGGAAAAACAGCCTTTCCCCTACCCAGTTCAGCCAAGCAATTTGATTGATATTTTACAATATTTTGTGTTAACTCATATTAGCAGGGGGAACTGACCACCTTCGAAAGGAAGTTTCATATTTCCTGGGCCCAAGGCAGTTCCCTCATTTATTATCTAATCAAAATCTTGTGGTCTTGTGTTCTTATTTGCAGGTAGTCCTTCCCAGACAAAAAGGAGTTCTCCGTAGTCAGTCTGATCTTTCTCTACGGTACGCGCACATCATCTCGACATTCTACAGGTATTCCTCCTAACCCTAACCTTATCTGTTTCTATAAGGAACGAAGCATTTCCGAGTGAAACAATACTTGAGATATCAAATCCCCCTGATGGCACACTTGTCCACTTTGAATTTTAAATGGTGGGCTTTACCTCTCCAATTACTTTGACCATGTGGCGATCTGGCCCTTGATTTTGTAATTGGCTATTTCTGCCCCATCTTAGGGTTTTGTCATTACGATATGTGGATCCTTCCACTGAGCCTTTCATACCTAGCTGATTTTATCTTTATTTTGTACCTAGGATGTAGGGAAAACCCATGCTTAATTGAATATTGTCCCTTGGACCCTGTCCCTGGAGTTGCATCGTTATGAAACATGGAGCCGTTCGCTGAGGTTAGACTTTTCAATGATGATTCACCTTTTCGAGTATGGAGGGAAAATTTACCATTTTTTCCAAATGCAATCAAAGATTTTAAGTTCACCAAAAATCTCATTCCTCCCCGTCAAATAGGATATGACCATGTCTCTGCATTCATTGGGGCCAAAATTTGATGGGAAAAAGAAACCCGTCATCCTGACTGCGAGAAAAATACACAAAGGAAGAGAACTTCATCATTTTGAGTCAAAATTTTGACTTTTCCTTCGCGAACCAAAGGCGTGGGGGTAGAATAATGATTTGGCAACCTAGGCCTCCAAATAAGCGAACAATTTTGATCACAAAGGAAATTGTAAAGAGGATATTTCGTGTACATACCAGGAGATGGAGAATTTCTCAAAACAAGCAAAAAAGAGGTTTAAAAGGCACTAAGGCACAAATTTTGCTAATTTCTTAAATTTTAAACTTGGCTTAAACACCAACGGATGGGCATGAGCTCAAAATTTTTAATTCATCTATGAAAACTCAGAGAAGTTTTTAGGACACAACAAGTATTAATGTTGGTTCCTTATTGATGTATCATAAACTAATTTATGGGTTTTAAGGGTAAAAGATGACTGTAAAATAATTAAAACTAAGGTGATACACCAAATTTGTCTAAGGGCTTTGACTAAGTATATGCATAATTGATATGGGAAGGATTCTTGATACAATAACCAACTGTTTTCTACATAATGTTAAGGGGAAAGCACTTCGAAGTATTAAGGGAAAGTATCACAACAATACTACTAAGCTAAGCATACACATTAATATCATGCCGAAATTATTGAATTTTTCAATAGGGTAAGATGATTAATTAGGGAATTTGTATTCACAAGATTAATGGGAACATACATAGGACTGTGAAATTATTGGAAAGGTAGAAAATACTTCACACTCAGAAGGCAGACCTAGCAAAAATTGCTTCAGTACTCCTATCCAAAAAGAGTCCTCCCCTTTGTTTTTCAAAGGAACACAATATATAGCAAAATAAAATTTCAGCCCCTTCGTAAAAATAGCCTAAGGCTTGTACTCGCCCATGCATCTTATTTTATCCTTTATTTAATAATAGATAAAGGAAAAAAATAGAAAATGCAATAAAAAATAGGCATTAATAATCTTGATTACAATACAATGAAACTAAAGTTGACTGTTCTATTTTTAAGAAATAAAACGTGAATAATTTTCTAATAATAAGCTTGCTTGCTGAGTAAGTTTCTTTCCTTGTGCATGTGAATTTGTCTTCTTGTCTGTTTTGTCCTCTTGTGAAGCATTCAAAAAAACTCAACTCTTTGTTTGCAAATAAAATAATTGCAATACTTACAAAATTTGTAAAATAAACAACCACCGTGGGGACCACTTTTCCATGTGCACATGTTATGATGTTGACATCTCTTCACTTCTAATGGTAACCAGGGTGACACATTGCAAATCATCTCTAGCTCCTTCAATAGTGGGGTCCACCTTTGCACTCCACCATGGTTTGGCCACCTTTGTGGACTTAGCAAACATAAAAGGGGCAACCATTTTACATGGCACATGCCGCTATAGTCTTCAACACCTTTTGATTATTACATGTATGTTTATACTTTTTGGCCTTTGCATATTGGATAATGTATGTTTTAAAAGATCTGCCTTTTCGGTGATCATTGTACCACATAATTTAGTCAAATTTTGCATATTTGAAGCTTGGAATATAGTTTGATGATTTATACCCCTTTATACATTTGACCACACATATATCACAGACCTTAAAAGGTTAAAGAAATGATTGTTTTAAAAATAATTGGGATGGCCACCTTCACGATGGTTTGACCCTTCAATTGTTTGTCAGTGGTGTCTTACTTGGGTCGAGTTAGCTGTAACCCTGAGTATGCATTGATAACTTAAAATATGACATTATCTGTTGATATTTTGAATAGCTTCGGTACCAATCATTGATATTGATATTTGATTAACATTTTGATTTGGATTTTAATGCGATCGGTGACAATAACTTCATTAGCTTTAACTATATTGAGTTCCGAACCAGATTATGAGTCTTTGATCTTTTGCACAATGTGTTCTTAGTCGTTGGTTTTCTGGGCATCTATTTTCTGGGCATCTACCTTGCATTAATTAATAATTTTTGATTTATCCTCAGCCATTCAATCTTTGTACTAGTTGATTTGGAGCTATTTATTTGTAGTCTAGTTGTTTCCTTGGGTTAGTTTTTGAACCATGCTTAAGTTTCATTAACTCAAACTTGATCTCGTGTAGTAAAAGTAACCTGAACCCTAATGATTATTTTATTTTTATTTTTCTCTCTTGGTGAAGCCCTAGAAAATTTTTGCACGACTGCGACTGTTGAATCTTTTGAGCTTGATTCAGTTCCCTTTTTGGTCTCTACAATGAACTCTTACAATCATATGTCTAATTTTTCTGCAATTTCAACCTTTTCTGTCTCGGCATATTGTATTTCGTAAGATTTCTTTAGTATATTAAGCTCTGCTTGGTCTGTAAATCTCTATTTCTTTGTTGAAGGCTTCTATGGAAATAATTATGTGGAAAACTTAAATGTGTGGCCGCTATTCCAAATCATTTTTGAGCTTTGGCTTTGGTTCATTTGCGGAGATGTATATGGCTAAGCATTCTCCCTTCGGCTTTGACCTGAAGTTTGGTCTAGACATTGAAGGTTTTAGACATTGTGGACTCAGTTTCATGTTATTCTGAGTCGCTATTGTTGTCGTTGAATCGTCATGAGGTTTGCATGTGCTAAAACAATGTGGAGCTCTGGGTTCTTCTCGGAAATGATTATCTTATTGATATCCGTCATTTTTTATAGGTAAGACACACTCTTCCTTTTCCGTTGTATGAACTTACTATGCTATGATATTTTCATTGTTTCTTCCTTCTGATGATATGAAGACATACTCTGATCTCTTGGGTAAATAATTATCTTTGTTTATGGTTTTAGAGTCTCTCCATTTCAGAAATTTGGGTTCTTTTTTATATTTGTATTCCATTCCTTGCAACTGAAATTATTGAGGCTATCTGAGGTCGTTTACCCTTTTATCTTTAGCTATGTGGTTGCAAAACCTAGATCTACTAATACCCATTAACGGGTTTCTGATTATTTGACTTGGGTATGCATGTCTACTGTATCTTTAACTTGCACGTGGCTTCTATTTTGACAGGGGTTATTTCCTTTACTATTTTTAACCTTACTTTGTATGTTTCCTACTTGAATGCAAAGATCATTTTCTTCCTTTTGGATCTTTTTAGCTTGGCTATTCGGATAGAGATGAACTATGTTTGAAGCTTTACTTCCTTGCATACCTGAAATGGATTTGTATTCAAGCTTCTGGATTTCTTCCCCATTGAAAGCTTCTGGTATTTTTTTGCAATGGCCGTCGTGTATGATTTTCATTTGACTTTATAACTGGGATGTCGTTAACTGTGCTGAAACAGTGTATGTTTGGATTAAAACAAAACTTTGGAAACTAAAATGAGGGTTTGGCATATTATAACACCATTTGCTCTAGCAGGGCTTTACAAAGTTTTTATCTTCGGCCATTGATGAAACTTGAAGCTTTGTATTTTGTACTTATATAGCTTTCAGTTTCTATGAATATTTTCTTCGCTATTCACTATAACTTATGTATTACCTTTCACAGACTTGTTGGCTTGAAGTGACTATGACATTACAAGTCTTTCTTCTAGTATTGTATTTGATCAATTGATTTTTCGTCATGGCATCATGAGCTCAAATCTATTTCTGTAGTTATGTTAATCTAAAATTTGTACTGTTGAATGCCTCTTTGATGAAAGATGATAACTTTTGATTTGATTGATAGCATAATATTTCCATTTGATGGCTATAATTATGATTGTATACACTTCATATTAAATTTCTCTTGTTTCATTACATTTGATGTTTGAAGAAAGAAAAACTCTTTTCCTGGAACTTTTGAATTATCAGACATTCTAAAAACAATTTGGTCTAAAATCTATACTTTTTACAAGTCAGATGGCTTTGTTTATTTTACCTTCTTTCTAAGTACATTTGAAACTGATAAGTTGTACTTCCTTCTCCTTTTTAAAATAGTGGTATCAAGGATTTGTTGTGCCATACATAGATGTATCATGAAAATGCATTCCATTACGTCATATCCTTCTAAAAGTAATGCCTACTTTGCTTCATCAATGATGTTGCTTGCTTGTTCATCTTGGAAATGTAATTATAGCCTTTGTAATCATGATCCTTCAGTGGCTTTGAGCTTGACATATAGTCCAGTCCTTGAAGCTTTTATTTGTATCATTTCTTTCAATTGTATTTTAAAGTTTTAATAGTCTTCTTCTCAGCTATATGTTAATCCATTTATTGTTTTTATTACTTTTGTGAAGTGATAATGTGTCTAGCATATATGCTTGTGCCACGTTATGAAATTGTGACATACATTTTGAAATATTCTTGAAAACTTGTACCTACACACTGAGAAAAAAAATTAGAAAATGGGTGAAGGCTTCAAGCCTTTCTTTTATTGTTGATTTCCTCCTGTGTAATGTTTTTCAAACTGATATTCTACTAATGAATTTCCTTTTGTACTTGACCCTAATCAACTATACTATGAGATGTTTCTTTCTGTATATGTCTTTCATGTATCTTGTATGTGCTTTCTTTAAAAGGATTAGTTACGTGAAACTATAAACACATGGATATAGACCAAACCTGGAGCTCTAACAATATGTTTTGTATGTAACTGAAAATGAAGCAAAGCCAAAAGCATGGAAGACCTGACCCAAACAGGAAATGATGGATTTATTATCTCTCCATTTGCTTATAGCTTTAAGTACATGCATCATTTATTTCTAGTACATACAAGTTACGTCCCACGATTCGTGTGGGTTCATTGTATTTTTATTCCATATGAATAAATGAACTATTTTCATGTAATGAGATGTATTTATTTATTTTCTGTACTTCCTTAATTTGAATGGATAATAATGAACTTATACAACTCAACACACTTAAATAATTCACTTAAGTACGGAAATAAACAAAAAACAAATGTATCTTTTGATGTTCATTGGATGACTGAAATTTATTTCACACCCTGTCCGAAGCTTCAGAACTTCATGTGTGATACATGTTGTCCTTACTTCCTTCCTCAGGTATTTGCAATGGTCATTTATGGATCTTACATAGTTCTAACAAGGGTTTCAAATGGAATGAATGCATCTATGAGACATGACATTTTCTAACTATAGAATATTTGGAATTTGATCCAAACGTGACTTCAAAGACTGTCTAAAACAAAAAAAAAATTGTATGTTTTTATGAGGTGGTTTCCCCAAACATTGTCAAACCTCTAACTCGATCAATCTGAGAAACTTAAAAGTTTTGAGCTGACCCTTTTCGCATAGGGTGTAAAAAATGTCAACAATTCTTGCGATCCTGTAGGGAAAGCTACCTACTGGCTTGTAAAAAAGTGCCTTGCTCATGTCCATTGGGCATGGAGTCCAGACATGTAACTAAAATCTACCTTTCCAGAAGGTCCAATCCTTCTAAAATGTGCTAAAACATGGAAAAGATATGGTAAACCAGATCATGTGCACGAATGCATTTATTGAATTGAAAAATAATGCAATGTGTAGAAACTACACTTATTGAAGGGAAATCTTACTCTAACAATCACTATAAGATTCTTCAATAACAGTGCTTCTGAAACATACTATTCACAGGAATGGGAAGTTCCTCTCCATTTAGCTTCGAAAGCTGAAAAACATTGTGTTCTTTACAAGCTGAAATCATGTAAGGGCCACTGTAGATTGTATCAAACTTCATGTGTCTTCCTGGCTTTGCACGATTAACATCCCACTTTAACACAATATCTCCTTCATTGAAGATTCTAAATTTGGATTTCCTATCAAAAGTATTCTTCATATGTTTCTGATACTTTTCCATATTCAAATGGGCTTGATCTCTTAGCTCTTGTAATTCCATGAACTCTACATAACGAACTTGTAATGGTTCATTCTCAAGCAACTCCATTTGATGCAACAAATTCAATACAGGTAACTCAACTGAAATAGAAATTCTTTCTTCTTTTCTGTACACAAGTTTTTATGGTGAATTGTCAACTGATCTTTTAGGATTTACTCTATCAACACAAAGTGTTGAATTCAACATCAGGTGTCAAGCACTTTGATTATCTTTGAGTGTCCTTCTAATGATCCTTAAAAGATTATTCTTATTAATTTAAGATAAGCCATTAGCTTGATCGTAATAATTATATGAAGAAATTAAGTAAATTACATGGCTGATAGCCCAATTTGTTATCTTTGCCCCAAGAAATGCTAAAGCATTAGCCAATATGATAGTTGCTGTAACACCAAATCTACAAACTATTCCTTCATAAAAGGATAGTATCGAAGCTTCATTAGCATCTTTCAAGGCTATTGCTTCATTCCATCATGTAAAATAATATGTAGCAGTTGAGATACATTTGTGTCCTTGTGACAAAGGTGGGTTTATCATGCCAATGAAGTCAAGACCCCACTGCATAAAAGGTTGATCAATTGAATTAGCATGTAAGGGTAGCGAAGCTAAACATTCTTTTCCAACAAATAAAATACATTTTTTACATTTTCTGATCCATTCAAAATAGTCCTTGAATATGGTTGGCCAATAGTAACCAGATTTCATAATTTTTAAGGTTGAGGTACATGTTGAAAAATGACCTCCCGCAGGTCCTTCATGGAATTTTGACAATATTTTCTGAATTTTATCATAGTCAACACACCATAGCAAGATTTCATTTATATCTCTTTTGAACAACAAAATATCAATAAAGATATAAGGTATAGCTTGTAATTTGAAATATCGTCATTTATTTTTTTCCATACCTTCCAAATAGGTGCCATGTTGTAGATAGTTAACCAAATAAATCATCCCTCTTGATTCCTAAATCTCATAAGCAAGTCTAGGTTGCTGATACTCAATTTTAGAACACTGTTTTAAATCATTTGGTTCTGTAGTTTGTAGTTTTTCCATATCAACAATTAGATGCTCACAAAATCCATTACCTCAAACTATCTTAGCAACCTGGATATCAACATCATATTTCATGACCTTCATTATCTAGTTTGCTCTTTTCTCATTCAATTCTTTATTTAGCATGAAATATTTCACACTTGGATGAGAAACAAGAACATGGATTTTATTGTTTGAAAGCATATAGTTAAAATTCTTTAGTCCTCTGACTACTAAAAGTATTTATTTTTAAAGGAATGTGTACCTTGTTTCATAATCTTACAAGCTCTGTCCAAAGAAAGCAATAGGTTGCTCAATATTTTCATCATTAACTTGAGTTAATATAGCTGAGATTGTTTGAGCTCCTGCAAGTGCATACATTGTAAAATTTTTATCAAAATTTGGATTTGCAAGAGTAGGATCTTGAGAGATGGCCACTTTGATTAATTCAAAATTTTCTCTCCCTTTCCTGGACCAAGAGAAAGTCTTTTCTTTTTTAACCTATCTGTCAATGGTTTAACCAATGCTGCAAAATATGGAGCAAATCTTGTAACAAAGTTGATTTTTCCAAGAAAACTTTGTAATTAATTCTTATGATGAGGAAATGATAGTTGTGATATAGCTTTACTTCGGAAAGGATCAATTACTAATCCTTGGTTAGAAAAAATATGACCAAGAAATTTACCTTGATGTACTGAAAAGATAGACTTTAGCGGATTCAAAGATATCCCAAATTGTGTGCATAATTGAAAGGTCTTCCTTATATGTATTAGATGTTCTTCTGGATTTTTTGAGAATACGGTAATGTCATCTAAATAAAATAGGATGTATTTACTTAAAAATCTACAGAAATCCATGTCCATTGCACATTGAAATGTTGCATCAACATTTGAAAGGCCAAAAGGCATCCTTTTCTAACTATAAGAACCCCAATTAGTGGTGAAATTTATTTTGTACCTATCCTCTTCTCAAATTAATATTTGATTGTATCCACTATAACTGTCCAGGAGAGATAATCTATTTGTACCAGAAACTATTCTTAAAATCTGATCCATATTTGGGAGTGGGTAATGATCTTCTAATGAATCTTTATTAAGATCTCTGAAATCTACACATAATCTGATTTCACCATTATTCTTTCTAACAGGAACAAGATTGGCTACGCAACTTGAATGCGTAACTAGAAAGATAATACTTGATTCAATCAACTTTGATAATTCTTTCCTTATTAGAGGCTCTATTTTGGGATTCACATGCCTCTATTTCTGTCTAACAGGTTTAGAATTTGGTTGTAATTCAATAGTATGTTGTGCTAAAATGGGATCAAACCCTTTCAGGTCTTGGTATTTCAAAGCAAAAACATCTTTAAATTCCTTGCAAATATTAATGAATGACTGTTTTTATGCTAAGGAACATACATTTCCAAAAAACAACTTGTTTCCTTCATCAACTGAGATCTCTTCATAATTATCAACATGTGTTGACATCTTAGTCTTGACCTTACTTAGCTGATCATCAGTGCTAAAGTTGTCTTCTAATGTGACCAGACCTTGAGGCTGTTTATTTGTCTTTATTTGAACAATCTGGTCACCATATAAATGATGTAATTTATCCTGATTTACTATAGAAAATTCAGCTTCTTGCTGTAAAAACCTGCAGATTTGCTCATCACTTTCAAAAACTTGTCAATTCAAATCATTATCAGGTATCGAAGGTCTGATAATTATATTTATTTGAGGCTGAAATTTGTTGTTCTCTATCTGTTCCAGCACTTCAAAACTAGCACCAACTGTTGCAAGTTTGTTTGCATGCTTGTTTTCATTTCTAGGAATAGATTGAATATTAATAGCATCAAAATATTCCATTAAGTCTGAAAAATCTGTGTTTGTAAGACCCCATTAATGGATTCTTACAAACATTAAAATTCTTCACTTGATTGATAACTAACTCAAAATCACCAAATATTTGTAATGTGCCAATACCTTTCTTTCTGGCCCAAAGCAATCCATGAATTAATGCTTCGTACTCAACTACATTACAAGTGCATGAAAATTGGTGACTCAAAGATAAGAAATACCTTTCATTTTTTGGGGAAGTGAGCATCAAACCTACTCCCTATCCTTTTTCATTCATAGCTCCATCAAAATGAAGCTTCTAAATCCCTTCTTTTGAATCGCATGTTCTGGAAAGGAAGGGAATGGTGTATTTTCTTCATGCATACAATACACACCAAACATGTGTTCTTAAAATTCCTTAAAATGATTGTGGGAATGTTCTTAAACTATATTTTCATCCATAAACATGTTATAAACACCATCTAATGCTGAAACTTGAACTACATCATCAAAATTAGACTGATCTAAGGATGAATAATTAGCCACTACATTTGGAGAGTGAGGATCAATGTGGAATCTGGCCAATGGTTCTGAATTGATATTAACCATGGTGCCATAATGTGTAGTGAAAAATAATAAGGACCAATCTAAAGAGAGATAACCTCCTATCTTTGATGTGAAGTCTCTAGATAAGCATAAGGAAAAGTATGGAGGTAAATCTACAATAGCAACATCTTGAAAAATATAAAAATTTGGGCAAACATGTAGCGTTACCTCTAAATTTTTTATCACACCAACTATATTAGTTTCAGTTCCATCAAGCTGTAAGACACTCTTTTCTATAGGCTCAAACTGCAGACCCAATTTTTTTGCAATTGCTTTTGGCATAACTGTGCTACTTGCACTACTGTACACCTTGTAATTATGAACTAGATGTTCTCCAATAATCAGCGATAGATAAAATGGTGGTGGCTTCTTGATGTCATTAGAATTCAAAAATTTCTAAACCATCCATATAACATCTTTAATGCGGTCTTGTTCAAATGTTTCAAGGACCATTTCTACCTTCTGAACTTCCATTTCTGTTGTTTTTGAAGAAATTTGTAGCTTAGCTAGTTCATGAGAAAGTAAATATTGTTGTCAGGAATACTTAGGGCATCAAACATGTAGATGTTAATATTATGATTTTTCATTACTTCAACAATGTTAAAAGAAGAAACAATTTTATAGACAAATTCGACTATTTTAGCATAGGCCTTAGTGAGAATTGATTATGCTTCAAGTGCCTTTGATATCTGAGGTATAAATAATATTCTTGGGTCATGATGTAGCTATATTTGTTCTCCTTTATCAACTGTAACACTTGATGTTGTTTTAGGAACAACAGGATTGATGGCTGATTTTAGGACTATAGATGTCGTCTTATCATTAACAGTAGGTAGAACATGCCTATTTTGTTGTTTTTGACTTTCAACATCTTTTCCTTGAGCCCTAGTAGTGTCTGTAATGAAATCATCCTCATTGAAACTAACTAAATTTTTTTCAAGTGATTTCTGAACATGAGTTTCTTACTGCCCACTCTCCATTTGAGGCATGAACAATGCTTCAGATTGAGGTTTTGTAACAAGATTTAGATTCAGAAAAGTATTTGGGCAATTTGTAGCTGAATGAGGTTGATTGCAAGGTTGGCACCACTCTTCAGGAGTCATATTAATTAGAACTAAATTGTTAGATCAATTATGATCCCTATTGGTTCCCAATTTCACTTTACCAGACTTTAATAGTTGTCTTATCTCATAGACAAAATATGTTTCGATTCTTCTAGGGGATGTTACATATTCTTCTTGATTTAACGGCTCTTTCCTTATAATGTGTAGCTTGATAATGTCTACATTGAGATAATGCATTCCTCACATCTCAAAGGAAATTATCTTATTTGTTTTCATCCTCCTGTACACTAATTAACCTCCCTGTCTAGGTCTCCAATTAAGTGATATTTCAACAATAGACCTCCCTTTAGGGTTTTTATAGGATGTGGAATAAGTCCCTCATAGATCCCATGTCATGAAAGGCATTCAATATATGTGGTCACTAAGTTTATAGACATCTAAAAAAGGCTATTGTGCAGATTATGTTTAGAATTTAGTATCCACCTCAAAATGCTGTGTTGCGTATCTCCTTTCTTATTTTAAATGATAGTTCAAACTATCATTGGTTTAGTAACCGTAGGATGAATTACTGAAGTAGAAGTATGGTCAGGTGGTAGTTCTTCACACTATGCTTGAATTCTTTCCCAAGTTCTGGAAAAATAGATATGTGGGACTTGACATACTTCATTGGAAGCTCATTTAAATGGTAGACAATTATATCCATAAGCAGATGGCAATGATCTAAATACTCTGAAGGTTGTTCCTTAGTACATGTATCACCTATAGTCATGAGAACTTCATATGCATCCAATCTCTACCAAAATATAACATTGCAAGGCTTATGATTTAATGTGATGTATACCTTTAAGTCTTAAGGCTACATCCTCTTTGAGTAATATGTCCATGAGATTGCATCATGGAGAGTTACGGACATATTTATATATGCTTGGATGAGGTGGTCACCCTGATTCTTGCATTACCTTGATTGATAGGAAAAATTTTCATGTGGGATGACATTACTTGGGATGTATTTTTCAACTAGTATTACTGAAATGGGAAGAAATTACTTAAAGGTTTGTCTTGAACATGTTCTAATGGTGGTGGAATAGCTTCATTTACTCTACCAAAACATGGGATGTACAATTATGATAATTCATGTATACGCTTTGATACAAATCATCCTCTTTATTATAAGGAATGTTGTCCAAAATAGGAATATTATCATGGTAGAGTAATACCAAGTTTGTATGTCTTGTATGAGTAATTCTAAGGTAAAGATCCCACATTAGGAGGAATTCCTGCTTACCGATGATCCTATAATCAGTTTTATTGCATGGCATATTGTGTTCTATTTCATCTATTTTGAAATCAGACATTGTACTTGCAGTCACCATAAGGAACTTAACAATTCTTTTCCACATCCTATTCATTTGTTTCTTACTCCCGATAGTAGCTTTTTATACCTGTTGTAAATCTGTTATGTGTCTACTATCAATATGTAACTTCGGGGCCATGCAAATCCTACAACTGTCATATGTCCAACCCGGGGATGCTCAAAAACTGTAACCTATCAGAAGAACATGCTTTAGTTTGAAATTGCTAATTCTAGAGTATTCTTGTAAGATTGGAAAATTTTATCTTTTACGTCCTTCTTTGATTTTCCAATGTAGTCTCATCAGGTCTGGGGTATTCCCTATTTTGAGATGAGTCTCTGATATCAACTGTAGTAGTTAGTTATTAATGTATCTTAAACTCATTACTGGGGTTCTCAGGGTAAAATATGACTATAAAATCATTGAAACTAAGATGATGGACCCATTATCTTCAAGTATGAGGTACTTTGACTGATTATGTGCAAATGTCTGATTATAGGGTTTCTTTCTATTGATGCTAATCACGTTATAGTTGCACCAATATTTTTCTACATAATGTTATGGTGAAAACACTTCGAGGTATTGATGTCTATAATGGTATCTTCAACAAGACTCAACCTTGATTGTGTTGATTAATGTTTGTGATATTGTGGCTTTTGCATGTTTCTGAGAAATATGGGGACACTTAAGTGAGGTATTGAGATGACATGAAGGACTAGCTTATGCTTTTGGAATTTTTCATTGTTGACTACAATACCCACTTAGAAGGAAAAATTGGCATAAATCTCCTTTAGTAGCTTCATATCTAGAGTGAGTTTCTCCCCTGTGATTTAGCAAGGTGGAATCTCTATACTATTGGCTATTATTTATGGTTGAATTTCAACACAGTGGTCAGCTACATTGAGAATTAGTTTTTGCGGACTTCGTGGTCACCTCTAACTTGTATTCCTTATACTTGTTGTCCAATTTCATATTTGATTACGATAGTTAAAGGTACCCTTGTGGAAAATGGGATTCCATAATAGGCTTTGATAATTTCCCCTGCAGTGTTAGAATATCCTTGTAACTTTGTCTTTCTCTTCTTTTTCTTCTTTTTATCTTACGACCTTCAAAGGCGAAATAATTTGTCGCAAGGGAACAATTTTGGGATGTTCACCAACATCTAGGACTAGATTCCTTTACTCGAATGGGGAAACTTTGTCTTATTGAAAATAAGGAATCCTCATGTGACATTATTCTAAAAAAATCAACTGAGGGTCTGTTTTTCAATAGGGGTACTTCCCTAATACTTGTGAAAATGTTCCAAAGTTAGACATCCACCATGGGGACCACTTGTCCATGTGCACATGTTCTGATGTTGAAATTTTCTTAGAGCTTCTAGATGAATAACAAAGAGGGGGTTTACTGCACAATAATCTCTAGCTCCTAACAATAGTGGGGACTACCTTTGCAAAACATCAATGGCTTCGCCACCTTTTTGGACTTAGCAAAGATAAAAGGGGCAAGCATTTTACATAGAATATAGGAACAATAAAAAAGAAAGAAATTTTGATTATTGTATGTATGTGCGCACAATTTACAATGCTCTTGGCAGTGTAAGTTGAGATGGATGAAAAAATTTCAATAGATCAAGAAAATCAGAGATCATTGAAGGCACTTAGTTGGTCAGCTTTTGAAAGATAATCGGGAGATAGTGGACTATAGTTTGATGATTTAGACCATCCCCTTTGTACAATGAGGAGGTCATCTCCTTTATCATGGACCTTACAAGGTCAAAGCAATGATTCCTTTACCCCCCACATGAATTGCGTCATGGCCCCTATTCAACTTGGTCTGACCCCTCAATCAATTATCGGTAGGAAATAAAAAATTTAGTACCCCTTAGCTGTACAATTTGAGGAAGTACTTGGGGTAAGTGCAGGAAGTTGATGGACAAATATAGGGTCATCCGTGGACGTCATATTGCAACAAAGTAACGAATTCTCAACTTGTAGGGATTATTAGCTATACACGCACTCTAAATTAGAAAAAAATTATATAAATATTAATCATAGCATTCGGAATCTAGGTTTCTAAGATACTATTTTTTTAAAAAACGGACAAGTTTAGCTATATTGAACACTTAAAATTATATGATTTAGTTTTTAAAAAAAAAAAACTTATAAGATTGTAGTCCTTTTGCCCGCATTTTGGATGACCAAATCTTGTTATTTTTTTTTTCCTTTGTTGAAATGTTAGATGTAGTTATCTATCTTGGGATGAATTTTATTTTATATTTTTTTGAGCAATAATTTTTTTTTTAATTATTTTTTCTGTGAAAGTGGTATGAAAATATTTAGAAAACGGAGCGCTTTCCCAATTTCCCACCATAACTATATCAAAAAATATCAAAATCAATTTTATATATTTGTTAATGTGTATAGAATTTGTCCATGTTTGGGATGGTATAAATTTTTATCATATTTTGATAAGTGAAACAAAAGTTACAGTATTAAACATAGACACAACCATTCATGGGAAAATAATGTCTTAAAGACCTATTATTAGTAAAAAAATTATAAAATGATATTTATCTTATTTAATTCACTTTAAAATCAATATTTCTCTACTAATCTAACAGTCTCCCCTACATGATGGCACCATTTTTGTGAAATGTTTTAAATGTTTTAGGCATGGTTAAAGTCTTTGCAAGAGCAGATTTAAGGTTTTTTGACCTTTTACACTTCATAATGACCTTCCATAGCTTTGGTTCGGAAAAAAACAAATATTTCTCTGAGGCTTAGGTTCGGTGGATAGATCTGCGATTGTAGTTTTTTTAACACAAGCACAATCGCAGTTTTTTAACACAAACCGTGAGCACGCTTTAGAAAACTGTGATCGCGGTTTATAAAGCATGCTCGTGCAATTCATAAATCATATTTACACATATCCCAATTTATGAATTACCATGTGATTTTTACTCTCTGACCTTACCGTATGAATTACTGTGAAATTTTGTCTTTATCTGAACATTTTTCTTATCACCGGAAGGAAAACATCATGGGAGACAAGAAATGAAGTCAAAAAAGGAAGTGGGTCAAAGCATATAACTGTGTCCCACTTTTTTGTAGTTTTTGTACTTTCAGCAAACTATGTATGACAACCAAAACATGACCAAACACATATAAAATGACCAAACATGCATTTTTAAGAGGCTATACATACCAAGGTGCAGGGCATCCAGAATTTACCTGATTTTTTTAAATTTTTATAGTATTTTTTAATTATTTATTTACTAGTCAGATTTTAAAATATTTATGGCCACAAAGTGGGACAACACTTGTATGCTTTGACCCAAGTCATTAAGTAAAAAAAAACCAAACGAATTAGAGGCCAAAAAAAATTCAAAATGCTGAGCGAATGCGGATACTTCATGAATTAAGAAGAGGTTCATCTTCAACCCCAACTATTGTAAGCAATGAAGAACCAGGTAATGTTTTTACTTTCAATGTTGAAGTTGAATTAAATACTCGTGATGAAGATGTTTTTACTGTCAATGTTGAAGAAGAATTAAATACTCATGATGTAGTAAATATTGAAATTGAAGTAGACAATGAAAATGTGAATAATGAAATTCATGTTGAAACTGTAGACAGACAAAATTTGACAAAAACACCTCCTAGGATTTTACGTAAGAAACCTAATTTTTTATTGAAATTGATGAAAACATTTTGAAACCAATGTCTGACAAAATTTCTGAACAACAAATCAGAAGAAAAGCCACTAAAATTTGGGATAATCATTTTGAAATTTTAAATGATTCCCAAAGATGTCAATTGTTGGTTAGTTTGATCAAATTGATTAAAATGAGACCTACATCAAACACCTTAGGATTAACATCTAATATACATGGTCAAACATCTACAATTATTAAAAACCTTCATGATGTATATCATATTGTTGGTGTCAAGAGATGCACTAGGGATAGTAATATTGTGTGTCGTGTACTTGCTACTAGTGTTGTAAGTGAATTAATAAAAAACAATGTTTGATTACGTAAACAAGTCGAAAGTTGTAAGTTAATCGAAAAAATCTAATGAAATCAATTGAAAGACGTAATATCCTTCAATCATTCAATAACACCGATTTTTGGGCATTTTATACTAGAGCAACGCGTAAGGACAAAAATAATTTTGATGTTATGAGAGAAGTTGTTATTAAATTTTCACATGATAACACTAGAGTTTCACCTAATATAAGAGATGTTATAAAATGAAGAGTTGGTTGTACTAATCGTGAACCACATCCAAAGCATTTTATAGATATGACTCAAACTCAATTTTTTCGTAAGTTTGAACAAGAGAATCTAGAAATTAAAATTAGTCAATATTTTTTTGAAATTTTGAAACCATTCTATGTGAAAATCAACCACGCTTGCACCACTTGTTGTTATAGGCAACATGTTGAATTTGCGATGCATTATGCTAAATTTTTACATATTCATTCTAATTTTCATTCTAAAACTATGTTATCGAAATGTGGTGTTTAAGTTCCACCAATATCTTCTAGAAATTTCATTGATACTATATCTTGTGAAAAAGAAGTTACACATTTTTTTATAGTTAGGATTGTTTAGATGGAAGTTATAGTACATGCGGCGGATTACCTAAATTGGAAAGTTGCATCCATGAGAAAATTAAAGGTACAATAAGACATAATTTAGTTTATTTTGATAAATATAAATTAGTTGCATACCAGTTGAAAGATGGAAAAGAGTCTAATTGGTGTGAGCTACTTATAGAACAAATGCCTGTTTTCCAATTTTTGAGAAAATTTAAGGATGAAATTGTTTATGAGTATGCTAGGCATACACATAGAGCTCGATGGTAGGATGAATAGTTAAAGCTATGTAAAGACACATTTCCTATTGGTACTATTGTTTCAGTGGTCGATTTTGCAGAGAATTACACATTACAACCACAAATGGAGGTTCAATCACAATATTACAACTTAGTAAAAGTTGCTATTTTTATGCATATAGCATTTCTACATTCTCCTGACAGTACAGAGAATGATCAAATTTTTTTTAAGAGAGTACCACTTTTATATTAGTGATGATCATACTCATTCTACTAATTTTGTGCAAGGGTCTTTCCAGTTATTTTATGAAAACTTGACTAATATGGATATCCACTTCAAACAACATTATATGTGGTCAGATAATTACAGTCTCAGTTTAAGATTGCACGAATGTTTTATTGGATGAGAATAATGCACGTCAAGATGGGTGTGCAGCATATTTTGAGTTTCACTGAGGCTAGACATGGAAAAGTAGAGCATGACAGTACAGGGGCATGTGTGAAAAGAGCTCTTGCAAGAGAAGAGTTGAAGTACAAATATGGTGCTAAATTAAAAGATGAAAAGAGCATAGTGGAATGTTGTATTAACAACATGGCCCGAGGTTCTCAAGAAAATTCCACAGTTCGCAGTTTCTTTTGGTTGATAGAGGAACAACAAATTGCTAGCTATGAGGATTGTATGAAACTCATTGGGTCCAGTCATATGCACTCATTTTGTATCTCAGATGCTACTTCGTGGGCTGTATGGACAAGAAATTTGACATGTTTTTGTGTATCTTGTATTGAATTTGTTACTGTTGAGTGTGATTCATAAGAATGGGTGGATTTGTAGGCCTCTAACTGTGCTTCCTAGTTATCGACCTCCACAAGCATTACGACTTATTTTTACAAATGAAGTTGCAACATCCAAGGACTTTGATGAAATTTTGATTTTGGTGCGAAAAGGTATTTATGGTTATTTATTTAATTTTTGTATTGAGTTATGTCGATTGAAATTTTAAAATGTAATTTAAGTTTGAGTTGTTGAACCTTTATTTTCTTGTAGGACACGTGTTTGCAGTAATTACGATAGAAGACAATGAAGGTTATGTTGTTGCATCGAGGAAAGAAAGAAGTTGAGTTATCCTATTATAGATGGCGAAGATATTGACTATCCTACAAGGTCAGTGGTAGTTAGTGGAACTTGGCTTCAACGGTATCCATTAAAAAAACTGCTTTGTTTGGGTGTTTGAAGACTTTGAGACACACATGAAAATACTCTTATGTTCACATCTAGTTCTAGCGACAAATATTCAGGCTATATAGATATCTAGGAAGGCTTAATAACAAGATTCTTTGGAATGTTTGAGAGTCAAATCATGAAGCAATCTTGTCTGCTATTCAAAGTAGATCCAATCCTGATGGTTCATTGGAATGAATTTACAATGTTCATGTCTAGTATATATAATTTCTTTGATATATATATAAATTTTTTAGTTTAAAATATCTAGATTTAAGTTTGAATATATTTTATTTTAAATTTGTGTATTTTGCATATATAGATAGTATATAGTTTTGATTTGAAAGTTAAATTTCTTTGACTAACAGTTTTATGTTTAGGTTAGTGGTGCCAAAAAAGCTTCCACCTTCACATGGTTGGCACTGTTAGTAGAGAATTTTAAATTCTTGAAGCTAAGAGAAGCTTTCATTGTTTGAAAAAGTTGTAAATTTTGTAAAAGTTCCAAATTTTGTAAAACTTGTAAATTTTGGAAAAGTTGTAAATTTTGGAAAAGTTGTAGATTTTGAAAAATTTGTAGATTTTGAAAATGTTGAAAATTTTTGAAAAAGCTGTAAATTTTGACAATGTTGTAAATTTTGAAAATGTTATAAATTTTGAAAATGTTGTAAATTTTGAAAATGACTCCTCCCCAAGTGTTTACAAAACCATACCTACGTGTGTGCATGGATTTGGGAAGGAAAAAAATGAGAGAGGATATTGTAGAGGGTCCCTACACCGAGGTGTCGAATCAGATGAGATGTCTTTAGGTGCCACGAAGTCTGAGTAGTCACCCGTTGAAGTTGAACGATTTTTTGGTCTCAGGGCTCTTAAGGGACTACACTTGAACGAAGTATCCCAGAAGCAAAAAACTTGTCACGCACTAAAACAATGCCTCCTCTAGCATTCACTTGGACACCCAGACATGTCGGCATAGTCAGTTCGGTGCCATAACCCACCGTTTGCAAAATATAGCATTTGACAACCTTGCACTGGCTCCAACTGCACTATTTCATGCATTTACAAACAATAGGGCAGTGAGAGCATAGAAATGAGAAGGAAAAAAATGAGATAAGATTTTGTATAGGACCCCAATGTCAAGGTGTCAGATTAGATGAGGCATCTCTAGGTGCCACGGAGTCCGAGTAGTCACCTGTCGAAGTTGAACAATATTTTGGTCTTAGGGATCTTAAGGGACTATGCCTGAATGAAGTAGTCTGGAAGAAATGACCTTGTCACACACCAAAACACTACCTCCTCTAGTGTTCACCTGGCCACCTAGATGTGTCAGCTCAGTCAGTTTGGTACCACGACCTACCATTTGCAAAATATAGCATTTGACAACCTTACACTAACTCCAACTACACTATTTGGTGCGTTTGCAAATAATAGGTCAGCGAGAGCAACGATATGAGAAGGAAAAAAACAAGAGAGGCTATTATAGAGGGTCTATACACTGAGGTGTTAGATCAGATGAGGTGTCTCTAGGTTGTACAAAGTCCGAGTAGTCACCCATCAAAGTTGAACGATATTTTGGTCTTAGAGCTCTTAAGGGACTACACCTGAACAAAGTATCCCGGAAGCAACGACCTTGTCATGCACCAAAACACCACCTCCTCTAGCATTCACATGGCCATGTAGATGTGTCATCTCAGTCGGTTCGGTGCCACGACCCACCGTTTGCAAAACATAGCATTTGACAACCTTACACTTGCTTCAACTGCAGTATTTCGTGCGTTTGCAAACAATAGGGGCGTGAGAACACCGTAATGAGAAGAAAAAAACCGAGAGATCCTTTTGTAAAGGGTCCCTATGCCGAAGTGTCAGATCAGATGAGGCATCTTTAGGTTCCACAGAGTCTAAGTAGTCACCCATCGAAGTTGAACAATATTTTGGTCTCAAGGCTCTTAAGGGACTACGCTCGAACGAAGTAGCCCGAAAGTAATAAATTTGTCATGCACTAAAAAACCACCTCCTCTAGTGTTTACTTGGCCACCTAGACATGTTGGCACAGTCAGTTTGGTGCCAACAACCACCATTTGTAAAATATTGCTTTTGACAACCTTACACTTACCCTAATTGCACTATTATGCGCGTTTGCAAACAATAGGGTAGCAAGAGCACCAATATGAGAAGGAAAAAACTAAGAGAAGCTATTGTAGAGGGTCCCTATGTCGAGGCGTCTGATTAGAGGAGGTGTCTCTAGGTGTCACGAAGTCTGAGTAGTCACCCATTGAAGTTGAATGGTTTTTTGGTCTTTGGGATCTTAAGGGACTACGCCCAAATGAAGTAGCCCGGAAGTAATGACCTTGTCACGTACCAAAAAACCACCTCCTCTAGCGTTCACCTGGCCACCCAAACATGTTGGTGTAATCGTTTTGGTGCCACGACCCACCATTTGCAAAATATAGCGTTTTACAACCTTACACTGACTCTAACTGCACTATTTCACGCATTTGCAAACAATAGGGCAGCGAGAGCACCGAAATGAGAAGGAAAAAATTGAGATAATATTTTGTATAGGGTCTGTACGCCAAGGTGTTGGATCAGACGAGGTGTCTCTAGGTGCCACAGAGTCCAAGTAGTCACCCGTCGAAGTTGAACGATATTTTGGTCTCAGGGCTCTTAAGGGACTATGCTCGAATGAAGTAGCCCGGAAGCAACGACCTTGTCACACACAAAAAAAACCACCTCCTTTATCATTCAACTAGCCATTAAGACATGTCAGCATAGATTTTTTGGTGCCATGACCCACTGTTTGTAAAATATAGTGCTTTGACAACCTTACACTGGCTCCAACTGCACCTTTTTTACGTGTTTGCAAACAATAGGGTAGCGAGAGCACCAATATGAGAAGGAAAAAACTAAGAGAGGCTATTGTAGAGGGTCTCTAGACTGAGGTGTTATATTAGATGAGGAATCTCTAGGTTCCATGGAGTTTGAGTAGTTACCCGTTGAAGTTGAACGATATTTTGGTCTCATGGCTCTTAAGGGACTATGCCTGAACGAAGTAGCCCGGAAGCAACGACCTTGTCACACATCAAAACACCACCTCCTCTAGCATTAAATTTTCCACCCCGACGTGTCAGCGTATTCAGTTTGGTGCCAATGACCCACCATTTGCAAAATATAGCGTTTGATAACCTATTTCACGTGTTTGCAAAATATAGCGTTTGATAACCTATTTCACGTGTTTGTAAACAATAGGGCAGCGAGAGCACCGAAATGAGAAAGAAAAAACTGATAAAGGCTTTGTTAGAGGGTCCTTACACCAAGGGGTTGGATTAAACGAGACATCTCTAGGTGCCACAGAGTCTGAGTAGTCACCCGTTGAGGTTGAACGATATTTTGGTCTTAGGGCTCTTAAGGGACTACACCTGAACGAAGTAGTGTGGAAGCAACGACCTTGTCATGCACCAAAACACCACCTCCTCTAGCATTCACGTGGCCACCTAGATGTGTCTATGTAGTCTGTTCAGTGCCATGATCCACCGTTTGCAAAATATAGCATTTGACAACCTTACACTGGCTCTAACTGCACTATTTCGCGCGTTTTCAAACAATAGGGCAGCGAGAGCACCGATATGAGAAGTATAAAAATGAGAGAGGTTATTGTAGAGGGTCCCTACACCAAGTTTTTGGATCAAACAAGGTATCTCTAGGTGCCATGGAGTAAGAGTAGTCACCCGTTGAAGTTGAATGATATTTTGGTCTCAAGGATCTTAAGGGACTACGTCCAAACGAAGTAGCCTGGAAGCAACGACCTTGTCACACACCAAAACACCAGCTCCTCTAGTGTTCACCTAGCCACTTGACATTCTATCATATTTGGTTTGGTGCCATGACGTCCTAAGGCATGACTTCTCACTCCTCACCTCCGTTCATTTCCTAGGACTCAAAACATTCAATGTCACTTGTTTTCCTTCCATCTCTCTTGTTCTCTTTGGACTTGCCTCTATCCTCTTAGGTGCTTCATCACTATCCTTTCTTTTCTCTCTTGAGCTATGTTGTTTTGGTGATCTCTCTCCATCCTCTTCTGCCCGAGCTATGTGCTTACATGCTCATTATTTTTGCATTGTAATAGGATTCTTCATCACAGATCACTACACATAATTATGAGTATAAGTAAATCATCAAACAATTAAGGGAACACATGTGTGAGGACCTTTTATTCATAAGTTCTGTCATTAATTGCTTGAGATTAATCATCTATTCCTCAAATTGAAGCAATGTCTCCCATCTAAAACTTCAACCCCCCAGTCCATCAAGAAAGATCAAGCATTCATACTGCAAAGAAGGACATGTGACCATTGGGTGAGCATGATCCTTAGAAAAGGGAACATGATCTATTTCCTGAGATTATCTCTTTGTTTAGATTGTTCTTGGTCATATTTTTGAAAATCAATAGGAATAGAGTTGAAATCAGGAAAGAGAAATTCCATAGGGAAAATAATCTCCCATTTGCGAGTGAGATGAATAATTTTGATTCTCATTCCTTGGTGAGCTCAGGTGTGTTTTCATCTAACTCAGAGATCTTGTATGAGATTTTTTCCCATACCATCACCTAGAGGATTGATGCTCTAAAAGAAGCCATTTCTGATTTTGAATCCCATGAGGAGAATGTATCAATTTTTTTTTAATATCTTGGCACAATAATGCATGAGCTTGGTACTCCTCTCAGGGAGAATAATTCCACATGAATAATCTTCAGGATTCAAATTTTGAGAATTGGTTCAGGAAAATATTTGTGACCCTTTCCTTTAATAGTCATACTTTAGAAGCCCTTGTAGATCTATCATAGGTTATATCTCTAGAATCCTATGAAGATTTAAATGAAAAATATTTTATTCAATGTGGAAATATCAATGCCATTCATGAGAATTGACTAAACACATTGGATCATGTGAACATCTTGGAAGATGAAAAAGTTTCATTTGTAGTTTCCAGATTCAACAAGATGGTCTATGGAAAAGCCTCATCATTCAAGATCTTCCGTGGAGGAAGACATGAGTTGATTTTTCATTAGATGAGGATTCTTCAAGTGATGGGTGGAACCTAAGATTACTAATAAGGGCTTACTGTCAAATATTTATGCTTTTCAACTTGGGACATTAGAATGCACCACCACATGAAATCTCTCCCTTTCGTTACTTAAGGCTTGTAATATTCTCACTAGGTATGCAACTCCTCAGCACCCCAACTTGATTATGTTTCCCCCTCTCATGAATACTTAACCCCTTCAAACATAATCAGCCCTTTAAGTTCCTTTGTCACTTAAGGCTTGTAACCCTACCCTATCATGCCATGTAACCCAGGTTAATCCAGAATGGTCAAGGATGAGTTAGAAGGTGAGTTACCTAGGTTAATGTTAAGAGGTGAGTATAAACATACACTTAGCCATTTTTTTCATCCATTTTCAATATTTCCTTTTCCTTCATTTCTACTAGTATTTAGTTATGCTACTAAATTTTCAAGAAATCCTATTGCAAAAATCACATTTTTTCTCATATCTCCTTCATTTTTGCTCCATTTCCCCTGCAATTTCGCACGTAACTTCTAGTCATCAACTCCTTGAAGATGATATAAAAATATTTTCCATTGGTACCCTAATTTTTTATAGCATCCCATTTAAAATTTCAGAGAAAAAACTTGCCTTTTTAGATCCTTACAATTCTGGAGATCAAAAACACTTGAAATTTGAAGCAGGAAACCATATAAAAATACCTAATCTAATGAAAAAAATTCATCTCAATCCAAATAAAATAAGACATGATTAAATATTTATTATTAAATTGGCATATGAGCCTTACTAAGAATAATAAGTTTTGATAACAAAGAAATTTTTTTGAAACCTCTGTGTAATCTTCAATTCTAGAAATATGAAAATTGTAAAACTTGAAAATTGGGAAAATTATAAAATCTTCAATGTTGCACCATAAGTAATGTTAAATATTCATATATAGTTCAAGGTGAACTCTAACTCACTTGTTTCTATCAATGTTTGCATTAGTTGATATGCAAAAAATTGAGTGTTAGCATTAAAAAAACGTAATTGTATGTAAATTTTGCCCTTTTGTTGTTCACCTAGCATGGTTTTGCTTAATGGAATAGGTTTGCTTAACAATTCTACCATGTAGTGATTCGGGACATGGTTTTAATTTTAAATCAAACATACATATCTAGAACTAATTTAAATGGTTATGAAAACATAGATATAATTCCATATCATACATGCAATGAAATCAAATAAAACATATAGTTTAGATTTATCGTTATGAAAACCAACACACATGGATATATAAGAATCAAACAAAGTGTGCTCCAAATGCACATCTCTGAAAATATATGTAAGTTCATAATGTATGTGTACATCTTGAACTAAGTGTGTCATAATGTATATAGGACCACATGTGGTCACAAAAGACTATATATACAATGGACTATATGAAGAAACATGTTCACTAGGACCAGATGGCCCATATATATATCTATGTACATCTAGGTGGACTATGAATCTACTCATGAAACATCTTCCTTCTCTTCGTGCTGTTAAAAGTAGCACGTCCATGACCTGCGGATGTAGTGGAGGTAGATGCCACTACAGATTTCATCTGTGTGGTCCTAGGTGTCTCTAAGCATGCCTGCAACCTAACCTGCACATTCATAAACAACAAGTTTTTAACACCCAAAAATTTTAAAATACATTCAAAATTTAGAAACTTGTACAATTTAGTTAAAATGCATGTGAAATCTTACCGCAATGTCATGATCCCTATCAATTTGTTGTTGACACATCGCAGGGACAACAATAGACTCACGAGGGGTAAGCTACATACAAATAATTAATTTTCAAATTAAATATTTCACATACATACAAAATTTTATATTGTAGATTTAAGTAATAAGAAATAATGAACCTCCAAAATTTAACCAAATTTGAAAAATTATGCCTCAGTTAGTGGATCTGCAGATGCTATGGCAGTATCTACAGTAGCCTCCACAGTCTGCATATATGGAGAAGTCTCTCTGGAAGTCATAAGCTATACAAAAAAAATGTACAAATCAATATTAAAATCTATGTATGACTGTGCACCAACATAACAGAGGTCCAAAGCATGTAATCCACGTGAACTTCCACAATTAGAAACAAAGTGTAAAGAGATTTACTAACCTATGTACAACTCATGTGAGGCATGCCTGAGTAGCCTCAGTTCCTAGAGCAGATGACCACCCGCCAGGCTCCTATGTATAAAAGACAAACATATTAATATGTACAACATACGTGCATGAAACATTATAATAATAATCTAGTGCAATTTGAATGAAATTAAAAACATAAGTTTTTACAACTTTCAAAACTTACGTTTGAAACATGCCTAGCTACATTAGCTAGCATGTCGATGCCGAGATGTTTCCTTCACCAGATCTTGCTATTTAAAGCAAAAATAAAAAATTAGTTTTTTACATGTATGTACATTATGTACAATCAAATACATATTATATATTAAAAATCTCAAACATGTGAATTAAACTATTGTATATATATATATATATAAATATATAATTTATATTTATTTGAAATTTACCTGTGAAAGACAAATATCAGTGGCACCAGTTCCAAAAACATTCACCAACATCTCATCCATAGAAAAGAAATCCTGTGAACCAAGCAAATGATGTCTCACCCATAGTGCATATGGCACCACATGATCCAAAGTGGTGTGGTGCGCTAGAACTGGCACCTCCACCAACATCACCAGATGTAATATGGTCACTATGCTGGGTCAGAGTGTCAGTGAGCTCCCTCAATGCATGCAAGTGTATCAATCTCCACAACCTCCTTCACTGTAGGAGGGATAACTGAAGGAAGTGGGGGTTTTGGGGCATGGGGGATCCTAGGTTGACCTATGCATACACCAGGTCTACTCTATGCAGAGCCACCTCCTCAACCAAAAAATTCAGAAAAGTCAAAATAATTCGGGACCTCATTGAGCACGAACTCGCAATATAATTTCTTCAAAAAATAAAGAGGAACCTCATTGTTGTTGCATGGTGGATAATCAAAAACCATCCACCATCGGTCCCAATAATTACTTTTTGATTCAGTCATTGTGGCACCAATGGATTGGGAACCGTTTGCAAGTAACTGTGGGGGGGGCATTGATTCTAGGGTCGGTAAATAATGCACAAATGAGGTCTTTTCCAAATTTTTTGTCTTTTACGGCCTCATGGGATAGTTTATCCACATAACACTGCCTACAGTCACCTCTAAAGGTATTCCATCTATGTATTTGGTTGGTTGCGGAATCGACTTCGCCAATCAATGTTTGCAATGTATTGGCTAAAGTAATGCAGGATGGATTTGTGGCATGATTTTGTCTTATAGTCTGAATTAGGTTCTCAATGAAAATTTTATTTTCTCAGATTCTTCCAATGATATTATCTTGTGTTCCTGCTGGCTCAGTGGGGACAGAAGGAGCAATAGGAGGCGGATCTATGTTTGGAGTAGGGTTTTGAGGAATGTTCGGAGTGTTTTGAGGAATGCTCGGTGGGTTTTGAGGAATGTTTTGATGGTTTTCACGATTTTGAGCTTGCCGACCAACTGATAAAACAAGAAAATTGTATACATAAACAAACATTTCAAAAAACCCATGAAAATGCAAAAAAAATAACCTAAAATACCTAAAATGCAAAAAAATAATTAGAATTGGTGGCTTACCTCCTCATCTTGGTGGCATGGTTGAATCTATTGCTATCCAGAAGTCCGATGAGAAATTTTGAGGTGGTATTCAAAGATCGAGTGAAAAACACCTAGGAAAAATCATGGTTTGAAATGAAAAATGGGGAAAATAAGGACTCGCGGGACTGCTAATTTTTGTCTCAGAGTTACACAATCGTAGTTTATAACCGCACTCACAGTTCTAAACTATTATCACGATTTTAGGTTCGGTAATTGCTGAACCTAAAATTCACAGAAAAACCGCAATTGTGGTTCCTGAATTTCAGGTTTTTATGTCCACATAATTGTACACCAAATTTGTGCACTTACCCCAATGAGTCCACTACCTTGGTTCTCCAAAATCTGGACAGTCTAAGTTCCCTTCAAGGAATGAAGAAGAAAGATTCTTACTTTGCTTCGCAACCTTGCAATAGGGAGTTGCCAAATCCTCGAATTAATTGTCTGGTGTTATGCACTGGATAGTAAATATCCAAATAGATAACCATAATCAATATCAACTTCAACTGTTGCGGACCAAAGCTAATCAGAATGATCATACAACCAATGTCCATTTGAGATGAGCTATCTATATGGGTAACAACTCCCACTAAGTTGTGCATATTCGCGTGGACACTATGTTGGGAATTTAAGAAAAGCGATCGTGGCCCTATCATAAACCTCGATCATGGTTCCTAAATTCTTAGGTTGATGTCCGACACATTAGTCCACCAGAGTTCAACAGTTCCCCATTGATAGACTAAATTCAAATGATCATTGGTTATGTTGAGACCTTTCTGATTAGCATCGTGGTAACTCCAACACAAAAATTTTGATCTTCCTAGAAATTTAGATTGATGGCATTATGATTTGTACGATTCTTAATGTGCCTATTGGCCTAATAACTTCATAGATTTAACTGTATTGGTTGCGATACCAACATTCCATGAGTCTTTGATATATGACCTGGATGTGATCAGGAGTCTGATATTTTAGGCAACTACCTTGCATCAAATTGAGAATTTGTGACTACCCAATATCCTCAGATATGTGACTAGGTGATTGATTTGGAAAGTAGACTTTAAGAAACTACACCATAATGCATTGGGTACAGTTGTTTGAACAAGTGAATTTAAGTTTCATTAACTGCAAACTTTCTCTCAAGATAGTAAAGAGTACATCTGAGAATACTAATGGTAATTGTTGGTTTTCTATTTTGATGATCTTTTGATATTCAGTAACACAGTGGAAGAACACTTGTTTCATGATACTCACTTCTTGATATTCTTAGACTCGATTCACCGTTTTTGAGTCATGTATAATGAAAACTTAGACAATCATATGTATGATTTTTTCTCAAGAGTCTTGTATTTTTGGGATTTACGTCATTATCATAGAACTGGGGTTTCTTGGCATGTTTAAGATAATTATTCGTCTGTAGACCTATGTTTCTATTACTTGGAGGTCTTCTATACAAAGAATTCATATGCTTTATGGAATCTGTCACACATTTCCTTCAGGAAGTTCATTAAAAGGAGCTTTACCTTAGGTTCATTTGATGAGATTTGATATGTCTTCCCTAGTTTCCCTTCGGCTTTGACCTCATGTATGGTCCAAGGCAACAACAATGTTTTAGATCGTACGCGCCACTCAACAAACAAGCAATTTTTACCACAATTATTCTCAAATTTTCCACAATATGACATAAGGTTCTTAATTGTGGCATCTCTCAATAATCATAGTTACTCAAGTTTTTCAAATATTATGGATTTTCTAGTACCATTGGATATCCATCAATAATTTTTAAGAGGTAAACCCACTCTTCGATAACTTTTCCATTATATGAAACTTCCACATTTCAAAACAATATTTGACTTAAGAAGCTCATTTGAGGATTCTTCTGATATATTCTTACATCACTCTAATTTTTAACCCAATCAGAGGTTATCCTATCTTATGATTTTTAGTAAAACTTATTACATAGAAAATCAAGCATTTGGGTGCTATTCTAAATTTAAATTCTAAATCCATTCCTTCTAACCAAAATTACTTGAGGGAATCTAATGTTCATTTGCCACCCACTTTTAAATTATTACGTAATGTGGTTCAAAACCTTTCACATATAATTAGTATGAAAAGCCACATTAATCCTAATGTCATTATTCAACCTTTGTTTTCATGCATCCTTCTACTTGAAATCTTGTTAGACTATGCATGTGGCTTATGTTCTTGTGCCGGATTTTATTTTTAAATTTTTAGTCCTTATGGATGTTGCCACCTAATTAGGTCTTATATGCCAAGATCATTTTCTTAGCCTATTAGATCCACATTTTTATTACAAACTAAATCAATAGTTTATGACAAAATTACTTTACTACAATTACTCAGTGAAATTAAAGGATGTAACAATCATCGTTAACATGAAATTATATAACCCTATGAAATTATCTCACATGTAAATACTTTGAACATTCTTCATTCCACAATCCAGATTACTTTATACATATTATTAAACACAAACATCACACAGATTATCTATGGTCTTACGACCTTTTCTAGTCACACTTGACATTTGAGACACACGAGCAAATTTGCAAAACACATTCATTAACTTTATCTGCCTAAAAATAATTAGAAATAGTGAATTTCCTTGTCCTGTCTGGATTCTTCAAATGGATCCTCAATATGCTCTTAGAAGTAGGGATTTTGAATACAAGATTAGGTCTACAAAATAATTAAATTGTTGAAAAGATAATTATCCACTACATAGATATCTTCTATAAAATACAATGTAGATACATAAATTTAACAAATTTATATTCTTAAAATTCTGCCTTGTTTGAAATTTCACATGCTTAACCTCGTAAAAGGTTCTGATTAGCTTTCGAAACAGATTAAGATCATAAACCGAAAATATAAAATTATGTATAATTCCAAAACCAATATTTCTAAAGTAGTCAAGGTACAATAATTTTTGTACCTGAAACTCTACATTACCTGGATAGGTGTTTCTTTCAAATTCTAGAAAATGACATAATTTACGTATTAAAATTATTAACTAGGCAAGTCAATGAGTGTAATATAAAAGAGCCACTTTTCAAAAAAAATATGGCCAAAACAAGGGTTTCAGTCAGAACTTTTCTAAATAAGGAAATCTTATGCAGTAGTTTTGATCAATAAGATAGACTAACAAAAGTCATATTTTTTACACAATTTTAAGAACTTAGAAATGTTTTTCAGACTATATTCATAGAAAACAACAAAATTAAATAATAGATGCATACTTAATAACCATATAAATTGATGCCACAACATGATTTTTTTAGTCAAGCTTGAGTGAAGACTCGATAAAAAAGTGACACATGATTTTTCAGAGAATAGGACTTGAAAGTTCAATGGTGATTATCACTGATTAACCTAGGGTAGAAAGTGTATTTTAACAACTACTCATATGAATATCATATTTAATTTCAATATCGCTTGATCTGTGATCATGTGTGAACATGTGTATATTCCATGTAACTAGTCACTTCCCATAAGGATGGAGTTGCAAAAGAGAAGAACGATGTAGTCAAATATGTGTATATGATCAAAATGAGTAAAAAGCATGTAAGAAAATATGTAAAAAAACAAAAAGGAGTATGTGCATGTGATAAAATGATGAGTAAGTGTATGGTGCAATAAGCTATTCAAAAATGTAAAACCATAATCAAGCTGATGTAGAGGAATGATGACTTAGATGATTTTCATGTTAACTTGGGAGTGAGTTACATTGTTCTATACTGCTAGAATAGTCATAGTTGAGACAATATCAAAAAGGCCTTGATGATGGATTTAGTTATCTCCTAGTTTATCTTGACATTCCTAGAATCTAGGAGCATCCAAAGGACCTATGAGAGTGCCTTAGGTGTTGAAATGATTCTGACCGGATGGTGAGACATTTCAGAGATTAATCTATTTTCTATGTTCCTAACTATTTAGTGCTTATTTCTTTTTATCCTCTGAGTTAGGTTTCTTCGCCTCCAATATTTACTCTACTAGATCACGTCTGCACGTTCACTGTTATGGTTTCTAGATCACACATTTTTGTAACCTACAAAAGTAGATCTAGACACTACCCACACAGAAGAATGTTCCAAAATTTTCTACTATTGAAATTTAATAAAAAAATTCTAGCACAATGTGGTGTATTGGACTGACCCTTTATGGATGTGCCACTTGAAGATGTTGAAGCTCTAGCCGTGCCACAACCTGAAGCACTACATTACATCTCTTGACTTCCCATTGGGAGGATATTTCTTAGGTGTGTTGCGTATCCTATGTGGATTTGACTCTTCTATTTTGCAATTTCGAGCATGATGATAGGTGAGATAGATATAGACGCATGGGGGGTTCACAGATTCACATAGTAAAATTATGGTATAACATGTTCATTTGAAGGGTATTAAAGAAATACCCTTAATTCTAGTTTTTACCTCTAATTATTCAATTGATAATACCCCCTACCAGTTATATTATTAGAATGAAAACACCCCCCTATTTTTTTCCATGTACCTTACTTACCCATTTTTCAATTACAATTTTATTTACCCCTTTTTATTTCTACTCTAATATATTATATTTCTAAACAGGAAAATATATCATATTTCTCATTCAAAATTTTTTAATATGTGTTTCCTCTCAAAAGATAGTTTTAAGCCATTGAATACCTTTTACAAATCACCTTATAAATGTTAATCTTTAATCATTTATCAATAGTTTTTCAAATAATTAATATGGTGAAATAATATCACTTGTGTTGAAAAACATACTCAATCCTAGTTTTCTACCATCTTATTATTTCTTGGTTAAGAAATCTCCTAATTGAGATTTATTTATTTAAAAAAAAATTATAATTTAACTTTATTACCACACTCAAATTAAAATTTTAAGGTATTTAGTTTTAAAAACTATGGGTTCAAATGTTTTCAGTTGTAAATTAAAATTAAACCTCGCTTTCCTTTGGCCCAACTCTCTAACCTACCCCCAATACATGATTCAAAATATTAATAAACTAAACACTTTCACTCCCTCATATCTACCACTATATTGACTTTAAGTTTATTAATTTTAATTACCTCAATATGATCCCACGTGCTAAGATATTGCCTAGCTAATGAACCCCCTATGGAAGAGACAGGTGTTTCACATATTTATTATGCTTTGCAAGAAAACAATGTGGTATCTCTGGTAAGCATGATCCAATGTTGTATCTGCTTACTCCTTTTTAACATGCCTCAATAATATTTTGTCATTTCATTCTTCAGGTGGTTTTACATACCCACCTCCTTTACTCCATTTTGTAACCTCTTTCTCCTTACCTGAACCACGTGGTTTTCTCTTTCTCTTTAGCTGGTGTTGATTTTACGGGCTGCATTGTTTTTGTGGCCTTTTTCTTGGTAACACCTCACCTTTTCTTGATAACGGCTACTTTGGTGACCATGTTTCCATGAACGGTCCATCCTTTCGCCAACTAATCGTGTTAATTTTCTCTCCTTTGTGGCTCTACCGTGCTCACCACCTCTATTTTTTAACCCGTGGTGTAAACATTTTCTATGGATAGGACATGGAGAACACTAAAGTTTTAGTTATTTGTATCCAGGGATGTCCTCTTCATCTTTGCAACTGTACAACTTGTGATTGCTTATAATCTCTCATAATTCACATAGTTGCATCCAACCTTATTCTTGTATCTCCTTATTGTTGGGTTGTTCTATATTGAAAACATGTCAAGATATTTTCTATTCTCTTTGTCTTATTCCCACATTGGAGATCTATGGATATTTGAGCCGCTGAATTGGACCAACTATCATGCGTGGAAACAGAAAATGCAGCAACTCTTGAAGTCTCATGGCTTATGGTGATTGTTTGATGATACATTTCCCACATTCACCACAGAGAAGGATAAATATTTGTATGCATGCAAACAAGATGAAGATCTTGGATTGATCACTTTGAATGTAGCGGGGAATCTTCAGTTCCACATTTCCTTAGCAATAACTCTGAAAGAAGTATAAGAAAAATTTGAAACCTTGTTTGGAAAGATAAATGAGTTTAAATTAATTCAACTAGATCATGAGCTAAACTCTTTGTCACCTTTAAATTTTCCTTCCATAGAAGAAATTTTGTCAAAATTTAAAGAGATTCATAGTCATTTGAAAGATGGTGGTAGAACAAAAAAGGATGACGAATGCATCTATACAATCTTAACCAAACTAAAAGGTCCCTTTTCTATATTTATGTCAACCTTCTTTTCTAGTATGGATGCACTAGGCACTCAGTTCAAAATTCCTTCATTTGAACACTATTGTGAATGTCTCTCATGGAAGAGGTATATGCGAGAATTGATATCGAAACAATGGACCATGATGAATTTTCACTCCGATGGTAATGTCGTATCTCCAATGCAATAAGTAGGATTCGAATAATAGAAAGAATATGCAAATAAGAAAACAGGTCTGCTCATGCTCATAGATCAAAAAAGGAAGTACAAATAGGGTTTTTTTGTAACCCCCATGCCTGAACAAGGAAAGAACCCCTATGATGCTATTGACACATATGACACCACTAAAGGAGGAGTTAAAATTAAAAATAAGGAATGTAACTCTTATGACACACTCAGGTAAAAATGAAAATGACATATTCTATGATAAAATCTGACACTTATCATTTGAATCCCTAAGACTTATGACTCTTGCAAGGTGAGATGAATCACTATGTGACGTGGATGGTGATTAGGAAGGTCACACACAACAACATTCCCCCTTTATTGAAGCCGAGGTAGAGGTCATGGTAAGAAAGAACAGAAAATAATAATCCCCTAGATAACTCAGAAAGATGTGCCAATAGGGCCTGGAAACTAAAGGCCTGATAAGGTGCCCATATACAAACAAAATATTTCTGGAAGGAAGAAGAGGAGGAGAAGAGGGAGACGAGAGGGATGCAGAATATATCATGGATGGATCTGAACTCTGCAACTCTAAGAATTCTCCTAGAAGAATGTCCATCACAAGGTCCTCTGCCTTTGGATTGAAGAAGAGAAAACCACACCAAATTATGTTCCTACCCTTAAGAAGGAAAAAAATGACGTTCTGGAAGTCTACCTACTCCACGAAGGAAACCAAAGGTAGTAGCATGAATAACTCTGAGTCTGGTTGAAGAAAGTGTGACATTGGTCTAGCAAGTAAGTGCGATAAAACCAAAGGTAATGTCACGAGTGCATAAATGTTAGGCTATGAAGGGTTAACATCTGTAGAAAGGATGTCCAATTGATGTGAAGAAAAAAAAAACCCCACAAAGAAAATGGATCCACAAGCAAGGGTGGATCAATGAACATCTCCGAAAAAGTGGAAGTGGTAAGAGTATGTCATCACCAATCCGGCACTATGATAATTCTTCACCGGGAACACATCGTGCTATAATTATTAACTAATGCACAACCTTTAGTTTGGTGGATGTAATATGGAAACACAACAACAAACATAACACAAGAATACCATAGACTATGATAAGAAGGAATGATGATAAATATGAAATATCAGAGTAAATTATAATATTAACATGAAATTTTTACAATCTCACCCATGAGGTACTTCAAGTGTTACAGACTTCACTTGTCTTCCACTAATACTATGGGAGAAACTTCACAATTACACCTCTTAATGGCTTCTTTAACACACATTCAAAATGATGGCTTCCTTTCCACACTTACTCATACAATATTTCTCACTACTTCCTTCTATGCTAAATGAGGGGGGTGGCCTCTTTATTTATAGAACTTCCAAGCTTATCCATCTTATCTCTAAGATAGGATAAGAAATCCACTTTGAAAAATCATATTCCGTACCTTAACTCTTATTTGTACATGTAAGCTTATCTTTTAACATAAGATAAACCTTATCATTTCACATGGGTTCCACATTTTTAGACTTTTTACAAATAAAATACACAAAATATTTATGATCTCACTCCTTGTCCTTATTACCAGTATAATATTTCTAATTCCTAATCATGTAGACCCTACTTCTCTACTTACCCCAACTTTGACATTTTAACATTACCGAACCACTTACGACAAATATTTACTTTTTACCACAACATTGCTATTGTACTTTTGACTATTACCGTACTATACATTATTGGCGGCATCATACTGGTAGCACCGTTATCTTCTATCGGATGCTACTACTAGTTATACTTAACAACATCCTATTCCTAATACATACATTAATGAAATAGAAATTACAGAGGAAAATTTTAGCGTCGACATCTTCCCCCTTCCTAGCTTCTACTTCGTCCTCAGAGTAGACTATTCTGGTGCTTGGAAAATATTCAACTTGTCATGGTTGACCCATTTCGTAATGGGAGTGCCATCCAATTTCTCTATTCGGTATGTACCATTTTCATGCACAGTTGCTATTCTATAGGGCCCCGTCCATTTTGGAAGAAATTTTATCTGTCTTCTTTTTTTGTATCTGGAATCATATACTAGAACCAAGTCATTCATATGAAATGGAGACCAACGGATATTTTGATCAAAGTATTCCTTCTACTTCATTTTCTTCTTATAGCTTGTATCCTTCACTATTTCCCTCATTTCCTCTAGCAAATGAAGATGTACCAACCTTTCTTTTACTCAATCACTTTCATCCATCCTTTCATTTTTCATAACTCTCACAGTGGGAATATCATACTCAATAGGAAGAAATGGATCAATTCCATAAGCCAAATGAAATGGGGAGTATCATGTTGCTGACTTTGATGTTTCCCTATATTCCCACAATGTTGCATGAACCCTTTTATCCCACTTATGTACCTGCAAGGCCACATCTTTTGCTAGAATTTGAAACAACACAAATTTTGTTCGTTCCACCTGTCCATTTGTGTTTTGCTTGTATGTTTTTTCCTTCCTCTGCTTAATATAAAACTTATTGACTAGGTATTATACCACCTCATTAATGAAGTGGCTTCCTTGATCTATTACAATTTCTAATGGGAAACCAAATCTTGAGACAATGCGTTCATATATGAACCTCACCACTTCATCCATGGAAGTTGTTTTTAATGGCCTGGCTTCAACCCACTTGGTTAAATAATCTATGGCAACTAAAATATACTTATTTTGGTGTGGGGTAGTTGGAAGTGGACCTACAATATCTATTCCCCACTTTTCAAACGGACCAAGTGGAAGAATAGGGCATAATGGAGCTGATGAAGTCTTACGGTTACCATGTGTTTGACAAATATCACATGTCTTACAATAATTATAACAATCTTTAAAAAGAGTGGGCCAGTGATAACCTGCATCCAAGATCCTTCTTGTTATAAGTTTTCTAGAGAAGTGCCCTCTACATGTACCATTGAGGAATTCTTCTATCAGCTCCTTCCCTTGATCATGTCTAACTGCCCTCTTGTACTGTCCATCAGGTCCTATTCGAGATAATACTCCACGCAGAATAGAATATGGACAACTAGCTTGAGTAATATTCCTCTTAGTATTTGCATTAGCACCATCAATAAACTTGAATTCATTCAGATAGATCCAAATATATATGTATTCACTAGGGATTGTGTCAAGGGATAACAATGCTGCATTTGGGAAATCATCATCATCACAAGATGAACCTAAACCATCATAGGCTTGAGAGAGTGCATCTGCATTGACATGCTTCTTTCTTGGCCTATCTATAATATCAAATTCAAATTCTTGTAGCAAAAGTATCCATCTTGTTATCCTTCTTGATGGGTTAGGCTTATTTACAATATATTTTAGAGCCTGATGATCTATTACAACTATAAAATTTTTCCTTATCAAGTAATTTCTAAACTTCTTTACAGCAAAAATGATAGTTAGAGGCTCTTTTTCAGTTACAATATAATTTACCTCAGCACTACTCATTTGTCTGCTCCCAAAGTAAAATGGATGTTCATTCCCATTTTCATCCATTTGGCTCAGATTAATTCCTAGTGTTGCATCTGAGGCATCAATGTACACAATGAATGGCTTGCTCTAATCTAGATTCTTTAAAACAGGTGAAGAAACCAGGGCTTCCTTCAGTTGTTTAAAAGCTTCATGCGCCATATTTCCTAGTTCATAAGTAACATCCTTCTTCAAGAACTGGGTTAGTGGCTGTGTAATTTTTGAGAAATTCTTGATGAATATTCTATAGTAACCCACATGGCCTAAAAATGATCTCAACTTACTTCTATTCATAGGAAATGGTAACTCTTTGATTTTTGAAACTTTATCAAGATCAGTACCAATACTATCTCTGGATACAACATGCCCTAATAAAATGCCTCTAGAACATCCAAAGACATGCTTTGTAGGGTTTAGTGAGGCTTGTGCTTCATCTAACCTTTGAAATGTTGTCTCCATTTGGTGCAGGTCGTCCATCTTGCTCCCATAGATGTAAAAATCATCAGAAATACTTTGATGAAGTTCCCAATGTAAGGTTCAAACACCCTATTCATCAAATGCTGGAACATTTTTGGAGCATTACACAACCAAAAAGTCATAACTCTATAAGCAAAATTTCCCCAAGGAGTGGTGAACGTGGTCTTTAGCTGGTCTTTCTCCGCTATATGAACTTGGTTGTATCCGCTATATCCATCAGCAAAACTATAGCACTCCTGGCTAGCTACTTCATCCAAGATCTGATATGATAATGGAAGAGGGTAATGATCCTTCTTTGTTGCCTTATTGAGCTTCCTATAATCAACACAAATGTGCAACTTCCCATTCTTTTTTATTGAGATCACAATGGGAGAAACCAATTCTGAATTCTCCACAGCAAATATGAATCTTGCATCAAGCAACTTATCTATTTCTTCTTTTACAGTCTTGGAAAAATTAGGATTCATTCTATATGGCATTTGCTTTATGGGCTTAGCACCATCTACCAGCTCAATAGAATGTTCTACCCAACTTACTTGATGGAGTTCCTTGTAATCAAAAGTGATAGGTGTATGTACCTTCGAAAGAGCTGGAGGTAGCATTCCTTCTCACTCTCCATCACAACATCACTAATGTTTATTTTTTGGAGACGATCATAAAATTCTTCTTCATATAATTTTATGGGGTCATGAGTCGGTGTGACTGGAAGGATATCCATGACCGAAACATCAACCTCACTTTCTTCATCTTCAGTGTCCACTTCATTGGTACTAGAGTAATCAGAGGATGTCCAATCATCAATTTCATCACTTGAATCCATAGGTTCTGCCTTATGATGTTAGGGATCACATTTATCTTCACCCTCTCTCTACCATGTCCAAGTATCATGAAGCCTTCATTCTAGTAGTTTCTTGCATGAACTCTCCTTAGCCATGGTCTTCCCAACAACATTGGGTATGCAACAATACCATTTTTCATCACCTAAAATTCTACCACACATATAACACCCATAACAGATATTACCACATTTGAAACTACACCTTCTGGTTTAGTTTTTCCCTTATTTAATGACCTTAACATAAGTGTTGAGGGGCGATCAATTTTTAAACCCAACATATTCATTACAGACTCGGTCATTACATTAACTGCAGCACCTCCATCAACTAAGACATCATGAATTGAAATACCATTATATAATACCTCAGCTTGTGGAGCATCGGGATCCACCTCTGCCTCCAAAACAGGGACCTCAACCTCATTCCTTCGTTGAGAATTGAGTCAACTTTGTAGCTCCCCCCTCTTCTTAGAAGACATAGCCAAAAGTTGACCATATGTAATATTTGCAGGCCTTTTGGACAGATCTTCTAAGATGGAGTATGGTCCTTGTCCCTGTGAAATCATAAAGTCCTGCACACCCAACTTTCTTCTCCTATGTTTCTTACTAGTTTCTCCTTTCATCTTCTTAGGATCATTTCCATCTTGATTATCTTTTTCTTTCTTTCTTTTTTTTACAGACACATCTACTTCATTATGTATGCTCTTATCTACTACATCAAAAGAATTCACAGGTGCTTTTCCTTTATCATTATCTCTTGTACCAGATGTAGAAGCTCTATTTGGACAATTATAGTTATAATGACTCTTTTTATAACAACCATAACATACAACTTCAGAAATATTTATTTTTGGACCTATATCTCCTCCCTAAGAACTAAATTCTTTTCCTTGAAGTAGATTAATAGTTAACTAACACTTCTTCTTGAGCAGATCTTCATACTCAGTAGATGGACTAGGAGAAATATTTGTACTCACCGAGAGTGGTTGTGGATTCTGGACCAAAGGTGCTGGTGTAGGCTCTACTTTAGCAAAAATTTCTTTGGGCTCCTCTTCCATGCTTTCTTCTTACCTTCTTGCAATCTCCTTTTCTTGTTCAATGGTAGCTGGGTGGTCATACTTCACTCGTTGTCAGATCTCTGGCTTCATCCCAAGAATGAAGTTCTTACAGAGGAGATTATCCATGACATTCATCAACTCATCCGCTAATCCTTCCTTCCGGATCTGGGCATCGAGTTTCCTTCTTAGCTCTATAACATGAGAATGATAATCCCTTGTATTCTCCTTCTCTCCTTGGGATAGCTTTGTGATATCGATCATGAGATCTGCATATTTCTGTTGTTCACCAAATTCTTCAAGAAAACTTTCAGTTAATAAATCCCATGATTTTTTCACATTATCACCTAGTGTTTCAAACCACCTAAGGGCTGAACCATCCAAAAATGTAGGAAAAAATTCAATCCATTGTTCCCTTCTTATAAGGCCATTACAAATACAAGATCGTTTAAACTCTTGAATGAAAGAGGAAGCATCTTCATTAGATTGGGCTGAAAAAATAGGAATCTTCCCCATTTCCAAAATTAACCACAATGAAATACCAACCCACAAGTACAATCTACAAGACTTATGTGCACAAATAATTGGAATCACTATAATAGAAAATAGAAATGACCATGGTAAACAATGGTAAAACTTGACTTACTGCGGTAAAAACTGACTTTACTGTGGTAAACACTATTCACAGTAAAAAAAAATGAAGTTACTGCAGTAAATACTATTCACGGTAAAAAGTGACTTTACCATGGTAACTACTATGCATAGTAAAAACAAGGTTACCCTCCAAATGATTTTTGACTAAGTAGGAATATCTCTCCAGAAAATCCACCAACAAGGAATGGTCTTGGCAATGGAACCAAAATGTCATCACCAATCCGGCACTATGGTAATTCTTCACCGGGAACCCCTCATGTTGTGATTATTAACTAATGCATAGCCTTTACTTTGGTGGATGTAATTTGAAAACACAACAACAAACATAACACAAGAATACCATAGACTATGATAAGAAGGAATGATAATAAATCTAAAATATCATAGTAAATTATAATATTAACATGAAATTGTTACAATCTCACCCATGAGGTACTTCAAGTGTTACTGAATTCACTTGCCTTCCACCAATACTATCGGAGAAAATTCACAATTACACCTCTTAATGGCTTCTTTAACACACCTTCAAAATGATGGCTTCCTTTCCACACTTACTCATACAATATTTCTCACTACTTCCTTCTATGCTAAATGAGGGGGGTGGCCTCTTTATTTATATAAATTCAAGGCTTATCCATCTTATCTCTAAGATAGGATAAGAAATCCACTCTGATGAATCATATTCCATACCTTAACTCTTATCTGTACATGTAAGCTTATCTTTTAAGATAAGATAAACCTTATCATTTCATATGGGTTCCACATTTTTAGACTTTTTACAAATAAAATACACAAAAAATTTATGACCTCACTCCTTTTCCTTATTACCAATATAATATTTCTAATTCCTAATCATGTAGACCCTACTTCTCTACTCACCCCAACTTTGACATTTTAACATTACCGGACCACTTACCACAAATATTTACTTTTTACCACAACATTGCTATTGTACTTTTGACTATTACCATACTATACATTATTGGCGGCATCCTACTGGTAGTGCCATTATATTCTATCGGATGCTACTACTATTTATACTTAACAACATCCTATTCCTAATACATACATTAATGAAATAGAAATTACGGAGGAAAATTTTAGTGTCGACAAGTCCCAGAATGGGCACTACCAACAAAGGAGATGATGAACTCCTATAAAATGCCTGTAGATGGATGAGGAACATGTAGTAACATATCACAAGTGTACTATGTGAAAATAAGACTAAGGTCAAGTAGATACACGTCGCAATGAGTGGGCTCATCTAATGAAGATTGAGGAGTGAAAGGGGCCTCAAACATTGAAGGTGGAAAAGAGGTGGGTGTGATGACCATATGAGGTTGTATAAGAGAGTCCTCAATATATGATGAGATTTGGGATCTATCAACACTCTCTATAATAGTGAGAGAAGGAGGAGAAGAGTCCTCTGTAGTACTATTGACATCAAAATTAGGTGCACAATCCTTGTCATCAGAAGTAGAACCAAGTGAGTCTATGTCAGTGTAACTGTCATCACACGAAGAAATATATGTGGGTGGCCCTTTGTAAGAAAAAGTATCAGTGAATTAACTTTCCTTCATGGATGTAAGATCATCATAAGATCCATAACTAGATGAAGGAGGATTAAAGTATCTATGAAAATTTCGAATGAAAGTCCAAGCTTGGTGCACATAATTTGTGAACTCTACTCGACGTTGAAGGTCCTCCGATATAGTAAGACAAATAAGCCCGTATTCCATGTCATGATCATTCAACCAATTTTGGTGATGAATGTGGTCAATAGGTTAAGGTGCCATCCCAAGTATATGTGGTAACAAGTTGTACATAATGAAATGATCGAGTATTCCATTCTTCCATTGTAGGTAGTTTCCTGGTCCTATTTGAACAACAAAGAAATGAAATTAAATGTCCATGATGAGAGGAGACTCCAAAGAATACTAGTTTAACCCCTGCTTTTATGGCACTTTAGATTAGTGTGTTGATTACAATCAGATGCCACCGTGCCTTGAGAACCAATTAGTCACTCACCTTGCAATAAGCATAATAACGTACAAGAGTGGATACCACAATTAAGTTTTGTTGAGAACAACAATTTGACACTATAAGAAAACACAAGAACGAGGGAAAACAAGAAGGGTAAGATAAGGCCTTGTGAGAAACGACATCTCACATCGCACAAAAAAATACCTTTGGTGCAAGACTGTTGCAGACGTACTCACAAGTCCACAAGAAATAAAGGGGATATTACAATGCTCAAGATGATTCAAAATGAGATGACACAAGCAATACATTGACACCCCACAAAATGAAACACTTTATAAAATAGTGCATTTACAAAACTAATAATCGTATCATGTAGTGTGTGGAAAAACATGTAACTTTGACTAAAGAAGTTCTGAAAACCGAGCAACGAGTCAAAAGTTATAGCAAAAAATGATTCCCGCAACTGATGGAAGATGCCAATAAGTCCTCAAAATTTATTAAAAATATTCTATAAACACATACAAAGGATTTCGTATGTATGATCATTAGAAATAACACCAAATTTTAGATAGGTTTTATTTTTATTGTGAGGAGGGATTAGCCTCCTGCTAACCCTGGACCTCACCCTCCATCTTCGACACTCGAAGGAAGGACAATAATATAAGAAAAATATATCCAAAAAAAATACTACAATGCCATGAATTGTTAGAGGGACTATTTTGACATCCAAACTAAGACCGAGTTGAATGCCACAGAGATTTCAAGTGGACTCACCGGGCTATGCAAAGTAATACAATGAACCAAGGGGTGAACTACCAGAGTTGGTAGACTGTCAAGGTAAACATAGTCTGAGTTGGGAATGGACCAAAGATGGTGAGAAGGGATAACCACGTGCCAATATAAGCCACTATTCGAAGCCACATGTGTAGGATGTAATGTTGACAAGGGATAATGAGCTTCCAGATATAAAACAGTCAAACATAGTTCCAGGAGAGAGCTAATGCATCAGGATGTTTAAACGGCTGGTGAATGTAACCTTCATGCATTAGATGAACCACAGTTTGTTTCGGTGAAGGAAACTATGAGTAGAGTAGGGAGGAGTATGCATGAAGCTGTCAATTGAGCAAAAACCAACATTGAGAAACAATGCACATTTTAACGCTAACAAGGGCATAAACAGAGCACCCAATGTTCAATCCAAACATGAACATGCAAGAGATGATGGATGCATAGTTGAGTAGAAGGCAATGCAAGTTGAATTGGAGTCAACACTGATACAGGAGCTCAGTGTAGGTGCAGAGCAGTCGAGATGATGAACAATGCTAGAAAATATGTCATTGGAGAGCAATGAAGTAAATGTAATGCAAAACCTAACCACAAGTTGGTTACAAAATGGTGAAGAGTTCAGATCAATCTAAGTCAACAATGATGCATGAGCTTAATGCAGGTTCCAAACATGATCCACCGAGCCACTAGCAGTTTAAGATGAGCCCACGAGTTATCCAATCTTCTGAAACCTCAACATGAGGTGAGCAACATCATTCCAAGGTAATAATATAAAAAAACTTACATGAGGAAATTTGAAGAAACCAGAAGTAATAAGGAACTGATAAACAAAGCGTGCACATTTTACCGAAACCTCGTGCTTTGAAACCCTGAACAATGGATATGTGAGAACCGATATCAAAGCAATACACCACAAAAAAATTTCACTCTCATGGTAATGTCATATCTCAAATACAATAAGCAAGATTTGAACAATAGAAAGAATATGTAAATAAGAAAAAAGGTCTGCTCATGCTCATAGATTGAAAAAAATGAATTACAAACACAAATGACAATGAAAAATTCTATGAGAAAATCTAACACTTGTCATTTGACTCCCTAAGACCTATGACTCTCACAAGGTGAGATGACTCACCATGTGATGTGGATGATTACTAGTTAGGTCACACACACCAACATCTCACAAGAATAGGAAAAATTAATCTCTATGGAGTCTATACCTACCTCGAATCATGCTCTTGTGGCCAATTCTCCTAAGAAAAATTGAAAAAACAAACCCAAAAAAAGTTATGATAATCTCGTGTCTTCTCACAATGTGGTTTCTAAACCTTCATTTCCTTTTATTGATAATTATAAACCACAACATAATGGAAAATCAAAGAAACTATTTCAAAGGGGTGTGTTTGACCCTTGTGCATTTTGTGCGGGGGAATCATCTTGAATCTAGATGTTTTTTAAAATTGGAAGTATTAAAAAAGGATTTAAAGTAATACAAGATAATAGTTCCATAACCTTCATCTGCTTCAAATGTTGGCAAGGGTAACGCTCTTTCTACTAGAGCTTCTTCTCCTTTGCAAGACTGGTGGATTATTGACTCATGGGCTTCTCCTCATATTACATATTGCAAGGATTTGTTGACATTTGTTTCTGCTTGCAGCACTTCACAGATTTTGGTGGGAAATTCTACTTCTATAGATGTATTGGGCTCTTGTACTATAAATATGCCAAATGGTCATCTAAATGATGTTCTTTATGTTCCCCATATGTCTAACAATTTTCTTTCCATATATCAAATTGGTAATTCTGGTGATGGTAGAACTATTGAATTCTCACCAGATAGGGTTGTAATTAGGGAACTTCTTGATCATGATGATATTGTAGCTACAGGATCTATGGATCCATGTTCATTTTTTTAATGTATTTTAGAGTTTTGATAACTTTGCAGGATCTTCACTAATTTCTCGTGCTAATTCTTTGAGAAAATTATGTCACGAGAGGTTTGGTCGCCTCAATTACTGATATCTACATCATCTCTCTTTACAGAATATGGTCACAAGACTTCTGAAGATAAAATCACATGATGGTGTCTACCCTGGTTGTATGTTGGGTAAGCAACACTTGGATCCTTTTCTAAAAGGAAAAGCAAAAAAAGCTAAGGCTCATCTTGAATTGGTACATAATGATCTTACTTTTTTTCCTCATAGATAATTTTCTGGTGCTAAGTATGTACTCATATTCATAGATGATTTTATTAGGAAAATTTGGGTGTACTTTCTCAAATTTAAAATTGATGCCCTACAACATTTCAAGTTTTTATAGCTATTGTAGAAAAGTAGTCTACAAATTGTATTAAAATACTGCACACAGAAAATGGGGGGATTATGAACATAATGAATTTACTACTTTTTGTGCTAATCATGGAATTTTGCACCAATATACTATTCCTTATAACCCTATGAAAAATGGATTTTCTAAACAAAAGAGCAGAACACTCAAGGAAATAGAAAATTGCATGGTCTAGTCCAAGAACATGGCACCCTAGTTCTAGGAAGAAGTAGTCAACTTTGAAAACCACATTCAAAACATAATGCCACATAAAGCAGTGCAAGGGATTACTCTTGAGGAGGCATGGTCGGGTGAAAAACCTGACGTATCAAAATTTTGGGTCTTCAAATGTAAATCTTGGGCTTTTGTCCCTAATGACACTTGGAAAACCATGGAGAAGAAAATAAAATAATTATCTTTGTTGGTCATTGTTAGTATGTGAAGGCATATCACCTTTTCAATTTTTCTACCAAAGATGTTGTGTTTTAGCGGGATGTCCATGTTGATGAGATCGAGGGTCTTTTGGATCATACAGTTCCTAATTCTTCATTATTGTCTGCTACACCTGCCAATGGTGATGTGGTCCTACTCCTGTTTCTCCTACTCTGAAATGGTTGAGATCTACATTGACTACAGTAGGTGATTTGGCGAGTGATTCATGAGATCTACAATGCACTAGAGCTAAGACTTCTAGTGTTGTTGATCATCGTCCCTATTCTGTTATGGATCTTATGATCCAATATATTTCTAGTGATCCTGTTCTTTTTTCACATGCATCTAGAAAACTAGAATGGGATTTATCAATGGAGGATGAATATTCTTCACTTGTGAAGAATAATACTTGGGAGTTGGTTCCTCTTCCTAAGGGAAGAAATATTGTAAGATGTAAATGGGTCTATAAGACCAAATATGAAGTTGTTGGATCGATTGAAAAATATAAGGCATGTCCTGTCACCAAGGGGTATTCTCAATTTGAAGGAGTAGATTACTCTGAAACTTTTTATACTATTAGAAAGATGGGTTTTTTTCACTTAGTTCTCTCCATTGCTACTTGTCATCGATGGTCAGTACATCAAATGGACGTGAAGAGTATTTTTTTGCATGTTAATATCCATGAGGAGATTTATATGAAGCAACCTTAGGGGTTCGTGCATGACTCTTCACTGGTTTGTAGACTTTAACGTTCACTCTATGGTCTCAAACAAGCCCCTTGAGCTTGGTATGAGAGGATGGATACTTTCTTATTATCTATTGGCTTTCATCATTGTAAGACCGATCATATAGTTTATGTTCTGAAGACTGGTGATGAATTACTACTTTTGGTACTGTATGTTGATAATCTTCTCATTACTAGCACTTCAGATTCTCTAACATAGGACATTAAACAAAAATTGAAAGCATAATTTGACATGAGAGATATGGGATTGTTGCACTATTGTCTTGGCTTATAGGTTCACCAATTTGTTGTGGGAATATCTATTTTTTAGAATACGTATGCTACAGATCTACTTCAGAGATTTCATATGGTTGATTGATAGCCATCTCCCACACCTTACTAGTCAGGTATTGAATTGATTGCTACATGTAAGTATAACTTAGTAGATGCCACTTTTTATAGATAGTGTGTTGGGAGCCTTTTTTATCTCACTCATACTTGTCCCGATATCACCTTTTTTATTAATCTTGTCTCTCAATTTTCACATGAGCTTCATGAGAGTTATTGGGAAGAAACCAAGCGTATCTTGAGATATCTTCAAGGGAATTTGAGTTTTGGTATTCATTACACACCTCAGACTGTTCCCAGTATTGAGGGTTTTATAGATTTTGATTGGGGTGGATGTCGCGATACTCATAAATCCACCTATGGCTTATTTTTTCATCTTGGTTCTAGTCCAGTTGCATGGTATTTTAAAAAAATAGAATACAATTTCAATATCATCCACTAAAGCTGAGTATCGAGGTGTTGTGATAGCAGGGAAGGAGGATCTTTGGCTTCATTAGATTGTTGGTGGGTTTGGTTTTTCACAGGAGTCTCCTTCCATTCTTTTGTGTGATAACCAAAGTGCTACTCACATTACGCATAATCCTATTGAGTATTAGCACACAAAACATATAGAGATCCACGTGCACTTCATTCAACAGTTGATTTAGGATGGGGTCGTTCAGATGGACTTTGTTCTTACAGCTAATCAGCTTGTTGATATCTTCACTAATCCCTTGGCTTCTCCTTGCTATCTCGAATTGCGAGAAAAAATTGGGGTGAAGGAATTTTTCCTTGGGGGGGGAACTTGTATAGTCCTTCCTTATTTTCTAGTATTGTCTCGGCTACCTTATTAGGCCTAGTAGTCGGGACCATTTCTTTTTCTCCCTAGCATTCGCTTATGGGAGGGTGTTGGTGTAAATATATTAAATTACACTGAATAATATCATTTAGAGAAAGAAGTTTAATTTTTTTTAATTAGGAGAATTTTTTCTAACTCTTGTATACTCATTGTTGATATATTTTCTCCAACCCCTTGTATGGAATTAGTTATCTCCTAGTCTAGATTGACATTCCTATTATCTAGGATTGTAAAACTACCAATTATCCTTATTTGAATGATTCTCTGGGATGGTAAGAATATTAATGATTAATCTATTTTCTCTATTCCTAATTATTGAGTTCTTATTTATTTTTCTCCTCTGATTTATTTTTATGTTCTTTCTCTTCCTGTACTACATCGCGTTGCACGATTTTTTAGTAAGAAGGTGTAGAAAGGATCATAAATATGTTATAGAAGACTGACTTATTTGGGATAACTCACGCCAGTTGCATTGAATGTGAGTTTTTCGGGAGATCTCACACCAAGAATGAAATAAGTATAGGGAGAAAAGTGTGGTGTCATACTCTAACCTTTAACTTCTTCATGAAGTTTAAATACAACTGTAGATGTATTGTAAAAATCTGATATGGTTTGATCGAACATAATAGTATAATAGAAAGTGTAGTGTATGCATGTCGAGTGTTGAAGGATTGTCTCTCTTGTATAATCCATTGTTTAAACTATCGAAAATTATGCTAAACTAGAAAATGTTTTGTAATTTCCCCCTGGTAATAGGAATCCATGAAGGGTTAGGGGCACCCATGCACTTCTTTCTAGTGATGGGAACTAGTGTCTGTGTTATGTTGAGGACCCAAATGAGGTTCTGGGTCATTACTGATATTGAATACTATGTTTATTGTGTGTTGAACTGTACTATATTTTGACTATAAAATAATGTATGGGGTGACTCATACACCCAAATGATGCTCTCGTTATTTGGGGTGCATGCAACGTCAATGAAGATTATGTGTCCCAAAGAAGGACCAAATGCTGAACTGAATCTGATGCCCTATAGAGGAAGTGAATTTTCTTGGTAGAGACCAAGGAACATGAAAGAAAATTGGATGGAAACAAATGTAACACCTACTTTTCAATGCTTAAAATTTAAGGAAGAACTTTTCTTATATCTTCCAAACTAAATTTTTTCCTTCAATGGTTTAAATGTAAAACATTTAAATCCAATAACAATATATACTTAAATTCATACAATAACAACTAATAAACCATGTGCATAAATATGGGTCAATTAGTTCTACCCAATCTCCCATATATTACTCTTTCGATTCTGTATGCAAAGCATACAAATGGTACCTTCCCTACGCATTAATTTCATGGTGTTTTCTTCTAAGTCTCTATCTAGAACTCAGTCAATAGAATTCCATCCTACATCTTACACCATTAATTAGAAATACATGAACTTAACAATCTAATCCACAACTTATGATACTTCGGCCAAAGTTTAAGAGTCATTTTTGCATGCCCAGTTTCATGACGACACATACTTCAATGGAAAGTTTTCCCTTCACCATATGATTTTTTTTCATTTATCACGATTGAATATGTTATTTGAGTTGAACCATTTATATGTTATATGCAATGAGAAGAATCTACTACCACTGTTCAAGGAGAAAAATTTGTGCCAACTAAGGTTATCTATGGGAGAGAAAGTTCTTACGTAATGACTTGCTTCATTACGTAACCATTTCTTTCCCCATAGCCAACATAAGTTTGTACCAAGGTGTCTCGTCTGTACTTTTGAAACACTTTCCTAACTTAACGTAACATAAATCCCTTCTAGTTACGATAGATGTAATAAATGGACGTTGAAGGGACAACTTAGGATATTTGTTATATGGTAGTATTCACTTAATGACGTACGTAATTAAATGAATGTTACTTTATAGTTGTGGTCCGAAGTTGGCCTACCATGTTTCCAATTATTATGAATGTTGTAACCCGTGGCTTATTTTATTATAATTAAATTATTTTATGGTAATTTTTCCCTACCTCTTAGAGATATATTTATCACATATAATTACGCCCATAAGGTTCATTAACTTAGCTTTCGTCATAGGTTATATTCATTTTCATGAGTATTTTAATTGCAACCTTTCTACATCTTAAATGTAATCTAAGATATATTGTTATGTTATGGTCACAGTTGTAGTCACCAAATCATGCACTTTAGATATTATTAAGTCTCGGTTTCATATGACTATTTAGAAGGTTTTTGTTTAAAGAAAGTGTTAATTAATACCCATCTCATTGCCATCTTACTTTTTTTTCTTTCATCATTCCTGACATATTGCACCCACATTCCTAGTCATCTTCCATCCTTTTGCATCATTTTAGCTTTGTATTGGGATACACATGGTTGTTGTGGTCCCACCGGGGGTGCCCGGATCCTTTTTGAACTTTCCCTCCACCTTTTGGGCACTTTATCATAGTTTTACCTTATTATATTTTTGGTGGTCATCCATTTCATGGTTAATTACAAAATTAGATCAAGAGAACCCTATAAATATAAATTTATGAGACCATTATGAGGGACCAAGCACTAGTCACTACTATCATCCACCTAGGGTTGTATTCATCTAATGTATTTGGAGATCATTTTCATTGAATTAGATCCATCATAAAGAACAAGGTTGGTTCATCTACATGACACAAGCATGGAAGGGTATTCTATACTATTTCATGCACCATTCTACTACATTTTTTTACATCTAGTTATTGTTCGCTACTTCACAAAGTGATACTAACACAATAACACCTCGGGCACATAATGCACACACACACACATAAGAAAATCATTTAGGTATAAAATATATTATAGAAATCAGTTACTAAGCCCACTTTTATGGAATATGAGGTCAGTCTGACCCATTCATTTATATTTATATTTTTTATGTTTTTGATAATTTTTGTTATCTCTTACAAGTCTTTCTTACATCTTAGATTATTAGTGACACCTAGTCTAGTGTTGAAAACCTGATGTGACACACAAAGAGGGTTTCATACTACTTTATGAACTTGTAAAAATCAGTTCTATAACTTTTTCATAGACTTGAACTCCCATTTTATAGACCGGAGTACCCAAAGGTACCCTAGTCCCTCTCCAGGAACTCCAATCTAGATAGATAGCTAGGATCTATACTTTTTAGGGCCTCTATATAGTATTTCCTACTTCTTGTTTCTCCAGCCACTTCTGTGACACAGTCCATCAAGCTCTTCAAATCAGCTAATTCACTTTCACACTTCTCTTTCATATCAAGGTTTCTTCTTTAATTAGATTAGTTGTTTGGGTCATTTTTTATAATCATTTGCTGCATTTATTTATTGTATTTATTCTTAACTGTTGAGGGGGAATACTAAATGAACCTCAGTGCTTACATTTCCATTCACTCGGGGGGTATGCAGCTCCTATCACTCCATTTTTCATTCCATTCCATCCATCCACAACATACTACATATTATGGGTTCTCTTACTCTTTCTTACTTTTGCTTATTCATTGTTTCTTTATTACACGTTTTAGTTAGATTACTTGTATGTCATTTATCTATACCATCCACACATGTGCATTCATGCCATTTTCTATATGTTATCATAGATACAGGTCTCTTACACGTAACATGGATTCTTAGCTTCTACCCTTCCTACATTGCTCATTTCAGGCATCCACATTCATCTTTTCCAGGTGTTATTATTTCATTTCATCCTTAGGATTTTACATTACCTAGTTATACATGCTTTTAACATACTAGTTATCTATCTAACATGCTAATGGGTGCTTCATGTGCAACATTTGTTATGAAGGGATATATTCTTCCATACTCATTTGTTACATTGCTTGTCTATTGTTTGCTCTTGTTTTCAAATCTTGCCCTATGTTTGGCATGAAAATTAGTTTTTTTTAATGTGGCCATGACGAACTTATGTGTCTTGTGACATTGTGAGTGATGTTCATAATTTGCAACCCGCTTTAGCAGTCTATGATTGTCTTCTTACGTGTTTACTTCCATTCTAGTTTTTACATTATTTCTGTAGTATACATTTGTCCTTTACATGCATGTTTGTTCGTACTAACACTTTTTTAGCTACTTTTTTGTGGGGGCCTTGGTTTCTACTAAGCGCATTCCCTTCCTCGTGCAGGTCATAGTTTATGTGGTTGGTCCTCTTTTGGGGCCACATTATCATTTGAGTGACGTTCCATCCACCCCTAAAGATGGGGTCATCATTTGGTGTTTTAAATACTACACAATGCTTCTACATTGGTTTAGTTCATTTCATATTATACCCTTGGATTTGTGGGTTATACAAGAAATGGGTTCAGACTGGTCTATGAACCCCATAGTACACAAGGGATTTTATAGGAAAGGTTATCCTTAGAATTCTAGGGAGGAGTTATAGTTTGGAGGAAACATTGGATTTTTTCGATACACTACTTCAGCCAGTGGCATCGGACCACCCAAAAAACCAGGCAGTACAGAGATATCTTCACACATTATTTAGGGAAGTAGTTACAAGTTGGATAATAATGCAGACTTCTCCCTACATTTCTTTGGCCACTTTGGATATCTCATAATGGATAAGGTGCACATGTTCTATTTAAACTATTTTATTTGTGTCTTTTACATTCACATGTTTTTTACATTAGTATACATGTGTATTTTACATTTTTTTGTTACACATACATACATACATATTTGGATACTTGATCATTTTATCCTAGCATGTCCGGTCATATGAGAAACATGTAGTCAAATGGGGACAACAACAATAACACCAAAAACAACAACATCAATAACAACACTTCGCGACAACACACACCATACTAACCATGTAGTTATATAACACACATTAGTCGCTACACACTTGTTTCCACCCTAGGTTCACTCTCATTACTTTTTTTTTTCTTTTTCATCTTTATTTTCCACGCTCCATCATTTTGTTGTTCATTCCATGCTTTGTCTGGTACATCAGTGCATTTTCTACTACAATCTTCATTGACATAAGGTAAACATCTCTATTTTATTAGTTGTTACTGAGCTTTCCGCTCACCAACATAAAGTGGGGGAAAATGTTGTCAAAAAATCATGCACTTTAGACATTATTTAGTCTCAATCTCATACTACTATTTAAAAGGTTTTTGAGTGAAGAAATTACTAATTAACCCCATCTCTTGGCCATCTTACTTTGTTTAATTTATTCATTCATGACATCTTGCACCCACATACCCATCCAAATTTCATAATTTTACATCATTTTAACTTTTGACTACAATGTCAAGGCTAGTACTGGGGCACCCATGTGCACCTTGGTGCCACCGGGGGTGCCCCGATCTTTTTTGAAATTTCCTGCCACCTTTTGGGAGCTTTCTAGTCGTTTTAGCTTCTTATCTTTTTGGTGGTCAACCATTTTCGGGCTAGTTACGAAATTAGATCAAGTGAACCCTATAAATATAACGTTATGAGACCATAATGAGGGTCCAAGAACTAGTCACTACTATCATCCACCTAGGGTTGTATTCATCTAAGGAATTTGGAGATCATTTTCATTGACTTAGCTTCATCACAAAGGACAAGGCTAGTTCATTTGCACCACACAAGCATAGGAGGGGATTCGATTCTATTTCATGCACCATTCTACTACAAGTTTTTACATCTAGTTATTGTTCACTACTTCACAAAGTGTGACTAACACAAGAGAACCTAGGGCACATAATACACACACAAAGAAGAACTACATTTACATCTGAAATGTAGTCTAATGCTCAATTAGTAAACCCACTGTTGTCAAATATGCGGTCAGTATGATCCATTCATTTGAATTCCTCTTTTTTAGGGTTTTTATACTTCTTGTGGTCTTTTGTAGGTCTATCTTTGATTTTGGATTATCAACGATACCTGGGGTAGTGCAGTGAATCTGATGTGAGACACAATGAGGGTTTCAGACTACCTACCAAACATATAAAACATAGTTTTAGACCTTTTGTATAGACCAAAGTACCCATTTTGTAGATCAAAGTGCCCACAGGTGTCCTAGTCCCTCTCTAGGTGCTCCATTCCAGCTAGATAACCCATGTCCATCATTTTTAAGGCTTTAGTATAGTAGTTCATTCTTCTTGTTTCTCTAGTCACTTATGCGACACAATATAACAAGCTCTTCAAATTAGCTAAGTCACTTCCATACTTCCCTTACATATTAGGGTTTCTTCTTTTATTAGATTAGTTTCTTGGTTCATTTTCCATAGTCATTTACTGGATTTATTTACTATATTTACTTTTCATTCTATATTAGGTTAACTACTATTATCCCACATATTTTCTATTTTTACTTAATCCCAGTCCATAAATTATTTATTACGAAAATTTCATATTATTCCATAAAGTACTCATTTTATTGTACTTACCAATTGAAATATTTTATCAACAATCAAAGATGTGGTTATATATATATATAGCTATATCATAATCAGTCATCAAATAATTAATATGATAACTATTAGCACATAGAGCCTTATAGCATTAATCATAGATTTGTCACATAATGTTGAAACAAATATGTAAAATAATATACTTTACAACAAATATTGAACCACTTTATAAACAATATCCTAATGATAATTACAAGTACATTATCCTTTTTTTGAAATAGTACAATATTCACATTAGGCTAAATTTCCTTTCCTTTTAAAATAAGATAGCTAAGAACGTGTTCTCTTTTACAATCATGTCATCAATTTAAATATAAATTAAATATCATAATTAAATATTTATTTAAATCATACTTAGTCTTTATAAATCATCCACCAAAGAATGACATAATTTCTACCATATGTAAAAATGTTGAAAATCGGTCAATTCAAAAAGAACTAGCATGAAATGCTGTCCTCTTCATATTTTAAAATTAGAGCACCAAAATATATCAATAATCAAACTCCAGTTTTAAATAGAACATCGATGACCAAATAAAATATATGATTTAATATTTTCCCTTTTTCCTTTCCTTCATCTTACTTTCACAAAAGAAAACATAATATATTTAAGACTTCACCTTAAACATGATCATCCATTTATGAAGAATGAATTCAAAATAGATCCTAGCTATAATCCATTTTTTCAATACCATAATCATTGAGCTAATAATATCATTCTTTACTTTACATTCCCCATCAAATATTATTACTTATTCTATTAAGTAAATGGTTATTAATATAATTCAAAACAAAATAGAAATATTTTCTTCATAATCGAAAGAGCACTTTCATTTTCAACTTATCAATAATTAAACACAATAAATAATTGTAATCACTACTTAAGAGAAATCGTAATGTATTTGATAAAGGAAATACCCGAAATGGATTGAAATTTCCTTAAACATTTCAAAAACCAACAAATACTTCCTTGTTTAATTTCATACAATGATATTCCTTATCTATATTCATCCAAACAAAGCTACAATGAAATCGAATGAATACACAGTCAATTTCAAGACAATAATTTTTCCACCATGCCTCAAACATTTTAGCTCATAAGTAAGGTTATGATAATAATTTCTCGATAGGGCTCTAATGAATACATTCACATTTCTAAATCAGAACGTATAATGTTTTACACAACTCGCATTCACTGAAACTAGCCAAGAAAAATCCCATCCTGGTTTAGATTCCATATACCACGATAAAATACTCACAAAGGTTACCAAAAAGAAAAGAGCATTCGAATCTAGGGAGTTTGACTGTAGGCATGAAGACAATAGTCTGGAAAAGCTATAAAATCTTTATTATTTTCAAATCAAAAAATATATAAACATAGGAAGAATCAAGAGTATTAATGGAAGATGACATCTGAGTATTTATTATGCTCTTCGAGCATCAAGATATGTATATATATATATATATATATATATCTGTGTGTGTGTGTGTGTGTGTGTGTGTGTGTGTGTGTGTGTGTGTGTGTGTGTGTCTACATGTACATATGTATATGTATATATATATGTGTAATATACGTATATATACACACACACATATGTATGTATATATATATATATACACATACATACATACATACATACACACACACACACACACACACACACATATAATTATTATACGCGAAATGGGTCTATCTTGAAACACACACAAATATCTATTCAAACCAAATCAACCATTTAAATTGAACTAGTCCTAAGAATAATATAATTATTTGCAGAGAATCATAATACCCACTTGGAAATATAATCCATTTGAAATGGGCATTCGAGGAATGCGATATAGACTCGGATATTAAACATAAAATTCAAGTTGAATCTCATAATTGGTATTTAACCAAACTTACAAGAGTAAACGAACGAGTGCACACAGTCACGAAAATACACGGACACATAATAAATTATAAAGTCTAACTAGGTGGCCGTAATCTAATCTCATTCCAAGGTACAACCACACAACATTGCTAGTAAACAATATGCATAAAAAAATTAACTCATGCAAATGTCCAACCTAGATTCCTCTTTTCACCCATGTTATTTAACACAGGGGAGATAAATTCTACAGAATTAAACCCATTAAAACATTTTAATTTTATAAATTATAAATATGGGAAGAAAATGATTTCATCCCTGAAAAATAATTTACATAATTCCCTAAAGCTCTTGTCCAAGCCAACTGAGTTTAAACAATCCTTTTCCAGTAGCTTCAACTATTTTCCTTCAAATCCCAAAAAAATAACAATTCCTAGTCTAACCCAAATTAGAATAATAATATTAACAATAATAATGAATAGCCCCTTAAAATATCACTAAGAGTTTAAGAATATGCATGTAACATTAAACAGATGAAAAAAAATTAGCTTCCACAAAATTCTGAACTGGCAGTTCAGAAACATGCATGTAGCATTCAAGGAGTAAAAGATAATCACAAGAAATGAAAAGCAACAAAAACCCTAATCCCTCAATATCTTCCTCGAGAATCTTCTTGCTTCTACTGAGGTGATTTAATCCTCATTCAATGCATGCCAATACCACTACCACTTCCACCACCATTTTTTTCCTCCTCACATCCTGATAAATTTAGAAAATAACCACCATCATATTTAATTTCCAACTATATTGAGCAGTCGATATCCACCACTCGATCATGCACGGTGGTTTAGAAAATAGTCAAATACCATTTACCTTTTTAAAATACAACTTGCATGGTTGGTCCATTGGCCTTTTAAAATTTAATAGAAACACTTAACAATAACTCGTATGGCCATAATAATGGCTCAATAATATTATTTCATCCACGAGCTTAGGTCGATGCTCGAGCGAGCTATTAGTTTTACAAATTAACTTTAATCTAAAGCTATGGTCGATAACCATTTAGTAAATTGAACTGAGGATATGGTCTATAGACCATTCATTTATATAAATAATTATATAAATTCTTTCTTTTTCTCATCATAACTTGATAGAATTGCTAATCATACATATATAATATTCACCCATCCATATGTTCGAAGACCATGGGTCTCATTTGAACTAGAAATATGGCTTTAAGTACATCATACATTCATAACCCAATTACAATATATGTTTGGTTGTTCTTTATATACAATCCAATGAAGCTTAGAATAGATAAACAATGACTTAACCTTACCAAAGTCATAATTTCATGCCCCAATTATTAAGGGCTTTGTCCTTTTAGCATCAACAATTATAATGTTGTGTCTATCAAACATCAAATTTATATCAAAAGGCTTTTATATTGTAATCTTAAATATAACCTTGTATAGAACCAGAATAATATCAACACAACACTTTAATGGGGACACACATATTCAATCAATCATCGTAATAATAACAAGTCCATTGCTATCCACATTCACTATCAATGAAATCAATCATGATAATAATAGAAAATCATAACAAAGGTTATAATCCAAGAAATACACAAAAGTATAATGATATGTCTTACCTTATTCACAACAAGGTTAATTTATTTGTAATATGAGTGTATGCTATACAGGTTACGATATCCGGCAGCTTGCATAACACAATTACAAGTACCAAAATTCTTCTGTGCTTACGGTAGCATACCAAAATTGATCCCCATTTCCATAAATTTCCCAATATCGTAAATCATTTACAACTTTGGAAAAATGAAAACAACGGGGCTAGGATATACTTCCCTCTTTAAGAATCACCGTCTTGATGATTAATTACAACCATTTACTGATTTAAATCAAAATAAGATACAAATATAGGTAGTTCATCATGAAATTATTCAATAAAGTATAATGGAAACTTACAACTTCAAGTTTATAGAGATTTTAAATAAGATTTTGTTGGATGTAATAACACATTTTAATCATGTTTTTTCTAAACAACAAGAATTTTGACATTTTTTAGTCATCCAACAACAATAAATATCGAAAGTATAATATAAGATAAAAACAATTATGGTTTATCACTGAAATAGGTGTGGAAAAATAGTTTTAATTTCATCTAAGTTCTCCCAGGTTGCACTTTCTTCATAAAATTTGTCCCATTGGACCTTGCATTGAATTATTTCCCTATTTCAGAAGTACAACCTATGCATTTTGTTGTGACCCATTCTGGAATAATGACATTTTCAAAACGTTTTGAGCTAAATGTTTGGCACCTGAAGAAACCTAAAAAAATGACAAAATCTGAGCTCATGACCTAGGTCTTTGCATTGCTCAACCGAGCTATTAAAAAGCATGGCGAGCTGGCACTGCATTGTAATTATGGATGTTGCATTACCAAGAAGTGAGTTTTACATAATCAATGCCGAGCTCATGGGTCAAAAGACTGTGCTGGTTCATGATGTGGAATGAGCTATAGATGAAAGAGATCGAACCCACTCTTTATATAAATCGAGCTACTATGCATGAACGATGTTTTCTTATTGATCACGAGACCGAGTCATCTTCATCAACATGGTTAGTTATTGCAATGAATTGAGGCATTCGAAATATTAAGTTACCACATCACAGGACTTGAGCTATTGCAGTGAGCCATTTAAGTAACACGGGGTTGCAGAGTTAGCAAGTCAAGGACGTGAGAACACAACCATGCATCTAAGGCTATATTAAATTACATTGTGTTCCACGAACCAAGCTCATTTCAATACACACTGAAATTTCAGGCCCCATCAAGCTTCCAAGGAAGCGAAGCGATCCATTAGAGCCAAAATTTTAGACCAAATAATGAGCCCCATTCCATTAGTGCATCGAGCCAACTGGAAAATTATGCACCAGCTCGGCCGAACTATTTTATACGGGGAAATACGTTATGTACAATCGAGTTGTTTTATCATTATTAAGTTGTTACAAGGGAATGTTTAACTACCTTCATATAGAAAATTAACTGATGTGGCCTCAAGCCCACATGGCAAAGAGTGTCATAGAACCAAGGAGGCTCTGTTTTGGGCATAAAGTCATATCTGGTTCGGTTGAGAAGAAACCAAGTTCCCCAGATGTCTCACATAGCAATCAGGTTGCCTTCATATGTTCTGAACCTCCATCATATCTACCGAGATGATAAGATAGGATCACTTGATGAGTTTTATAATACATGGGATGAGTTGTTTTCATGGCCGAGCAGTTTTTAATAGCCGAGCCAATTCATAATAGGGAGAGCAGCAGCCTTCGAGTATAGATCTAACACAATGGGTTGATTGGCATCGGGTTAAGATAGAAGTCAAGGAGCATTACAATGGCGAGTCAAATCATTTCTAAAGTTACAATGGATAATTAGCTCTTGCATGGTAAGCAGTGCTAGGAAAATCTAGGAACAGTGTTGAGTTCATACAATTGGCACAAGATCACAACACGTGGACAAAGAATTTGGTGACCTCTTTCAACTCGTCAAGTTGAGTTCAAGTACTTCCTTACGAAGCACGACCGAGTTGCCTATGGAGCTCACCAAGTTGGAATTAAAAAGCTTTGAAAATACAGCCGGGGAAAAGACTTAGCAGATTTAGTGAACATTGCAGAGATAACGGGTTTAGAGGGCCCAAGTGATCCACATGACATGTGGGCCGAGAAAACCCAAAATTGCCGACTTAGGTAATGGAATGGAACAATTCGGCTAAAACGGAGTTTTAGAGCCCTGACGGCCCAATGAGCTTGGGTTGGTTATACTGGGAAGATTCGAGACACCCGCACAAATGTTTGCCGGGATAGCGATGAATCAGGTGCCTCATGTTCCAAGAGAACTTGGGACTCACGTGCACCAAAGCTCCAAGTTGACTGCAGAAGACATAGAAAGCACAGAATGTGATAGACTAAATTTCCCACTAAGTCATTGAGGCAAGTCATGCATTAGACAAACCGAGTCCTCCACGTAGCATTAGAAGAGGATGGGTCCGTTGTGCAAATCAATGGATGATTCACATAGAACCAACGTGGGCGGACATATGGTGATTTGTGGAGATGACTTGGCCAGAAAAAATGAGAAGACTCACTCCATAAGGAAATGATCTACGTGGAAGAGAGAATCCTCCGAAGAGAAGAGTCAGCTCGGCCAAACTTGTCATATTAATTGTCGGATATACAAATAAACTCAACTTTCCATATTAAATAATGGAAATATAATGTGGCCCCACCAATTTTAATGCCTCAATTCATGGTCCCATAAGTATAAGTAAATCTGGTAATCCCAAAACAAGCTATCGATTCTCAGAGTACCATATCTTGGGCAATTCTCAACAAAATCGCACAAGTGAATACTCATTGGACTCGTGGATTAGATATCTACGCACCATAACTAAGAAAAAATAGGATTTGATGCAAATTATCTACAAATTTTTGTGGAAAAATAACCTAATTCATAATGATAGTTAGTGGTGGTTACAAGTGTGATTAAAGGGCATGTGCATCATTATCTCCGGCTGCAGATTACGGGACAATGTGAAGGAATAGTGAAATCCTCATCTAAATTATCATTAAGTTGAAATATATTTAATTAATTTTTTCACCAAATTAATTAAATACTACACATATGTAAATTATAATGAAACATGTAACTCAAGTTTAGTCAACTTGAGGTTGGGATTGGGGATAAAGGTTAGTCACGTAGTTTCATAACTACTTCTTGGAAGGTATGCTTATATAAGGCTGCATTGTAATCATAATGAGGGATGGATCGGGGTGTAATGCCTGCTAAAAACTACCCACTTGAGACCCGAGAACAACCTAGGATTAGTTAGGAAAATTATGAAATAATTTTTTTTGTTTAAAAGAGTCTACAACTAGGTTACTCGGAAACAATTGTCACTAACAAGTTCCAGAACAATTCTATTTCAATAGAACATAATTTTCCTTTATTAACAATTATTAGGGGTGATAAGGTCAAAAATTTAGGGTTAGAAGGTTTAATAAGGTTCAGAGGGTAATTCCTCACCATACCCACTCTCTAACAGGATTAAAGGTTCAACTTGATTTTTCTCAAACTTAGCACATTCAAAAACTCTCTAAATCATTTCCATTGGATAGGAAATTTTCTCACATTTCTGTTGATATAAATAAGTCCTCTTAACTCCTCATATTTTTTGAGTTATGGGCCGGCAGGTCTTGGGGTGAAAATGTTCCCCAAGAATGGGCCTGCGGGTCCAGAGATGAAAATTTGCGCCAAGGGCAATCGGCGGGCCACGGGGAGACGTTTGGAAATTTTCCTGCGCGGGGCAAAAAAAAAAACAACTTTGCGCCCTCGCACCCGCAGGTCCGCAAGTCCACTAGGAACACTTGGCACCTCCCAAGTCAGCGTTGGGAGAGTGGGGTGGTGGGAGACATTTTGAAAAATCTTCTCGAGCGAGGTGAAAGCCAACTTTGCGCCCACGCTCCTGCAAGTTTGCAAGGGTCACATGGCGTCTCCTTACCCAATGCAGGGAAGGCGGTGAGAAAATAATTTTAATGCCCCAAAGAGCTAAGAGGGTAGCATTCACTACCGCCTCTGCCAGCACCTCACAATGCCACGTGGTGGCTTCCAATTGCCTATGGGCGGCGAGGAAAATTTGGAAAATTTTCAAAAAAAATTCTGGGAACGCTAAATTTAAAAAGAGATCCGCCCCTACATCGACGCCTCATGGTGCCACATGGTAGCTTTCGATTGGCTACGGGTTGGTAGGGTGGCGGGGAAAATTAGTAAAAATTTCCCAAATATTTTCCTAAGAGCTAAGAGAAAAATTCAAGCCCACGAGCATGCCAAGGAAATTTTTCCCAATTTTTGTTTTACGCCAAGGAAGAAAAACTTTAGCAGGCCATAACTTTTGATAGAGATACCGGTTTTAGAAAAACAAGGAATTTCTGGAAAGATCTAAACACCCTCTTTACTCAAGGATCATTAATTCAAGATTTTGATAAAGTTTAAGGGGTCAATTTCAAGAAAATGACCTACAAGCTTTTACAGTGCAAACTGGTTAATTTTAACCTGTTAAATTTGTTAAATTTGTTCTTGTCCCTCTCTCAACATGTCAAATAGACATGGAAAATTTTTATTAGGTGTATTGAAGAGAAATTTCAAGATTCAATTTGTCTGATTGATTTGCAATTTGAGCATTTACATTTCTGGACAACAGCATGACTACAAAATAGTTTGAGCCCAATTTTGCTAAGTTTTATAAGAATTTCCTTAAGTGTTAATGTCTAGATGAATTCGGTTACATCTTATTATGCCCAAATTAATGTTTCATTTTTTATTCCTTTGTTGCAGATTCTGTCTCAGCATTTGGGATTAAATTAGTGTCAATTGGAAAAAAAGGGACAAAGTTAAAATTTTAAAAAGGTCTATTTCCCATTTTCTTCTTCCAAGTATTATAATGTGTTCAAAACATAATCTAATGCATTCAGTTGATTTAATTAAACTTATTCAAAAAATATAATACATCTCTGAGTTCAAATTTTTACATATTTCAAAGGACATAGTATTACATTTCCTTTATACGCATTTCTTTCTTTCAAACAGAGATTTCAATTACATTTAAAAGATCATATTCAATGCCACTATTTAATTTAAGAAAGTTGATACATCATTTATTGATTCCAAAAGATAAATTTGTAACATCCTTCTTTTATTCCTTCCAAAATCATATATTTAAAAACAGGGCATAATATTACATTTTCTTCTCACATGTTTCACTTTTCCTCTTTTCCAAACAGGGATTTCATAGAAAATATTAAATATATATTTCCAAAGGAAGAACATCATATGAACAAGGAAAACTTTTCCATTAATTCAAATGAAACTCTTACAACCTCCGTTCTATTTGATTTCAAAATACAACATACAAAACATGTGTCATTCTTTCACATTCTTTCCAAAATAGAATACAGAGTATAACTCTTTTACATTTCAAATTTCCACTTTCATTGCCAATACAAAGTATCTTTCCATTATAATGAATACACAGATCATCCACTTCAAGTGGGAAGGGGCTACAATAAGATTTCATTTTACAAGGGATTGCCAAACTATTTTTATCTGAACTCCAAAACAACAACATGCAGATTTCTCATTATTCCAATTTGATCACAACAAAATTAGGGGAAAGGAAATTCTCTCCACCCAACCAAGACATACAATGAAGAGGAGAAGCCATCCTTCTTCATTGGCCCCTGAGCACCAACCACAAATAAGTAAAAGATGTGATCCAACTCATGGTAACAATGGGGATGCTACTTATGTCTCCCAAAGGGGAAATGGGTATCACCACCTAAGAACAAAACACCAACATAGACATATATATATATATATATATATGTATGTATGTATGTATATATATAATATATATGTCTATGTCTATGTCTATGTCTATGCATACATACATACATACATGACATACATACATACATACATACATACATACATACATACATACATACATATATATATATATATATATATATATATATATCATTTCAAATCCTTGACATGCCCTTATGCCTCCCCAACCTCTTATGGCATCCCATAATGAGTAAATAAATGCAAGATATTTATTTGTAAGGTGGAACCCAAATCTCAACTCCCTCCAACCTTATGCCTCCCTAAAACACACTTGTGCCTCCAAAAAAATATAACCCCATAGTCTTCTCCTACATCATTCCTAGGCCATCTACCTAAAAGCTCACAATCATGCCAAAACATTCATACATTAACACTTAAATTCATAAAAGAAGAGCATTTCAAGAGTCAAGCTCCTACCTCTCCATGATGGAGTTGTTCCAAGTTCCAAAACAACATGCTTTATCCCAATGCAAGCAATCAAAAACAGCAAGGCACAAGCATACAACAATCTTTTCGAGAAAACTTCTTCAAAGCAAGAGCTCCCAAAACAGAACAAAATTCACCCAAGAATAAATCTCTCAAAAATGAAGCCACCCCAAAAGCAAGGCAAGCCATTCAAATTTTATAGAAGAGGGAAGGGAAGAGGATAAGGTAGATCCAAGTATGATGTCATATCACACATCTTCAACCCCAACCCAAAAATCAACTTCATTCTCCAATGCATAATAAATTGGTGGGTGAATAATATGGCATTTTACTTACACACTCAAATCCAACCCATACCCCAAAGGACCAATATTGTATCATGTAAGAAAAGTGCAATTATAACCTATAATCTACCTTCTCATAAAGCATTATAAAAGTCTAATATCAACTCCCCAATCGTAGGTATGGTGGGTAATTAAATTTAAGAGGAATGGGATAAGTTTAACTTGTCTCACAAGCCTCCAAAATAAACCTCCAAGGATAATTTCAAATTTCCAAGAATGTGGAGTGTTTCACACTCAAAATTCAATTCACACATCACTTACATATCTCTTACACATACTTATATAACTTTAAATCATGGCCAACAACTCTCATTAAATACATTCTTATGACATTTGATTTATTTATTTTAACAATATAATTACTCACAAAATTTACACACCATTTAATAATTAATGAAACAGGTAAATGTATCACAAAATAAACACATGCAAACATAAACAAAGGGACCAAAATAAAAGAAAATACATAAAACCCATTGGTCACAATTAAAGGTCATCCCCCCATGGGAACCCCTAACACACACAATCACACAAAAATAAATACTAGTTGCCATGGTGACCTTGTTGAATTCATCTAGAATTCCAATGTTGTTGGTATCCAATCCCCCGATGTTTGTTATGATATTTTTAACCTACAAACCACAAATACCTCCTTTGGCCTCGTGGCCATATCAGAACATCCAAAGTAATATAAATATAATTACCAAAATCATCTAGATATATGAATCACAACAACATCAAAGCAATCTAGCAATGTCATTTGCATTTTTATTGAATACTTATATCATAATATAATATCGAAATATCACAAGTCCGCACAACATCCATAATATAACCATGTCAACAAGTATAGCATAATGAATATCCAAAGTGTCTCTAATAATCATGATCATAACTTAATCAAGTCAGAAATAACCCATGATTTTACATCTATCATCATACTATAATAAGGTCCATTATCATTTCTATAATATAATCAGTATTATCATGATTAGTAACAAAAGGTGTCAAAGAAATGTGGGCACTACATCCCCCTCCCCTTAGACTCGACTTCCTTCTCAAAGTCACTAGAACAAATGTGGAAACTGAACTCGTAGCAAAGTAGCATCCTCCCATGTAGATATAGTCTCATCATATCTATCCCACCGTAGCAATGATGTCTAATCTAACACATGAGAAGGATTTGCAATATATCTCCTAAGAACTGAAACATGAAACACATCATGTACATGAGACAAGATGGGTGGCAATGCTAGATGGTAGGCCAAAGGGCCAATACTTTCCAAGATCTTAACAGGACCCACGAATCTAGGAGCTAATTTAGAACCTTTTCCGTAATGGATAGGGCTCTTGTGTGGCCTGACACGAGTGAAAACCTTCATACCCACATCAAAGCTATGGTGCATCCTATGTTTATCTACATACTTCTTCTGCCTGTCCTGAGCCTCCTACAGTCTCTGTATGATCAAAACGACCTGCTGCTCCATGTCTTGGAACAAGGCTTTTCCAAGACAGACCCTATCCTCTAACCTTACCTAACTAAGAGGTGTCCTACACTCTCTACCATACAAAGCCTGAAAAGGTGCCATGCCTATAGAACTCTAAAAACTATTATTGTAGGTGAAATCCACCAAGTACAGGTACTCCTCCCATCTTGACTATGTATCCATCACATACATCCTAAGCATGTCCTCTAAAATCTAATTTTCCCGCTATCTGTCCATCTGTCTCAGGGTGATACACTATGCTGAAATTGATCTTCGTCCTAAGGGCATGTTGCATGGTAGTCTAGAAATGGGAAGTATACAAAGGATCACAGTCACTAATGATCTTCTACAGAATCCCGTGTAACCTAACAATCTCATCCAAATATACCCATGCCACTGGACTAGCTATATAAGTGGTCTTCACCAGAGAAAAGTGAGAAAATTTTGTTAATTTGTCAATCGTGACCATTATGACATCGTTGTGATATCTCGACATCAATAGCCCAACAATGAAGTCTATGGAAATGGTGTCCCATTTCCAATCCAATATAACATGAGCAAAGAGAAGGAAAGCTGGATGTTGATGGTCAACCTTAAATTTTTGACACTTTAAACATCATGACATGAATTGGGCCATGTCTCTATGAAGTCCTCTCCAATGATACAACTATCTCACGGTGGTGTGCATCTTCTTCACCCCAGGGTGGGCTGAATAGGGTGCATGATGTGCCTTTGCCAACATTTCTTGCATGAATCCTCCCTCTCTGGGAACATAAATCCAACCTCTATGCCTGAGAAGGCCATCTGCCTTTAGTGAGAAACCATCAAACTTCCCCTTGAGGGGTCTCTGAGACTCGATCTCTACTCAAAATGCAAAGTAGAAGTTGTCAATTGAAAGCTGCTAAAGAATCCTGCTCCACAATTTTGAGCTCACTAAGGTGGCCATGGCCATATGTCTTCATCTGTTGAGAGCATCTGCCACCACATTATTCTTCCCTTTCACATCTTCTATCTTCATATCATACTCACAAAATAACTCCATCCAACGCCACTGACGAGCATTTAGATTGGGCTGCATGAATAGGTGGCAAAAACTCAAGTGATCTGTCCTGAGTGTGAATCTCTGACCAAGTAGAAAGTGCCTCCATTGAACGAAGGTGTTCACAACTTCCGCAAGCTTGAGATCATGATCCAGATAATTAAACTTGTAATCTTTGAGTTTGTGAGACCCAAAAGCCACTACTCTACCCTCCTGCATCAACACACCTCTAAGCCCTACTAAATAAGCATCTGTGTAAACAAAAAACTCACCCTAAGGATCTGGCACCATGAGAATAGGTGTTGTAGTGAGACATTCCTTCAGTGTACTGAAGACTTGCTCGCACCTTTTTGACCAAACAAACTTCTTCCCTTTCTTCTGAAGGGATGTGATGGGGTGTACAATCCAAGAGAAGTCCTGAACAAATCTCTGGTAGTAACCTGCTAACCCCATGAAGCTACATACCTCAGTCACCATAGTGGGTGCTGGCCAATCCACAATAGCTCTAATGTTGGAAGGATCGATAGTTGGTAATGAATACAAAACCGCAAGGATCCATCCTTCTTCTTGACAAATATTACTGGTGCACCCCAAGGGGATACACTAGGACAAATAAGGCTTTTCTCAAAAAGGCCCTCAAGCAAATCATCAATACATGGAAGGTGATAACAATTCTTGATCGTTACCTTATTCAGCTAGCGGTAATCAATACACAACCGCAAGGATCCACCCTTCTTCTTTACAAAGATAACCGGTGAACTCCAAGGGGATACACTAGGGTAGATAAGACCTTTATCCAAAAGTCCCTCAAGCTACAACTTGAGTTCACAGAGCTCTGGTGTGGTCATCTGATAAGGTGCTCGTGAGATTGTCTCTACTCCAGGAACCAAATATATTTGAAAATCAATCTCACGTGGGGGTGGTAAACCCGATAGCTGCCCTAGAAATACATGAAAACTCTCTCAAAATGGGGTGATCATCTAGTAATGGTCCTCTAGATCCATCCTCTGATATATCAATGACTATAACAACATACATCTAAAAACCTCATCGCACACACCACTTAAGCTGCATAGTAGAGATCGTGGGAATAGAAACGGGTCTCCTGACCCCTGAAATCACAAACTCACCTCCCAAATCATCTACACAAGATATGATATTGTGGTAAAAATATATCCTAGCCCTGTGTGTAGACAACCAATCCATACCCAAGATGACTCCATAAGAGCCCAAAGGAAGGATACATAGATCTGAGGTAGTGGTGAAAGGTCCTAATTATACCACACACTCCTTAACTAAGGAGTCTACAGAGATCTTGGCTCCAAAATCCATCTCAACATCCCAACTATGAACTTGCCTAACTGCCACCAGCATGTTATCACTCTACTAAAAATGGTGCAATAAAAGAATCAGAAGAACCAAAATTTAACAAAATGGAGGTAAGAATACCACCAATGTTACCTGCAGTCTCAATAACTATATTTTGATGCTCTGCCTATTGGTTCTCGACCGCTGCATACATCCTATGACTGCACCCCATATCACCAATAACAGGTTCTAAGATTTGTGTCTTACCCTTGTTATTAGGGTTATGTGGGGCAATCTCTCCAAAAATGTCTAATAACACCACAACCAAAACAACCGCCTGATCCTCTCCCCTGTGTAGCAGGTCCGACCAGTACTCTGGAGGTCTGTGGTGTGGATCTTGATGATTCGGCTGCGGTTTGATAAGGTCTTTGCTGGCAAGCTCTTGCTGAGTGAGCTCTCTAGGCACCCTATGTCCTAATGGGACCCCTAGGAGGAGGCCCCATACTCTGACCTCTCTGTGCATCAAATCTTTATGGATATCTATAAGGTGGGTGGGACTAGGACTGCTCCTGATGTTGCTATGGTCTAAAAGATGACTGTGCTAAACCCTGTCCACCAGGACGAAGAGTACTGACCCCCTCGATCTGCTGTCCTGCATCTACTGTATATGGCTCTGAACTCGGTCTCTAGCTTGCTGGGTCTTTCCTTGTGTCTACTATGCTATATAGGCACTCTCAACAACCTCAGCTAATGTCTGTGGACAATGGATCTACACTGCACCTCCAATGTCTAGCTTTAGGCCCCAGATGAACCAGTGGATCCACACCTCCTCATCCTGTATGTAACCAACATATTGGAGTAGATCCAAAAATCTACTCTCATACTCAACCACTGTAAGAGATGCTTGTCAGAGGCCATGGAACTCATCTATCCGTTGCTAAATGAATCTCCATGAAAAATATCTACTTCGGAAATGCTCCTCAAATATCTCCTAGGTAATTGTCTTAGAATCAACATGGAGCTTCTGTTCCTCTGTACTGCCACCAGACACCAGCTCCATCCTTTAGTAGATGGATCAAAACATGAGCTTTGGTGTTGCTAGAATAAGGACAGAGCTGCAAGCACCCCGCTCAAGCTCACCAACCAGGCCTCTGCCTAAAATCCACCTATGTTACCAAAATAATAGGATGGCCAAAGCTTAAGGATCTCCCTGATGTGATCTGCAGCTGTGGTCTTACGGCCTCTAGGTATCTCTGCATGCTCATCCCTAAGCCTAGGGCTTCGAGACCTCTCTCTATGTCCTAAAAATCGGTCACCCTACTCCCTCTTTGGTGACTCAGCTCTGGCTGACTCAACATGGGAGTTCTCTCCTCCATGCTCCTTGCTGGGTCGAGGAGATACCTGACCCTCAATGGAAGGGACTTTATTATGTCTGGGTGCATGTCCTCCTACCGATCCTCCGTGTAGAACGACATTAACATCTTAAAGAGTCTGTAAAATCTGGGGTAAGATGGCTGCTACGGTTTGGTGGTGGTAAGTCTAGGTCTATGTGAAAAGACCCCTTGTCCCATCTGCGCCTCCTGCATAGACTAAGGTGAGAGTTCATCTTTCTAGGTTTAATTCAGTTTCAATGCTTACTAAAATATGTTATTTCTAAACTAAGTTTTGTTCTAGATTATAAAGTGTGATAGGTTTAAAGTTCATGTCTCAAGTTTCTAGTGTGCCTAATGGCCCAAGATTTTGAACCCTCACTCTGATACCAAGTGTAACGCCCACTAAAAACAACCCACTTGAGACCCAAGAACAACCTAGTATTAGTTAGGAAAACTATGGAATAATTTAAAAAAAAAAAAATCTACAACAGGGTTACAAGACATAAATTGTCACTAAAAAGTTCCCAAAAAATTCTAAACTACTAGAACATACTTTTCTTTTATTAACAATTATTAGTGGTTATAAGGTCCAAAATTTAAGGTTAGAAGGTTCAATTAGGTTCAGAGGGTAATTCCTCATGATACCCACTCTCTAACAGGCTTAAAGGTTCAACTTGATTTTTCTCAAACCTAGAGCATTTAAATTTTTCCTAAATTATTCCCATTGGATGGGAAATTCCCTCACCTTTCCATTGATATAAATAAGTCCTCCTAACTCCTCATGGTTTCCAAGTTATTGGTTGGAGGGGCTTGGGGTGAAAATTTTCCCCAAGAGCGGGCATGCGGGCCCAAGGGTGAAAATTTGCCCCAAGGGCAGGTCGACGGGTTGTAGGGAGTCTTTTAGAAATTTTCCTGCATGGGGAAAAAATAAACAACTTTTTTCCCGTGCATCCGCGGGTCTGCAAGTCCACTAGGGACACGTGGTGCCTCCCAAGTCAGTGCGGGGAGAGTGGGGTGGCGGGAGACATTTTGGAAAATCTTGCCGCATGGGGGGTGAAAGCCAACTTTGTGCCCACGTTGCTGTAAGTCCACAAGGGACATGTGGTGTCTCCTAAGCCAATGCGGGGAAGGCAGGGCGGCGGGGAGAAAATTAGTTTAACGCCCCGAAGGGCTAATAGGGTAGCATTCACCTCGCCTTTGCCGACACCTTGCAATGCCATGTGGCGGCTCTGGATTGGCTGTGGGCCGGCGGGCGATGGGGAATATTTGGAAACTTTTCCTAAAATTTTCTAAAACGTAAAAAGGAAAAAAGGTACCTGCTCCTCTACTGATGCCTCGTGATGCCACATGGCATCACCTTATTGGTTGCGGCCCGGTGGGGCAGCGGGGAAAATTTGGAAAATTTTCCCAAAATTTTCTGGGAGTGCTAAGATCAAAAAGGGGTCTGCCCCTCCATCGACACCTTGTGGTGCCACGTGGTAGCATCTGATTGGCTGCGGGTCGGCGGGATGGTAGGGAAAATTAGGGAAAAGATTCCCAAATTTTTTCGTAAGCTCTATAGGAAACATTTATGGGCCCGTGGACCCGCCAAGGAAAATTTTCCCAAATTTTCTTTTTCATGCCAAGTGAAGGAAAAACTTCATGAAGGCCATAAATTTTGATAGAGGGCATGGTTTTGGGAAAATTATGGAATTTCTGGAAAGCTCTCGATGTCTTCTTCACTTAGAGATCATTAATTTTTGATTTTGATAAATTTTAAGGGGTAAATTTCATGAAAACGGTATGTAGGGTTTTATAGTGCAAACTGGTAAATTTTAACTTGTTAAATTTGTTAAATTTGTTCTTGTCCCTCTTTGAACATGTCAAATAGACATGGAGAATCGTTCTTAGGTGGAATTAAGAGAGAAGTTTCAAGAGGTCAGATCTAATTGATTGAACTCCAAAATCGAACATTCACAATTTCTGAGACAACAACATGACTGTGAAAACGGTTTGAACTTGGTTTTGCCAGGTTTTGAAATGAATTTCCTTTTAAGTATTTTTGTCTAATTGGATTCATTTAGGGAAAACTAATTCATTTTAATCGTTTAGTTTTTTATTTCATTGTTGCGGGTATGATCTGTGCATTATGGATTAAATAATTACCAACTTGAAAATACAAGACATGGAAGACATAGTTCAAATTTTAAAAAGGTCTATTTGCCATTTCTCTTCTTCCAAGTATTCTAATGTGTTCCAAACCTAATGTAATGCATCTCATGTTGATTAAATTCAACTTATTCCAAAACTAAAATACATCTCTAATTTCCAATTTCTACACATTTCAAAAGACATAGTACTACACTTCCTCTATACTCGTTTCTTCCTTTCAAACAAAGATTACAACTCACATATAGATGATTGGATTTAATGTGACAATGATACAATTTGAGGAAGGTTATGCAATCATTTATTGATTTTGAGAAGACAACTTTACAATTTCCTTCTTTTATTCCTTCCAAAAACATATATATATATATAGGGCAGAATAATACATTTTCTTCTCATGTGTTTCCCTTTTCCACTAACCCAAATAGGGATTTCATAGAAGCATGCTAAATACCTATTTTCTAATGGAAGAATATAATATGAACAAGGAAAAAACTTCCATTAATTCCAATGAAAGTCTTACAACCTACTTTCCATTTGATTTCGAAATACAACATACAAAAAACGTATCATTCTTTCACATTCTTTCCAAAATAGACTGCAGAGTGTAACTCATTTACATTTCAAATTTCCACCTTCATTGTCAATACAATAGTATCTTCCATTATAAAGAATACACAGATCATCTAATTTAAGTGGGAAAGGGGCTATGATAAGATTTCATTTCACAAGGGACTGTCAAACTATCTTTATCTCAGCTCCAGAACAACAACATGCAGATTTCTCATTCTTCCAATTTGATCACAACAAGAGTAGGGAAAAGACAACGCTCTCCACCCAACCAATACATCTAATGAAGAGGAGAAGCCATCTTTCTTCATTGGCCCCTGAGCCTCTAACCAGAATGTAATAAAAGATGTGATCCAACTCATGGAAATAACGGGCTTCCACAAACACACAAGTAAGCACTAATCACAATAAAAACACAGTGCAAAATAGAATGTAGTTTACAACTGCATTAAAACATGAAAAACAATACAAAGGCTTCATCAAGTAAGCCAAAGGAGCAAGAAACTATGGGGGATGCTACCTATGCCTCCCAAAGGAGAAATTGGTATCACCACTTGAGAACAAACCACCAAAATACATACATACATACATACATACATACATACATACATACATACATACATACATATATATATATATCATTTCAAATCCCTTACATGCCCTTATGCCTCCCATAAGTACCCCTTATTCCTCACATTTCCTTATGCCTCCCCAACCTCTTATGGCACCCCATAACGAGTAAAGAAATGCAAGCTATTTCTTTGTAAGGTGGAACCTAAATCTCAACTCCGTCCACTCTTATACCTCCCTAAAATACACCTGTGCCTCCCAAAAAATATAACCCCATAGTATTCTCCTACAACATTCCTAGGCCATCTACCCAACAACCCACAATCATGCCAAAACATTCATACATTAACACATACATTCATAGAAGAAGAGCATTTCAAGAGTCAATCTCCTACCTCTCCATGATGGAGTTGTTCTAAGTTCCAAAACAGTAAGCTTTATCCCAATGCAAGCAATCCAAAACAGCGAAGCATAAACATGCAATAATCTTTCGAAGAAAACTTCTTCAAAGCAAGAGCTCCCAAAAAAACAAGGAATTCACCCAAGAATAAAGTCTCCAAAATGTAGCAACCCCAAAACAAGGCAAGCCATTCAAATTTTATAGAAAAGGGAAGGGAAGAGAATGAAGCAGATCCATATAGGATGCCATGTCACACATCTTCAACCCCAACCCAAAAGTTAACTTCATTCTCCAATGCATAATAAATAGGTGGGTGAATAATATGACAGTTTACTTACACACTCAAATCCAACCCACACCCCAAATAAATGATATTAAATCATGTAATAAAAGTGCAATTAAAACCTACAATCCTCAAGCCTCTAAAATCAGCCTCCAAGGACAATTTCGAATTTCCAAGAAGGTGGAGTGTTTCACACTCCAAACTCAATTCACACATCACTTAAATATCTATTACACATACTTATATCACTTTAAATCATGTCCAGCAACTCTCATTAATTACCTTCTTATGACATATTTTATTTATTTATTTTAACAATATGATTACTCACAAAATTTAGACACCATTCAATAATTAATGAAAGAGGTAAAAGCATCCTAAAATAAACACTTGAAAACATAAACAAAGTGACCAAAATAAAAGAAAAAACATAAAACCCCTTGGTCAAAATTAAAGGTGATCCCCCCCATGGGAACCGCTAAAACACACAAACACACACAAACAAATACCAGTTTCCATGGTGACCTTGTTGAATTCATCTAGAATTCCAATGTGGTTGGTATCCAATCCCTTGATGTTTGTTGTGATATTTTAAACTTGCAAAACAAAAATACCTCATTCAGCTTCGTGGCCATATCAGAACATCCAAACTAATATAAATATAATTACTAAAATTATCTAGATATATGAATCACAACAACATCAAAGCAATCTAGCAATGTCATTTGCAATTTTACTCAACACTTATATCATCATCCAATAATTTTCATTTCTAGGTTTACTCATAATATCCAAATATAACAAGTCTGCACAACATCCATAATATAACCATGTCAAATAGTATACCATCATCAATATCCAAAGTGTCTCTAATAATCATCATCATAACTGAATCAAGTCAACAATAACCCATGATCTAACATCTATCACCATACTATAATAGGGTCCATAATCATGTCTATAACATAATCAACAGTATCAGGATTAGTAACAAAAGGTGTCAAAGGTAATTGGGCACTACAGGGGGTCTCTCTTATCTTTCTCATTCCAAAAAACTATTTCATGGAGTTCTTCTATCTTATAATATGTTGTTGGATATGTTTTTGTAACTTTGTGTGCACACACTTTTTCCTCAAGAATACAATGGGTTTTCTATTATTGTGTTAATGGTTTCAATTTTAAAATATGTTAATCTACTTATAATTGAAATAACTTTGTGCTGGGTGTCAGAGTATGTGGACTATATGTCATATCAGTATGTTTTGAAGGAGAGGAAAACTTTTTGCTTCTCATATTTCACATTCATTGTAATCCTTTTTGTTTGATAGGGTTTTTCTCTTTTTTTGTAACTCTTTTCTTGTAATCTGCACTTCTTCTTCCACATTCATTCTTCCTTTCTCTTCATATTTTATATTTCTCAAATTTTCCACCTTTTTCATGTCTTCTGGTTAAAAGCACCAAATATACAAAAAAAACATCATATGAGGGAACGGATCCTCTTACAAAGTAGAGGAAATTTCACCATGTATAAAGTTAAATTTCCCTAATTGTTGTTGATTTTTGCATACTTCAATTTTCATAATTCAGTGGCAAAAAATCCTACCAATAGTTTTTGGTGACTTTGCTGGGGAACGAACTTCTATCAAATTTGTTCTCTTGATCTAGGAACCTTCCTAGGAATGAAGGAAAAATGAAAAAAACTTGTTGTCTCACACTAACAAGTTACATCGACAGTGATGGGGACGAGGATGTAGATCTCCCCGTTCAAAATTTTAAAGCTCCAGTCAATTCGGAATAGGTCCATTTTGTCTATAACTTCTAGGGAGGTATGAATCAAAAAATTATTTCACAAACGTTGTTGCAACTTGTTAAAGAAAAGAAAGTAAGAGAAATATTTCCAGAAGATACTAATGTTCCATATGCAAAATGGAAAGCAACTATTGCACCCATGTCATCTCCAAAAAATAGACTAACAATGAAAGAAACAAAAAATAGATTGGAACAAATTGTTACGTGTGATGATCCAGTGATCAAATATTTGTGGCTTAAATATCCAAAAAGTGCTGCAAAAGTAAAGAAGATAAAAATAACACCTTTAGATGATAAAAATTCCATACAGTTGATGAGATAATTACAAAGACAATACATGCAACTACAAGCACGTGAGGAGGCAAAACAAGTTAAAGAACACTCAATCAATGAATTTGAGACATCTTGTAACAAAGAAAAGAACATTCAAGTTCTTGAAGCTTCTCATGACGATTCTTTGCATTATCAGGTATTCATTCCGCTTCTCTACCTGAATTCCACCAATGAATGTATTGTTATTGCTCCACCTGATGCATGCCAATTAAATATTCCTTGAAATGATGAAGATGAAAAATAACTCGAGGCTTCGTTTCATCCTGAAATAAAAATTTTAAAAGATATTTCATGCGTCGAGGTTGAAGGTCCTTATTTTTAAAGAAGTGATCCTATGCTGGTGGAAGTGGATGTTCATCATAAAAAAATGGGCAATACTTCTCTCTCTCCTATGATTGAAGAATTTCAATACACTAAGATGCAGGGATAATTTTAGCGGTGAATATTCGTAATATGGCGAAAATTTCATTTTATGAAAATTTGAAAAGTTGAATTATTCGGAGTGGGTCGGTGTCCTGTTCGCCTAAAATATATAGTATATTTTTTCTGGGGGGTCGGCTTCACCTTCATTTGAAAACATCTTCTATAAAAACCTAGTTGATTCGCCGAGTAGTATACCTCAAGTAGCTTAACAAATTACCAATACTGTGAAATTTGAACTCGTATACCCTTAAGCACCAGAGATTCAGATTACTGTTAGCCTGTGATTGTTGACGTGCGAAAACAACTATACTGATGTGCGACAGAGGAAGTGTTGACGCACGAATTGGGCAGTGTTGACGCGCGATAGAGGAAGTGTTGACGCGCGACAGAGGAAGTGTTGACGCGCAACTTGGGTAGTGGTGACGCGCAACAAAGGAGGTGTTGACGTGCGACAGAGGAAGTGTTGACGCGCGACAAGGGCAGTGTTGACGCGCGACAGTATATTCAGACAGTGGACGTGCGACAGGAAATGGGTTGTTGATGCGAGATAAGTGCAGAGTTGACACGTGAGAAAGACCTCAGACACGGAGATTTATGATGAGAAAGCAGATGTCAGAGGTTGAAGATGCGTGACAGGAGATTTTGCTATCGTGTGTCAAAAAAATGCAGTGACGGGCATCACTAAGGGTGCTGTCCGTAAGATCTATTGACACGCGTCACTACATTTTCTTGACACGCGACAGTAAAATCTCCTGTCGCGCATCTGCAGCGTTCTGTCGCACCACTTGAAAATCAGGCGAAATTTTTTCATACAACCCCCAAAAATTTCGCCTTCCCGCAAAATTGGTTCCGGGGATATTCGCCAGGTATTCTCCACCTCCGATTTCCAAGAGGTCTCTTAAAATGAACCCTGCTAAGATGAATGTCATTTTTGACCATTATCCAATTGTTTTGACTTCTTTCAATGAAAAACAAGTGTCTGTACCCAAAAAAAATGAAATCAATGAGATCACTAGTCCCCTTGTTATTTTTATTGATAAGAAGAGCACACGTGAGCCATTCTGTAGTCCCTTAAAACCAATAGAAAATGAAACTCCATGTCTGGAATATTATGTTCACAATCATGATTATGACAGTCATGTTTCAGCACATTCCTTGGAATGCAGGAAAGACGAAGAAAGTGATATTGTCGATCAATTTTTACCTAGTCTAACAACCTTCAATTTCTCTTCTAATCATGAAGACAAATCAGTAATGCATCTTGTACTTAGGAGTCAAGACCTTCAAGAATTAGAAAATAAGAAAGTTGATTTTGTAAATATAGCAGGTGTATTTTTTAGGGGATAGATAACAATTGCACAGATTGAGAAAAAATAAAATGATAAATCAATTAGTTATTTCGCTATTGAAAGTGATTACAAATGAATATTTGTTGAAGTGCATAAGTTTCAAGATCTATGTCATGACAGTTGCAAGAATTTTCACATGAATGAGATTAGCATTGAATTGAAACAGGAAGTTGATGCTATAGGGATTAGATTTTCTCAGGAGTCTAGTTGCCAAATTTTAATAGTGTGTAGCAACCTAGGGTCATATAGGATTTTGTATGACACTATTCCTCCACCTTCTCAATGTCAGAAGAAGCGATGTTTCAAGAAGCCATTCATCTCTTCAGAGGAACTGAATAATTTTAGCATGGAGTTTCACTATGCGGATGTTCTAATTATTTCCATGTTCCTTTTCAAGATGCAAAACATTCCCATGATATATAGGTATACTCCACTAATCATTTTCATTTCTCGGGTCCCTCATTATTTTAGTGTGTTTTTTCACAAAGCTACCTATTTCTCTCGGCTTGTTTCTTGAATTGTTTAGATTTTTTACAGTCTCTTTCCTTCCTTGTAAATATCCTCTTTCTTCTCTTTATATACTTTCCCAATTTTGGTTCTTTTCCCTTCCTATTCCTTTTGTGTGTCTGTGTGCATTGGTGCAATAGTGAATTGAGATAATGTCCCCTTGTTTTAAACCTTGTCCCAATCGATAAGGCACAACTGGAGATTTTGGAGTTCAAAACATGTCTTGTTTGCACAGTGATCAATCCAAGCGACGTCCCTTAAAAGAGCCAGTTGTTGTCACCCATTCCGGAATAGTGAAATTTTCTAAACATTTTGTTGTAAATGTTTGGCACCTGAAGAAACCCAAAAAAGTTAAAACATCTGAGCTAATGACCTATCTCTTTGCATTTCTCAGCGAAGCTATTCAAGACAAGATGACACCACATTGTAAGAATGGATGTTGCATTACAAAGAAGGGAGTTTCATCAAATCAATTCCAAGCTCATGTGGAAAAATACTAAGATGGTTCGTGATGTGAAATAAGCTATACATTAAAGAGATTGAGCCCACTCTTTATATAAACCGAGCTACTATGCAGGAATGATTTGTTTGCATTGATCACGAGACTGAGTCATCTTCATCAACATGGTTAGTTGTTGCAACAAATTGATCCATTTTGAATACCAAGTTACCACGTCACATGACTCAATTTATTGCAGCGATCCATTCAAGTAAAACGAGTTTGTAGGGTTAACAAATCGAGGGCATGAGAAAACAACAATGCATCCAAGGCAATATCAAATTACATTGTGTTCCATGAACCAAGCTCATTTCAATATACACCAAACGATCACGACCCATCGAGCTGCCAAGGAAGCGAAGCGATCCATCAGAGCTAGAATTTTCGACCAAATAATGAACTCCATCCAATCAATGCATCGAGCGAACCGCAGAATTGTGCACCAGCTCAGCCGAACTATTTTATACGGGGAAAGACGTTATGCGCCATTGAGATATTTTATCATTATTAAGCCATTACAATGGAATGCCGAGATACCTCCCTACGGTGGAATAACATACATGGCCTCAATCCCACAGGTAAAGGAATTTCATAGAACCGAGGAGGCTCCTTTTTGGGCATAAATTCATATCAGGTTCGTTTGAGAAGAAACCAAGTTCCCCAGATGTCTCACTTAGCAATCAGGTTGCCTTCATATGTTTTGAGCCTTCATCGTATCCATCGATATACTAATATGACATCACTTAACGAGTTTTATAATACATGGGATGAGTTATTTTCATGGCCGAGTAGTCATTAGTAATCGGAGCTACTTCATAATAGGGGGAACACTAGCATTCGAGTAGAGATCTGATGGGATGGGTCGATTGGCATCGGGTTAAGATAGAAGCCAAGGACCATTACTGTGGAAAGTCAAATCATTTTTGAAGTTTCAATGGATAATGAGCTCGTGCACGGTAGGCAGTGCTAGGAAAATCAAGGAATAGCGCTGAGTACATGCAATTGGCACAAGATCACAACACGCTGACAAAGAATTTTGTGAGCTCTTGCAACTCATCAAGTCGAGTTCAAATCCTTCCTTATGAAACATAACTGAGTTTCCTATGGATCTCACCTAGTTGGAATGGAATTTTTTTTTAAATACTACAAGGAAAAACACATAGTAAATTTGATTAACATTGCGGAGACAGCAAGTTTAGCGGGCCCTAGTGGTCCACGGGACATGCGGGAAGAGAAAACCCAATATTTTTGACTTTGCTGATGGCATCATGCATGGAACAATGCGGCTAAAACAGAGTTTTAAAGCCTTGACAGAAAAATGAGCTAATTGGGTCAGTTGTGCATGTAAAGCGCCAAGACACCCGTCCAAAGATTTGTGGGGAAAGCAGGTAATCGGGCCCCACATGTCCCAAGCGAACTTGGAACTCACGTGTACAAAAGCTCTGTGTTGGCCGCATAAGACATAGAAAGCACGGGATGTGATAGACTAAAGTTCCCTCTAATTCGAGGCCAGTCATGCATTAGACAGACCACCGAGTCCTCCACAAAGCGTCAGAAGGGGATGGGTCGGATGTGACAGTCAATGGAAGATCCACGTAGCACCAATGTGGGTAGACATATGGTGGTTTTGGGAGATGACTCAGCCATGAAAAATGAGAAGACTCAATGTATAAGAAAATGATCTACGTGGAAGAGAGAATATTGTTAAGAGAAGAGTCGGCTCGGCCAAGATGGCTGAGCTGTCAAGGTTAATTATCCGATATTAAAATAAACTTACCTTTCCATATTAAATAATTGAAATATGAAGTGGCCCCGCGAATTTTAATGCCTCCATGATATTTAAAAGATGAAAACATTATAAAAGGAGAGAAATATTTTGAAATGTTTTTTCCAGCAAGAAATCAATTTATGGTCCCATAAGTAGAAGTAAATGTTGTAATCCTAAAACACGCTATCGAATCTCAGACAACCATTTCTTGGGAAATTCTCAACAAACTCGCGCAAGTGAATACTCATTGGAATTGTGTATTAGAGATCTACGCACACCAACAAATAAAATCATGATTTGATGCAGATTAACTCCATATTTTTATAGAAAAATAACCTAATTCACAATGATAGTTAGTGGTGATTGAAAGTGTGATTAAATTGCATGTGCATCATTCTCTCCAGCTGCAAATTGCGGGACATTGTGAAGGAATAGTGAAATCCTAATCTAAATGTTCATTAAGTTGAAATATATTTAATTAATTTGTTCACCAAATTAATTAAATACTTTACATATGTAAATTGTAATGAAACATGTAAATCAAGTTGAGTCAACTTGAGGTTGGGATTGGTGTTAAAGGTTAGTTAGGTAGTTTCATAACTACTTCTTCAAAGAGATGCCTAAATAAGGTTGCATTGTGATTGTAATTAGGGATGGATCAAGGTCTCTCTTATCTTTCTTATTCGTAAAAATTCTTTCAAGAAGTTCGAACTTATCAGATGTTGTTGAATAGGCTATTGTAACTTTGTGTTGACAGACTGTTTCCTCAAGAATGCAATGAATTTTCTATTACTATGTTAATGGTTTCAATTGCAAAATATGTTAATCGGCTTGTAATTGAAATATTTATATTTTTATTCCTTCCTAGTATGTTGGGTTCTCAGGGGATTAGACTTTGTGCTGGGTGTTAGAGTTTGTGGACTTTATGCCATATCACTATGTTCTGAAGGATAGGAAGACTTTTTGCTTCTCATATTTCAAACTCATTGTATTCCTTTACATCTGATAGGGAATTTCTCTCTTTTTGCATCTCTTTGCTTACAATCTGCACTTCTTCCACATTCATCCTTCCTTTCTCTTCATATTTTCTATTTTTCAATTTTCCCGCCCTTTTTGTGCTTTCCAGTTAAAAGCACAAAAAACACAAAAACAACATCAGACAAGGGATCTACCCCTCTCACAAAGCTGAGGAAATTTCACCGTGTCTAAAGGTAAATTTCCCTAACTGTTGCTGATTTTTACATATTTCAGTTGTCAGAATTCAGTGGAAACAAAAACTACCAACACGTTTCCAACACTCTTATAGGTTAACCCTCGATGATTCCTGGATCATAAACATTTAATGATTTCCATTTAAGCACATGTCATAAATAAGATACATAATTATTAAGTAAAGATATATGAAAATTATCATGCATTTTGGACAACGTGGGAGGCAACGATAGACAATATGCCAAAGGGATGATTACTTCAATTATTTCAAAATGTTACACAAAGCGAGGTGAAAAATTGGTTGATTTTCCAAATAAAATTGAAATTTTTTCAGGCTTGTCCTATAAGAAAACTTTGTCTCCTCATTTAAATTTTTCTGTCAACTCTCTTTAAATCAGTGTAGCTCTTCTACCTATCGGAAAATTCTTTTTATTGCTCATGAATGAGCTTTACTTGATGTTCCATTTCAGTCAACATTTCAAGTCCTATTACCTCCCTATCTTCCACGTTATACCAACTGATAGGTGTCCTACACTTCATTCCATATAATGCCTCAAAAGAAGCCATTTTTAGTGAGGAATGTTAAGTTTTATTATAAGTAAACTCAACCAATGGAAGATATTATTCGCACTTGTATTGTTGATCTATGTAGTACATCTTGAGCATGTCCTCCATAATCTGATTTATCCTTTCAATCTTTCCATTTGTTTCTAGATGGTATGCTGAATTGAAATTCAGATTTGTCCTTAAATCTAAATTGAATGTTTTCCAAAAACAAGAAGTCATCCTAAGATCCCTATCTGAAATTATTAATTTAGGTATTCCATGCAATCTAAAAATCTCATACACCAAATGCTTTGCAAGCATAGTTGAATCGTCTTTCAAATTCTCAAGTGTAAAATAAGCTACTTTATTTAGTTTATCAACTATAGCCAAGATTACATCGTGTATATTTTTTGACATTGTTAATCCTTGTATAAATTCCATACTAAGTACTTGCCACTTAAATTATGCAATGTTGTTTGGTTAAAACAGTCGTGGTGGATGCATATGTTTAACCTTGACATGTTAACACTCTAAGCAGTGTGAAATGTAATTTACTAAGTCCTTTTTCATTCCTTTCCAAAAATATTGTTTGTTTTACATGAAAAATCATTTTAGTCACTCTGGGATGTCCATAATAGGGGGCATCCTTAAATTCCTTTATCAATTTTGTCCTTGATTCATTTTCCAAGAATACATAAACTCAGATTGAATACCTTAAGTCTCCTTAATTATAAAATTTGAATCGTTTTTACCTTTTATTTCTTGGAAGTGATTTTTTAACCTGCTAATAATAAGAATTAGCCAACATTTGTTTCTTAACTTCATCTTTGAATTGATTTCTCAAAGTGACAAGGGTGGAAATGTGCTTCGTACGAGTTAATGCATATGCCACTCTATTTTCTTTACCTTATATATGGTTGGTATCGAATTCATATTGAGATAAAAAATCTAACCATCTATGATGCCTCACGTTGAAGTTTGGATGTGTGAATATGTATTTGAGCCAAAGATTATCATTTTTTAGGTCAAAGGGTTTTCCAAAAAGTTAATGTCTCCACACTTGTAGATCACATACAATGACATAAACCTCCAAGTCATGGGGAGCATAATTCAACTCATATACTTTGAGTTTTTTACTTTCATACTCAATTACATGATCATTTTACAACAGGATACCTCCAAATCCTTCACCGGAGGCATTTGTCACTACTATGAACTTTCCATTGGGATCCTAAATTATTAGAATAGGTGCTGAAGTTAATTTTTCTTTCAGAAATTTAAAGGAATTATCACTTTTCTTATTCCAAACAAATTTCTTATCCTTTTTCTGTTGTGAGGTGATTGGAGCAGTGACTTTCAATAATTATTTTACAAATTTTACAAAAAAAATGATTCACTTATGATTTTTTTTCTTGATGTTGATGAACTTTTGATAAGATGTAGTTATTTGACATTAATTATAGCACTGAAAGAAGCTCTAGAAGGTAAATTTGCCATGAATGAATTGGATTTGTCACATTACTATTTTTAGATTTAGATTCTACAACCTCGCACGGGGGGAGCCATTGTAAAAACTAGGTATACTCCAATTTTAGTTTCTCAATTTCACTTTGTTGATTATAAGAAAACTTTGACTCCATTTCAATTTAGCATCATGATTGATGCTGATTATACTTCACCAATTTTCGATGCTACTTTATATTGACAAAATGTAATAAACCTTATATATTTGAATCACACTAGACCCAAAATTCCATATGTTGTAGTTTTTGTCTCTATGTTCACACATGAACCTCATGAGCTGCACTAGAAAGAAGCTAAGAGGATTATTCTCTACATTTAAGGTACACAAATATTTCAAATTCACTATGGAGCTAGTATTAATATTTATATGGTTGGCTACAAAAGATAATATCTGGATGTTGATAATCAGAATCACAAGTACACTTGAGGTTCTAGTTTCATGTTAGCTTCTTACTCGATTAGCTGGTTAAGCAGGAAGCAAAACGACATTGATTTATCATCTATTGCGGAATTATATAGAGGTGATACAATTGCTTACAATAAGATAATATTAATTTAAGGGACTATGATAGAGTATGGTATTAAGTAATGGAGATCCACATTCATCTTCTATGACATGCAGAGAAAAATTTATATTTGCAAGAATCATGTATCAGTCATTCCAATCACTTTGAGATTGACATGTATTTCATGAAGGATTTTATTCATGGACACGTAATTGATCTTAGGTATTGCTAGACATCATAGTAGATTATTGACATATTCACCAAATCCTTCCCAAAGAGCCACTTTGTAATGCCCACTTCTCTTCAACACTAAATGAACCATGATTATTTTTTTTCGAATTCTTATAATCGTAAACCTTGCTGCTTTATTCTAATTAGCATACTAATAAGATGTGCGGGGCATCATGACTCCATTGTGTTTTGGTTATTATTATTTTAACTATATGTCATATTGTGGACCCTGATGGACATTTAAGGATAAGACAATTAGCTAGAATGGTTGCATTGTCATAAATTGATTGTGATAACATTACTCTTCGATATTGTTTTGTTGTATTTGGTTTATATCTGTGACTGGACACATAGAGACTATTGTGCTTTATTACTGGTAGATATTAATAGAGGAACAACACTAACAAATTGTGATATGGGAATTGAAGGATAGACATTATTGTAACCAAAATTATTAACTCTTGATAGACATTTAGTATGGAAGAAAATGATGTGGTGTCATATAAATATATGTCGATATTTCGAATCATTTCATATTGATGTTTATTATGAGGTTCAAAGTTATTTTTTTTGGTGATCTCTTTAATATTGGAAGATTGGCAAAATTGGGAATGAGTGAAAGTATTTCTTAAATCTGATGATTCAATGGGTTTTTGATCTTTTTTACAAACTGATGTATGAGTAGAATCGAAATGTAGAAAATTGGAATAATTGTTAGATTACTTGGTCTTAGAAATAGTAGGTATGATATTTAATGCTGAAATTGATAGTTAGACGTAAGTTTTTTATTAATTTGACATCATTAATATGGCCATGAGTGCAGCGAGTTATTGTGTGTTTTGTAGGAAAACATATCAAAACAAATAACGGGGGGATTGAAGACCAACCACATTAGAATGCTAGATGATTTCAACAAGGGTAACCATGGAAAAATGTATTGTTGTGTGTGTGTGTGTTTTTGAATTGTTGTTAGGGGGTTCCCACGGGGGGGAATCACCTTCTATTGTTACCAAGGGGTTGTGTGTTATTTCTTTCATTTAGCTCCTTTATTTAATTTTTGTATATGATTATAAAGTGATGTATTCTCATTTGTTAATTACTTGCTTCGAGTCTAAATTAGTAAATTAATTATTTTACTAAACTAAATTATGAATTGGTCAGAGTATTTTCATTTATTATATTATTATATGGCTCTTGGTTTATGTGTTGTAAGTTGAGTGCTTGTGATCTTAAGTGTTGTACACACTCTACCCCTCCATGTAAATTCTAATTTGGCCGTAGGGGCCAATTTTGGAGGCTTGTGGAACAAGTCAAACTTGTCCCACACCTCTTAAATTACTGTATCAACTATACCTATGGGTTGGGGGGTCAAAAATAGACCCCATTATGTGTTTTAGAAAGACAAAAAGGTAGAATATTATTGTACTTTCTTTCTTGTAATTAAAGTTTGTCCTTAGGGGGTGTGAGCTTGGATTGTGTGTGTAAGTAATTTGTCATTCCTCTCACCCACCAATTTATGGTGTATTGGAGTTGAGGTTTGACCTATGAGGTGGAGTTGAGGATTAGTGATGTGTAATCCTACATGGAGCCACCTCACCCTCCTCTCTCCATTTTCTTGCATTTTTGGGAGTGAGAGGATTTTGGAGTGCTTATAGATTTTTTGGATCTTGTTGGTGTACGTTTTGTGCTTGAAGAAGCTTGGTGTGTGGTTCTTGGATCAATTTCTACCATGGAAAGGTGGGATCTCAACTCTTGTTAAATGCTTCTTTTATTTTGTATGCATATGTGTGTGTTTTTGAGTGGTTTTGTATGCTTGTTGGGTGCTTGGGTAGATTACCTAAGTGTGGTGTAGGAGGAGACTATGGGGATCTTCTTGTGGAGAGGCATAAGAGTTTATTTCATGTTTTGGAGGGAGTTGGGTTTGGTGCCCCACCTTGGACAAGAAATTAATTGCATTTCTTACTTGGTTATTTTGTTAAGGGAGAGATAAGAGATTGTAGGGAGGCATAAGAGGTTCTTGAGTTAGGAATAAGAGTGTTTAGGGGTTTTGAGATGTTTACTAGAGGTTATTAAGGTGGGAACTCATTTCCCATTGGGAGGCATAAGTGACCTCCCCATAGATCTTTCTCCTTTGGTTTTTCATTTAGAGGCCTTGTATATTTTTTTATTTTTCCTTCTTGTGTTATAGTGTGAGTTGAATGTCCTTTTAATTGGTTGTGAAATTCTTGGTTTTGTGATGTGGAATCTTGTTTGTTGCCATGTGTTGGATCTACCTTTCACTACAATTTGGTTGGGGCTTAGGGGGCTAATGAGGAGGATGGCTTCTCCTCCTCATTGAATATTTTGGTTGGGTGGATAGTGTTAGGTCTCCCCCCATTTTTGTTGTGGATCAAGAAAATCATGAAGTAGCTATCTTGTTGTTGATGTGAATCCTGAAGCTTTTGTTGGAGTCCTTAATAAATTCCTTCTTTGAAGAAACCTCATTGTTATGCCCACTATAGGTGGAAGATTTGTAATATTGTGTTTTTCTTTAAAGGAATTGCTGTTTTGTAAGTTTTAATATTATTTGAAGGAAGATCATTGAAGAGTTGTAAAAATTATTTTCTCTTTAAGATGGTATTATGTATAGAAATGAATCAAAATGGAAATCATGTGTAAAATTCTAGTTGAAAGTTGTATTGTGAGAAAGAAATTCTACTTTCATTGTTGTAGTTCTTTTATTGAACATGAGAAAGAAGAAATATAGAAGTCTTAAGAAGTTAAAAAATATGTATAGTAAACTTGAATGTAGAACAAAGTTGTTATAGATATCTTGAACATTTAAGTTGTAGTAAAAATGGAAAGAGGCAACAAATTTGAAGTATATTATTATATCGAAATGTTTCATTTTGTAGTAAGGGAAAATATATGTATTAGAAGTAGATTTATATCCTTTTACTATTGGAATTCAAAGAAAATTCGTTGAAAAAAAAGTGAATGATCTTATAGTTGTTGTTGTTACTATTAAAATAGAAAATGTTTTGAAATGAGTAATTGTAAGTAAGAATGAAAGAATGGAACTAAACCTTACAACTGGAAACTTTAGACTCATAAAATCAAGTTCTAAATGTATTTTTGAACATTTTATGGAGTTTCGTTTTTTGAGAAATATCTAATATTGAGGTTTTTTTCCTAAGGAATAAGAATGTCGCCCTGTGCAGAGTGGCGTTCTCGTAACCACCACTCATGCAAGGTAGTAGTCTCAGAACCACCACTCCATAAGGCAGAGGTTCATGGTTTGCCACCCAGTAATGCGGTGGTCTCAGGACCACTGGCTTGCCTCTAGTGGCGGTTCTTTCACTTACGACATAAATTCATAGTTATGCGCCTATACAAGTTTTAACTTGTTCTAATTAAATTTTTAAGCTTGTAAAAACAACCAGAACTAAAGAATTTATAATTCTTATTTTGTAAAGCAAATACATCTATAAATGGTAAATACATGAAAACTCATTCTCACTTATATTAATAGGGGTAGGGTTTGCCCCAAATAAAGAACCCCAAATACAAATCATTTTGAAATAAAACTAGATTGGTAACGGAAATCCATTCAATCCTTGATTGGGAGAAATTATAATGACAAATCCATAAATAGAACTACGCTAATCTTGATCTTGAAGAATTGGATCCAAAAATACTCCTTTATCGATTTTCCCTTGATCCTATGGCTATCCACTCCTTCTCCAACTTGCAAACCAAACAAGAGGAAATAGACCAAATGAGGATGATCTTAGAAACAAGGAAATGCTTTAAGAAGACTCCCTTAAGGATGATTTAGGGTATTATTTTGGGTAGATCCTAATCTCTAGTGGTCGCTATTGATATTGATCCAAGGGTTAAGAATCAACCCTACAATTTGCTAGCTAGAGAATATTAATATTATGATTGTAAATTTTAAATAAAAATCAAATTTATGGGTAAATGGGTGAATGGGGAAACTTAGGGCTACCTATTGTGTACTAAGTTAAAAATGTAACCCTTACCAGTAGTTTTAGTGAATTAAGGAAATCAAAGGACATTAAAGAACTAATAACTTAAGATGAATTAAGGTAACTAAGGATACAGGTAAATTTTTACGTGTGGATTGAATGTTGATACCCTAGGAAGGAAACTTTTAACCTAGTTAGAAAAATTAAACTATGACACTTATCTAGTAGTGAATACTTAATTAATTGACATTAGAGCTTGACTTAAAAATATTTAGTCTAAAAATTTAGACCTCGATCTATCCTATGTAAATGTAAAGAATATGCTGGTGAGGAATTAATTAAATTTATATTAGAGATTTGACACCCTTGTAACCTTAGTAACTTAAATACAAAAACAAATTCCATCAACTTTCTAGGACAAGTTATTTAGAGGTTTCAAGTTGATTCTTAGAACGTCGATATTTTGTGGGAGTTACACTTGGTATCAGAGCCATGGGTTCAACGCTTGGACCCTGCACCGACATAGAAACTCATGAGGTAGTTAGCAAGATTTCAACCTATGTGATTAGAATAATAGGTTAAATAATAAAGTTCATTAGAATACATATATGAAGCTCGCTTAGGGGAATTTTGTCGAACCTGGATAACTAAAAAATATTCAAATGTAAAATGGAGATTCTTAGGAAACCTAATCTGGTGTAACAAGAATTTGATTTTTCTTATGGAAAGATATTGTTTGCATGAGTACTAAGTTTATCTTTGAATCCTATAATGCGATAAACCCTTTGAGCATCTTCTATAATAAAATGATATAATTGACATGGTGTGAGTCTTGGGAAGTGTTGGCATCAGTCGGATGTTATTCAAGGGGTCAGGAAGAGTGAAACATGATCTTCCTTGTAATGTGACCTAAAGCTCCCCTCTTTCATTTAGTAGTTAGCCGAGTTAGTTTGGATTGCTGCTTTGGCGACTTAATCCCCATGTGAATAAGTGGATATTAGGTTTCGTACTAACGTAAATGATCCAATTATGCATATGTGTTATTAGAACTAAGCACGAGGTATAGTACCCCTAAATCCTAAAAAAATTTGAAGGGCTTCGACAGTCAATGTGGATGTTGACACTTCTCTCATTGTGTACATTCATAGAGCGTAGTGAAATAAGATGAAGGACCAACATCTGACCTTATGCTTTGAGTGAGGATCTCTGGGGATCTTTTAATTACCTAGTAGCCTTGTGTGTACAAAATGTACAGATGTTACAATGTGTGTTATTTAGCCACTTTCCTTGATTGCTGATATTTCTTGGGTTTTACTGTGATTGGTGACTCGGAGTTCAATTATCTTGTCGGATATTTAGCTAAAATGTTACATGTAACGACCCAAAAATCCACACATACGAACAACACAGTGAAATACAGGATAACTTTTTTTTTACTTGCTTGACACATAACATGACGCAACATGTCGTCACCAAGGATACAACTAACACTGTGAACAACTTGATACAAGGATGGCCATAAAGGCAGCATGCAAACGTTAACACAAATCAAGGACAATTTACTTTTCTTTTTGACAAGACAACATAGAAGTCCATTCACAAAACACACTTACAGTTAGGGCCAACTACAAAGAGTTATTCTTGAGGATTATTTACTTAATAAGATATCTTGCAATTCTTAGCTTACGTTTTCAAAGGAGGCTCCAGATATGATCCGTATAATTCAACTTGCCAAGCAAATATTATTCCTTTGCACTGAGTAATCATCTTTAATCTTCTCTATTAAGACATTCATTTGCTTAATTCGTTTATCAAGAAAAAGGAGTATTAAAATTCCATGAGGCCATCTGCTCATCACTAACGTTACAAGATCCGTTCTTGCTCATAAGACAATAGGGTTTTAAGTTCAACACACTTAAGAGAAGAGATACAAGGTGCCTTGAAAAAGGGTTAGAGGGAGAAGGTCGAGATGAAACATTTTTAGGACCTCATTAGTTATTGCCAGTATTAAATTGAAGCTAGGGCTCTTAACCAGATTTAACAACAACTTTACTTAGGCTTCGCTAAAAGTATTAACAAGGAGTAGGTAAATTTACTTCCCAAATGGCTGAGAGATAGATTGCGTGGTTTCAAAATTGTTTTCTCCTGTTTATTAAATCTTATTATCTTCCAGATCTAACCATAGATTTCCTTTAAGTTCGTTTAAGAATCCCACCATGAAAGGGATAGTGTCCATTAGTGTAGCTATGGGTATCAAGTTATATAATGTTACTTGCAATGATAGTCCTGCCCTGGATTACTTAAAGAATTTCTTGCTCTCAAGTTGGTAACCCCTACGTTACTTTATTTGAATACAACTTTTAATTTAACTTCCTGAAGTACTAAACAATCCCATGTTAGTTTACTTATGACACTTTATTACTAAGTCATGGCAAGGTTTAACTCATAATTTATTCTTAAGGCAAAGTTGAAGCAACACTCATTAACGAGAACAAAACAAGATTACATCATTTCTTAAAATACTGATACTCCACAAGTCACTCAACCACAATAACCAAATTTTCTTATAATTTCAATGATGGGCACACAATACAAGGTTTCCAAAGTTCAGATGACAAGTCCACAATACATTATACTAAGACATTAATCCTCTTCTAAACTTTCCACTGGACGTTAACGAAAGTTGATCAACATAAAAAGGTTTCGAGCAAAGGATCTTCTCAATTGAGGTTGATGACAAAAGTCTACAAATCTATCCCTCATCTACACGCAAGATCCATCTGCAGCAAATTTTCTACAAGTGTCAGTTCACGAGAACTGAGAAAGATAAGGCTACACAAAACCACCATAACTATTATCTAACAATATCACAAAAAGGAAGCACTTTATTACAAGAATTGGTTCAAACCTCTAAACACTATTAAAACATCAAGTTATAATAAAGTCTTCATCATGCCAATCAAAGAAGGAGAAAACCTTTTACTTCAGTTAGGAGTAAAAGGAACGAAAGTAATAATCGTATGAGAATGGCCTTTGGCCCTATAAGGAGATATAAACAATCTAGCAAAGAACAGAATTCCCATAAAGTAAGTAAATAAAAATAATTACAAGATTGAGATTTGATATAAATAGACCAACCATCTAGAATTTTATCAAAGGTACCAATGCATAGGCTAAAATAATACATTTCTAAAAGAACAAAGGTTGATCGGCCCAAGAAAAAGGAAACACGGGTTTCAGGAATCAACACAAAAAGCCATGTATAATTGAGTTTCAAACCGGAAATCAATTAGAGTATACACACAACATAAGTTTCGAAGCGAAGGAAAAGTATACTAGTTTTGACCATTAACTACAAAGAGATCTACCAATCATCCAGGAAGGGTCAAAGTATTACAGGCTAGTAGCAAACACGTGAGAGAAGAAAGGGGGTTTCGTCCAACAAGAGTATACAATAATGTCATCAACAAGATTTTATAACACTAAAGGTTTGCAAACCTCCCCTACAGTACTAATGTTTGGTTAATTTAAAATAAATTTCCCACCTCCCAAAACAACCATAATTTACGCAACCCTGGGTAACACAGTCAACCGTCGCACAAAGATACAAACATAACTTCTACGTGACATTATCAAAACAAAACCTTCCGCTGTGAATCCATAAGACTATCAAATGAAAGCTGAGTTTTTTTTTTCCGAAGGTTAATCACATTTAAGGAAATTTCCATCACAAACTATTACGGTAATTACGTGCATAAAAACTGACCAATATTAATTACTAGCGTTAACATTACAAAGGAGAAAATAATGCAAGTTAGGAAAAAAAATAGAAGAGCGCCATTAGAAATGATTCTGAGAGGGGATTAGACCAACTATTCTAGTGTCAACGAGGTACAGGATTCGCACAATGAGACCTCCAGCTTAGTTGATCCGAAAAGCTAGTTATGGTTCAAGTTGATAGGGATGGTCAAGGCACTTCCTGAGGATGGCCTTATAAGCCTAGAAACAAGATGAAAGAAAGTATAAGAGTCTAAACACGCGAGATGGAAAAACACATTACACACAAAACTTTTCATTCTACCAGTTTTAATACCGAAACTCTAAGCTGGTGTTATCCAAAATTCACCCCTCAAGGTAATTTTGATAACATGCATTAAATTCTCAAGTCCCAGGCAAATAGATTGAGTCAGGGCAAAAAGTCATGTTTTCTGGGTCCCATAAGAATTTTCTAACTCCCATGTCCAAGAAGGAGAGAGCAAGTTCTGAAGAAAGGTGAAAAAATTGCAAAAAAACAGGCTCGGGCAAGAAAAAATCATGAAAAATGGCTAAGTCCTAGTCCTCGCAACAGTCGGGACAGTTGGGACAAAAGGGCGCGAACCGGCCGAAAGGCCGCCAAGCGGTTTGCGCAGCATTTGGGACATTTGGAACAAAGGGACGCCCGGGACGCGGAAATCCGAACTGGCCAGAAAATTGAAAAAATTGACTAACTGCCGAAACAATCCGGGATGTGCGGGACAAAAGTACGTGAACTGGCCGGATCGGCCGAAATGAGTTAAGGCAGCCCGAAACAGTCCGGGACGTGCGGGAGAAAAGTACACGAACTGGCCGAACCGGGCGAATCGGGAAAATTTGTCCCAGACGGTCTGAAAGAAAATGGGACATCTGGGCCGTGAGTACGTGAACCGGCCGGTTCGGCCGAAATGCGAAATTTCAGCACTGTGCCAAGTGGGACAGAGGGACGCGCGAGACGTGGATAGCCGAAGGAGCCGAAATCCAATCAGATCACGCCACGTGTCACCGGCAGAAAAGGGACATGGAAGCCCATTTCGGGCGGTTCGAAAGAATTTTTCCCACGTAGCACTAGGAAATTTGGGACAAAGGGACACGTGGGACGCGAAAAGCCGAAGCGGCCGAAGGGAGAGGAAGAAAAGTCAACGTTTGGTCCGGAAACTTCAAACGGCCATAACTTTTGACTCCGAGCTCTGATTTTCATAAAATTGGACTTTCTGGAACGAGAACGACTTTCTGGAATGAGGGTAGATATATCTAAATAAGATAAATATATTCAGCTCTAGTCAGTTAATGCTCATTCCCGTCAAATGACAGAAAACGCCTGCCAGACCCGAAAATAGCTGCCCGCACTCAGAAGGCCATAAATTTCGCATTTCTCAACGAAATCACACAAAATTGGTACCGTTGGAATTTTGGTTCCAAGCCCGATGTACAGAAATCAAGAAATTCTAGATTTGATCAGAAATTGATTGAGTTTTTTAAGAAAACGTGGCCGGGTTCAGAACAGTGTTTTATTTGGTAGTTGGGAGTGCCATTAAGAGGCATGGTCATCCTTCTTTCTCTGCTGCAGCACATGGGACAGTATGGGGAGCCTTTTTCAAGTAATGTATAACCATTTCACTCAATTTAATGCCTCTTACAGGTGGTTGAAGGAAAGATTTTGGGATTTCCATTTTCCCTTCTCTTTTCCTTCTCTTTTTTCTATAAATTGGAGTGTTGGGCTCATTGTAAAGGGGAGAGTTTTTGGGTAGCAAAGCTCTGCCAAAATTGCTTTTTGAAGCTAGTGTGTCGCAGGCCCTTGTAGTGGACTCCTTGCATGGTGATCCAGGCCCTTATCTTGTAATAGATTGAACTGTGCATATTATGAAGCAATAAAATACCATTTTGTGGATGTATCTTCCCCTGCTGTGTTTTCTTGCATTCTTCTGGCCCCTTTAATCTTTCTACAAGAATATTGTTTCTATTTATTATGTTCTTGCAGGGATTCATTATCATTGTGTATGCTTGGAATATTGTTGTGAATGCATTTTGCTAGATTATGGTCAACTGTCATCACCTCTTCTAGTGTGCACTTTGCCTCTGTATTTCACGTATTTGGAGACTACTCTCACATCCTCCTTTTCTGGTGTATCACCGCTTTAGTGTAGGCTTTCATTTTTATGCATTCTCTCTCCCTGGTCCATTGGAAATTTAGATTAGAATAAATAGCTTATCCTGCAACTCAATCGCAACTCAATCAACATAATAAGTTGCAACTCAATCGCAGAGAAGGGCTAATGCATAAACATACAGACGAAGGTCTATCATTCGAGTAAGAGAAACATAACATTCAGAGGAGAAGGCACACGCCTCCTTTCGACCCACATACTGTCATCGATAAAAGCTAAAACAAGAAGAAACAAACAAAGAGGGAAATCTCCCATCATGACATCCAACTGACAAATCAATGGAAAGAAAGAGCGGTTTGATTTCGCAATAATTGTAAAAATAATAGCAGTAGAAAGGTGTAGAAGTATCTTGCCTGTTTCTCCAGCTTCAACAGGTCGATATGGAACTCTGACTTTTGTCAAAATTGCAACAGGAGCAAGTGTCTCAGTTGATAAGGCCTTCACATCAATCTTGGTAGGTGCATCAGAACCAGAATGAAGAATCTCTTCCTTATTTGCACTAATCCCATGGAATTCGACCTCCAAATCTACAAGCGTTGTAGCAAGACTTCCATTTCCACTAGACCAAAACTGAGCTATAGTTATTTCCACTGTTCGACCACTTTCAACCCTATGGTTGAAGCTTTTCAATGATGGAGACAAGAATGTTACAACACTCTCCCACTGAAGAGATCAAATTTTAGGACAAATCTGAAGACAGTTAATAAAAAAAATGTCGAGGAGTGTCATAACCAGAAGCTCGCATGGTAGCCTCCACCCATGTAGAACCAATTGGAACTTCAATAAATCTCCGCTCAATGTGACCTGCTAAAAAGGAAAACCTTGAAAAAGTAGTTGCTGGAGGATTCATTTTTAAGGATATAGGTTTTATTATTGTCACGGGTACTCTAAATAGAGGACCACGCAATGGGGCCTTGCAATCTATACCGTAGCCTTCAAAGTAATGTACTCCTTCAGAAAGGGAAGTTGGATCTACAAGAACATTGAAGTTGTTTCCACTGTGCGTGAGAAGAATTTATTCAGGGACCTCCTAACCTTGGTGCTCTTATATTAGGAGCAGCCCTAGTCTGAGACGAAGTAAAAGAATATGGCTTTAAAACCAAAACAAAAGATCTCTTGGTACAGACTCCATATCCATAAAATAGTCCCTAGACTCGGCATCCTCAATTAAGGCTGACCAGAGGCTGCAACACCAACAATAACAGACGTCCCCCGACCCTTATGACAACACTCTAGAGCAGCTCGCATCATACTAACATTTCCAATACACTCAAAGCTATAGTCAACACCTCCATCGGTCATATCAACAAGCACCTGCTGAATGTGTATATCATGATCTTTAGGATTAAAAAACTCCGTGACTCCAAAATCCTTAGCAGTTTCAAATTTCTTAGAATTAATGTCAATGCCAATAACACGTGAAGCACCCGCTGTTTTAGCACCCTCTGCAACTGCGATTCTGACTGTACCAAGACCAAATATTGCAACTATTGATCCAACTTCTACTTTTGTTGTATTCCAAATTGCACCAAGACCTCATGTACAATAGTGTACTGGCTGAATGTTGATGTACCCATGAAGTGAAAGATCGGTTTCCCATTCACTGAAAACCGGATTTTCATGTCACTCAGCACATGTTCTGAATCTGAAAAATATCCTGTTACCTTCATCTCCCAAGACATTTTCTCCAACATTGTATAGATCTCCTGTGCCTGTGGGTGTGATCTGTCACCAACACAAAAATCATGCACCATTATTACAGCAAAGCAACGTGCTTCATGAATATTCTGATCTGAAACAAATTCACCTCCAAGAGACCCTCTTCCATGAGCTACATCGTAAAACAGTAAGGTCTCAGTAGAGAATCTTGTAAATAAATTTCATTAGGTCTGCTGGTAACACCCTCTCTGTCACATAGTCGATTTTGACAGAAATATCTTGAAGGAGAATCCCGAATCTGAGGATGCATTAACACTGAACAGATAACAAAAAAGTTGAACAACCTGTTTGGTGGAGGCACTTATAAAGGCTTCGACTATAATGCAACACGCATGCTGCCTGGCTAATTACTGTCACAGGTTGTTGCTATGGATCCCCAGCAAGAACACACCTCGCAGCACTCAAGAAGGTGGAGGTAACACGCCTACTCTACCAGCTATCACGTCAATTCAGACTGTGTCCAAAGCATTGAAGGAGGAAATCAAAATAAGATCCCGGTGAATAAAAATGCCTCCACCGACTCCCGTCTCCCACACGCAAGGATAGAAAAGACGCTATGGTCAAAAGTTTGCAGGCCGGGTGGTTGGGAGGAGGCCAAAGTGGAAGAAACGGAAGTCCTCGATGCATTACACTCTCCTCGATGCACGGGGCATTCCAGAGAGAGTGGGATTAGATCTTAAAATGGATGGTTTGAACACAGGGAAATAAATGCTAAGAAGTGTGAATGATAAGACAGGGGTCGGACCTTCTGTATTTGTCCTGTCACTTGAGGAATTAGCTACCCTGTCTATTTTGGAAGCGGTTGTGAAATAGTAAGAGATCTAAGGGCAGGTGCCCATTCAAGGAGAGCTAGAGGTGTTAGCCACTAATGACCTAGATGCTGTGGTGGCAGAAACGGAAGTCCTCAATGCATTACACTCTCCTCGATGCATGGGGCATTACATCACATGATTCCTTTTTGCATGTTAATGAGCTTGTTCTACGTTGTTTTATTGTGACATTTCGTCATGTTGGGGTACACCCTAGGTTCCTTGAATGTCCTCTTAGGTGCTTTAAGTTATTCCTTGGTTTTGGAAGAACGGAACCTTGAGTTTGTCTAGGATCTTGAAGTGACTCTTTCGTTACTCAGTCTTCTAGAGAGAGAGAGAGAAAGTTCATTGTGTAGTGTAGTCTACTTAGCAGTTTGATAGCTATGGTGGTGATTCTATTATAACCTTGTAAGAGCATTTATTCTTGTCAAAGTAGATGTGTGTGGTTATGGGCTTATGGATTGTGTGAGGGTCAGATCGACTCTTGGTTGACTATATATTTTAGTGGTTAAGTATTTGTTTCGTAGTGATGTTTTATAATGGCATGCTAAGTTTTATCATGATTTCCGTGTTTCTTTATAAGAAAGTATTGACTTGTGGATTTTATGTATCTTGGTAACTATGCTTAGATTTTAGCCCATTTGGTAAGTGTGTTTAATTAAGTGTGCTTTTTTTTCTCTCATTAACCTATAAATAAGGCTATCCCTATCTTAACCTTTTAGATTGTTATGTATAAAAATTTATGACCTGTTAATCTTTGGATTATGTAGAGACACTTATGGATGTTGTTGGGTCTTTTGAGACTTGCTCTTAGAGATGTTATTTTGGAAAATCTTAATATTTTAATCTCTCTGGTGCTTATATTGTGATTATTTTTTTAAAACTACAACTCTTGGTCGTGGAGTCCATGTTTGAATAGATTAATTGATTGTCCTCTTGCATTTGATACTTTCTAATGGGAATGTCGTGTCCTTGGAGTAAAATTTGCATTGTCATCTTGTTGCTTGGTTGGTGGTATCTTGTGGAAATATGGGTTTTGATTTGAAAACTTTCCATGTCTTATTATGCGAGTGAAATTTTGGAGCCTGAACAAAAAACATTGTTAAACCTCTTAAATTTGTAAAAGTTAATATGCCTCTTTAATGGATTTTCCTTGTAACTTATTTTGAGACTTGTAGAAACCCACTACGAATGTTAATGATGCTCGTAATTAGTTGGTAAAACCTTGAAATATTTATGTGGTACATGTTGAATGATATACTCCTAGTTCTTACAAAATTAACGATGTCATTGTTATGTGTAATGTCTCTTATTCCTTTAGAATTAAAAATGTGATATGTTGATTCATCTATCTCTTCCATAAAAGTAATAATGTGATATTTTTGACTCTTCGTTCCCATTAAAATTTAATTGATAAGATGACTCACACAAACACTATTAAACTATAATTGAGGAGATTTGACCTTGGAACTTACCAAATAAACTGTAACATAGAAACAGGAAAAAATGGTCCTTGATATAACCTTGGTAGATTAAGAGAAGAAATAAAAGCTATGTAGAAGAATAGAAATGAAAATCTATCCATCTACCTTCCCTAGGAATAAAAATAAATACTTTGTCCACCTATACAGAATGGCGAGATATCATTACCACCTTGGTGGTTCTCCTTATAACACAAACTTGTGATGTCATAATAAGAGGAAGTTTTAAGTAAGAAAAATGGTAAGGAATGTGCTTAGCAAGTGAACTACAACCTTTGAATTAATAAGTTGATTTATAAAATCAGTAAGATTTATGTAGTGAGTACAAAGTATAGTTGAACCTTTATTTCTGTTTCCTACTCGAAATTTTGAAACACCTTGTTGATAGTGATAATTTGTAATTGCATAGTATCCCCTTGTTCATAGGCGCATGTCTGTTTCCCTTGTAGGAGTTTGGTTCTTCGTACCCTTGTTACCTTGTAACTCGATGAGTGTGCGTTGTGGCCTTTAGAATTAGGCCTTATCTCTTGTTTTGGTAAAAACAACCTCCTTGTGTGTCGATTTATTCCTTGGTGGCATAGGTCATTGTAATTTGTTTTTAGGCAACGTATGTTAAGGATATGAGATAAATTTGGGAAATCATCTTTTCTTCTTTTTGCTTGATTCACCCTATGGTTGTTTCCCTTTTTTCTGTCAGGAAGGAAAGTGTAGGTTGTTTCTATAAGGGTTTTACTCGCTTTTGGTATGATGCACTTCTGGACTATAGTTTGACCCCTCTCGTTACTTGTTTCTTCTCTCTAGCTCCCTTGAGTGCTCTTTGGTGTTACAACTTATGCATTTGTCGTCTTATGGCAATTTCAATCTTGAGTACGGTTTAAGATAAATAAATTGCTTCGTGTTATATAGAGTGAGTGGTACCTATTGTATTGATATGTTAGTTCTAGTGTACATTCCTTCTAAATGTTTGACATATCTACATTAGGTTAGTGTTGTGTGTTCATTCTTGAATGTAAAATCAAGTTATATAGAACGTTATGGTCATGTTTTTCCTTAGTATTTCCATGAAAATTAATTGTACCCTCTTGGGTTATAGAAGTGTTTCCCATTAATAATTTTCTTGATCATAAATGTGTTGGGGAACTTATGTGACCTTCCTTGTTGTTAGACCTCATCTTGTGTGATCTAAAAATTGTGAGACCTTTGAGTAGACATGTTTTCTCATATAAATTGATAGTCGTGGTTAATATGTGCTAGCCTTGTCTAAATAAAAAACTTTTAGAGCATGAATTAACCTTAGTGGAAGCCTTAACTTGTGTTGTTATAGTATGTGGGATCCATGCGAGATTATATGGTCATTTCGAGTTCAAAAAATTCTCCCAGTTATTACTTTTCTCGGTGGTTATTTTGGAGCCTCCTCTGACCATTTCATGTTTTGATGCTATATGTTGGAGCTTGCTTGACCATGTAGAGTTACTCAATAGAATTATATGTTTACAACCTTACTTGAAGAAATTTTACGACTCATCCCTTTCAATCTCCCTTCTTCTTGTTAAATTGTGTTGGACCAAAATTGAGTTCTGTAAACCCACACTTGTTAAATCAAATGAATTCGACAAAGGGTGTGATCCTATTTCTTTTTATATTTTTCCTAACTCTTCCTCCATGAATTTCGGGAGGAAGTCAAATATAAGAGGAGGGGGATGTAATGCCCACTTCTCTTCAACACTAAATGAACCATGATTTTTTTTCGAAATATTATAATCATAAACCTTGCTTCTTTATTCTAATTAGCATACTAATAAGATGTGTGGGGCATAATGACTCCATTGTGTTTTGGTTATTATTATTTTAGCTATATGTCATACTGTGGACCTTGATAGACATTTAAGGATAAGACAATTAGCTAGAATGGTTGCATTGTCATAAATTGATTGGGATAACATTACTCTTCAATATTGTTTTGTTGTATTTGGTTTATCTCTATGACTGGACACATAGACAATAACGTGCTTTATTACCGGCATATATTAATAGAGGAATGCCACTAACACACTATGATATGGGAATTGAAGGATAGACATTATTGTAACCAAAATGATTAACTCTTGATAGACATTCAGTATGGAGGAAAATGATGTGGTGTTAGATAAACATATGTTGATATTTTGAATCATTTCGTATTGATGTTTATTATGAGGTTCAAATTTATTTTTATGGTGATCTCTTTGATATTAGAATATTGGAAAAATTGTGAATTAGTGAAAGTATTGCTTAAATCTGATGATTCAATTGGTTTTTGATCTTAGTTGCAAACTAATGTATGAGTAGAATCAAAATGTTGAAAATTGGAATAATTTTAAAATTACTTGGTCTTAGTAGTAATAGTTATTATATTTGAAATTGAAATTGATAGTTAGATGTAAGTTTCTTATTACTTTGACATAGTTAATATGACCATGAGGCTAGAAGGGTATTGTGTGTTTTATAGGAAAACATATAACAACAAACAACAAGGGGATTAGATACCAACCACATTGGAATGCTAGATGAGTTCCACAAGGGTCACCATGGCAACATCTATTTTGTTTTGTTTGTGTGTGTGTTTGAATTGTTGTTAGGGGGTTCCCATGGGGGAGAATCACCTTCTATTGTGACCAAGGGGTTGTGTGTTATTTCTTTCTTTTAGCTCCTTTATTTAATTTTTGTATGTGATTTTTAAGTGATGTATTCTCATTTATTAATTACTTGCCTTGAGTCTAAATTAGAAATTAATTATTTTACTAAACTAAATTATGAATGGGTCAAATATTTTCATTTATTAGATTAGTTGGCTCTTGGTTTATGTGTTGTGAGTTGAGTGCTTGTGATCTTGAGTGCTATACACTCTACCCCTTCATGGAAATTCGAATTTGGCCTTAGGGGCCAATTTTAGAGTCTTTTGGGACAAGTCAAACTTGTTCCACAACTCATAAATTACTATACAAATCCTACATATGGGTTGGGGGGTTAATAATAAACCCCAATGTGTTTTGGAAAGACAAAAAGGTAAAATGTTATTGCAATTTCTTTCTTGTAATTAAAGTTTGTCCTTAGGGGGTATGAGCTTAGATTGTGTGTGTAAGTAATTTTTCATTCCTCTCACCCACTAATTTATGGTGCATTATGGTTGAGGTTTGAATTCTGAGTTAGAGTTGAGGATGAGTGATGTGGCATCCTACATGGATCCACCTCAGCCTCCTCTCTCCCTTTTCTATTTATTCAAGTTTTTTTGCTTGTTTGGGGGTTACTTCATGATGGTGTGCTCTTGCATTTTTGGGAGTGATAGGATTTTGGAGTGCTTATAGATTTTTTTGAGCTTCTTGGTGTTTTTTGGGGGCTTGAATAAGCTTGGTGTGTAGTTCTTAGATCAAGCTCTACCATGGAAAGGTAGGAGATAAACTCTTCTGTAATGCTTCTTTTATTTTGTATGCATATGTGTGTGTTTTTTAGTGGTTTAGTATGCTTTTTGGGTGCTTGGGTAGATTTCATAAGTGTGGTGTAGGAGATACTATGGGGATATTCATGTGGGGAGGAATAAGTGTTTATTTCATGTTTTGGAGGGAGTTAGGTTAGATTCCCCACCTTGGAATAAAATTTGCTTACATTTCTTACTTCGTTATTTTGTTGAGGGAGCCATAAGAGATTGTAGGGAGGCATAAGAGAATGAGGGAGGCATAAGAGGTTCTTGAAGGATGCATAAGAGTGTGTAGGGGTTTTGAGATGTTTATTGGAGGTTATTAAGGTGGGTACTCATTTCCCATTGGGAGGCATAAGTGACCTCCCCATAGATCTTGCTCCTTTGGCTTTTCATTTAGAAGCCTTGTATATTTTATTGTTTTTCCTTCTTGTGTTGTAGTGTGAGGTGAATTTGCTTTGGATTGGTTGTGAAATTATTGGTTTTTTTATGTGGAAACTTGTTTTTTTCGATGTGTTGCATCCACCTTTCATTACAATGTGGTTGGGGCTTGGGGCGGTGATGAGGAGGTTAGATTTTCCTCTCATCTGATATTTTGGTTGGGTGGAGAGTGTTACATCTCAACCTATTTTTGTTGTGGATAAAGAAAATCATGAAGGAGATATGTTTTTTGTGATGTGAAGATTGGATATTTTGTTTGAGTCCTTAAGAAATTCCTTCTTGTAAGAAACCTCATTGTTATTCCCACTATAGGTGGAAGATTTCTAATATTGCGTTTTTCTTTAAAGGAAATGTTGTTTTGTAAGTTGTAATATTATTTAAACGAAGACAATTGAAGAGTTGTAAAACTTCTTTTCTCTTTAAGATTTTATCATGTATAGAAATGAATCAAAATGGAAATCATGTGCAAAATTTTAGTTGAAAGTTGTATTGTGAGACAGAAATTTACTTTCATTATTGTAGTTGTTTTATTAAACATGAGAAAGAAGAAATATAGAAGTTGTAAGAAGTTAGTAAAATATGCATGGTAAACTTGAATGTAGAACAAAGTTGTTATAGATATTTTGAACATTTAAGTTGTAGTAGAAATGGAAAGAGGCAACAAATTCAAAGTATATTATTCTATCGAAACGTTACATTTTGTAGCAAGGAAAAATAACAATAATAGAAGTAGATTTAGATCCTTTTTACTCTTGGAATTGAAAGAAAATTTTATGAACAAAAAAGTGAATGATATTGTACTTTTTGTTGTTACTATTAAAATAGAAAATGTTTTGAAATGAGTAATTGTAACTAAGAATGAATGAATGGAACTAAAACTTACAACTGGAAACTTTAGGCACATAAAATAAAGTTCAGAATGTATTTTTAAACATTTTAGTGACTTTTGTTTTTTGAGAAACCTCATATTTTTAGGTTCTATTCCTATGGAATAGGAGCAGTGCCCTGTGCAGAGCGGCAATCTCATAACCGCTACTCAGGCAAGGAAATGGTCTCAGAACCGCTGCTCTGTAAGGCGACAGTTCATAGTTTTCAACCCAGTAAGGTAGCAGTCTCAGGACCAATGGCCTACCTCTAGCGGCGGTTATGTCACTTACGAAGGAAATTCATAGTTTTGTGCCTGTCCAAGTTTAAACTGTTTCTAATTAATTTTTTAAGCTTATAAAAACCACCAGAAAACCACCAAAAACTAAAGAATGGATAAGTCTTATTGTTTAAAGAAAATACATCTCTAAATGGTAAATTAAAAGCACTCATTCTCACTTATATTAATGGGGGTATGGTTTTCCCCAAATAGAGAACCCCAAATACAAATAGTTTTGAAATAAAACTAGATTGGTAAAGGAAATCCCTTCAATCCTTGAATGGGAGAAATTACAATGATAAATCCACAAACAAAACTACCCTAAGCTTGATCTTGAAGAATTTCTAAAAAGTTTCTCCCTTCCTTTCTCCCATAGCTTCCTTTTCTCCAACATGCAAATAAAATAAGAGGAAATAGACCAAATGAGGAGAATAGAAAAAGGGAAAGGTTTTAATAAGATGATGTGGGAGCATAACTTGTAGAGACCATAAATTTTGATCTGACTGTTGGATCATCTTGAAATTTTACAGGTTCATATATATATACATTAGTACTATGTTGGGGTCAACTTACCTATAATGTTTTGTCCATTTTGGCACGTTTTCAGGCCCGGTTTCCTTCATCTAGTGGCCTAAAATTGGCTTGTAATATTTTTTTCACTTTTGACTAGGTCTTAGAACTTTAATAACTTTTGTTGTGCTTGTTAGAATTAGTAAAAATTTCACATGAGCCCTAATTTATGAAGGCATATTTGGAAAAAAAAAATTGGGGTCCATCCGATTTGTTTTGCTAGTAGGTAATTTTTGGCATTTTAGGGTTTTTTGAGTAGACATGAAATAAAAGGAGGATTGTAATGATGTAATAGATAAGTGCGGATTCTAGAATTAGAAGTAAGCTATTTTGAAGCTCCTTGTTTTTATTTACACATCCATTTATTTCAATTTTGAAGGTATTTCAACCTCTTGCAGCTTGATTAACATTAATTGGTATCAGAGCAGAATTTTGATCTTGCCGAAATAATTAACGTAACATATCACATTTTTCTATGTAAATTTTTTACCTCTATTTTATATGATCATGGATAGATGTGGGAGGGGAGGTTATTCCCAGATTAATAGGTATATTTAGGAGCTATAGAGACAAGTTTCTGAGCTCACAAGAGAAGTCACCCGCCTTAGAAGGAGACATGCAAATGGGGATGTGGACCCAAATAGTGATATTGAAGAAGGGCCTCCATTAATGAATGAAGGAGGAGATGAAGAAGATAATGAGAGAGATAAAGAAACCTTAAATGAGAGACCATTTGATCTGAGATTGATCCAATATTTAGAGTGCAAGGATGACGACATCAAGATTATTGTTCTTGATTATGGTGGATGGTTATAGCCAGAGGAGTTGATTGACTTGATAAATCGCATGGAAAAATTATTTGAGTGGAAAACCCTTTCAGAGGAGAAGAAGGTTAATTTTTCATGCACTAATTTGGCCAGACATGCATTGATATGGTGGGATCACCTACAAAATGAAAGAAAAAGGAATGGAAAGGGAAAGATTAGAAACTAGAATAAAATGGTAAAGAAGGTGAAAGAAAATTTTCTTCCTGTAAAATATTCTCAGACACTCTTTGAAAGATTCCAAAACCTAAGATAGAAGGATCTCAGCATTGAGGAGTATACTAATGAATTTTACAAGTTGTCAATCATGGTGGAATAGGGAGAGTTTGAAGAACAGAAGGCTACATGGTACATAAATGGGTTGAGTTACACCATACAAGATGAGATGAGTATGATCCAAATCCATAGCATGGATGATGATTATCAAATCACATTAAAGGCAGAAAAAAAAAACAAGAGGAATAATTTTAGAAGAGGTGTGAAGAAAGGTCCATCATCATCTCCAATGAGAGGCAGGGGTAGATTTGAATCTATCAAAAGGTGAATCCTCTAACACAAAAGGGCATGAAGATTTTGGTCAAAGTCGTGGTAACTACCAAGGAGGTAGGGGGTTTTAACTAGGGGAAGATGTTATAATTGAGGAAGGGGCTGGAATATCCCCCAAAGGAAATATACATGTTACAAATGTGGTGAGGAGGGGCATAGAGCTTTTGAGTGTTCGCACTATCCTACATAAGATAGATGGAAAGGAGAACAACCATGATTAAATCTTGTTGAAGCTGAAGGGGAAGAAGAAATGGAGGTTTCTACACAATTGGGTGAAACCCTCATGATAAGGGGGATGATGATTGTCTCAAGGAAGGAGAAAGAACATGATGTTGTTGGTGCTGATTCATGGCTACGAAAAAATATATTTCAAACAAGATGTGCCTCTAGAGGAAAGGTATGTAAAATTATTTTTGATGGTCGTAATTGTGAAAATATGGTATCAAATGTAATGGTTGATAAACTCAATCTGAAATGTGAGAAGCACCCATATCCCTTTCATTTATCATGGTTCAAGAAAGGAAATGAGATATCTATAGATAAAAGATACCTTATAGAGTTTTCAATTGGGAATACCTACAAGGATGAGGTGTGGTGTGATGTTATCCCAATGGATGCATGCCATATATTACTGAGTAGGCCTTGGCAATATGATATAAATGTTACACATGATGGAGGAAAAAATACATATACCTTTTGGAAGGATGGTGTAAAGGTGGTCTTGTTACTCATCAAGGAAGAAGAGACGAGTGAGAGATTATTGGCTATGAAAGAGTTTGTTGCAGAAATGGAAGAAGCTCGATGGTGTTATACACTAATGTCAAAGAAGGTGGAGATAGAAGACTTAAATATACCTATTACTACAAAAACGTTACTAAAAGAATACAAATATGTCACACCGGATGAGTTGCCAAATGGGTTACCTCCAAAGTGATATATTCGACACCATATTGATTTGATCCTAGGATCGACCCTTCCAAACCAGGAAGCCTATCAGATGAGTCCAACATAGAGTGAAGATTTGAGCAGACAAGTGATAGATCTAATATAGATAAGGTTAGTGAGAGAAAGCATGATCCCATGTGCAACTCCAGCGCTATTGACTCCCCAAAAATTATGGAGACTGGAGAATCTGTGTAGACAACAGAGCCATAAACAAGATCACAATCAAGTATCAATTCCTAATTTTGTGATTATATTATATGATGGATGTGCTAGCATGAACCTGATATTTTAGCAAGATTGACCTACGGAGTGGGTACTACTAGATCCGAATCCGTGAAGGGGATGAATGGAAAACTACTTTCAAAACAAAAGATGGATTATACGAGTGGATGGTAATGTTCCATTTGGGCTATCTAATGCACCCATTACATTCATGATGTTGATGAATAGAGTACTCCTGATAATATAATGGTAAGTTTTTTGTTGTATATATTTTGATGATTATTCTGATATTCAGTAAGACAGTGGAAGAACACTTATTGCATATGAAATTGGTGTTAGACTTATTACGTAAAGAGAGTCTATATGCAAACTTAAAGAAGTGTAGATTTCTTCAGAAGAGTTTTGTTTTTTTGGGATTTTTCATATCAAAGGAGGCAATGAGGATGGATGAGGAAAAATTAAAGGTAATTTTGGAATGGCCTATTCCAAGGAATGTGACAGAGGTTTGTAGTTTTCATGGATTGACAACTTTCTTATAGGAAGTTCATTAGGAATTTTAGTAGCATTGTTGCACCCATAACAAAGTGTACAAAAGGTAGGGTGTTTATATGGACCAAGGAAACAAAAAAAAAATTTGAATTGTTGAAGCAGAAAGTGTCAGAAGCACCTATTTTGGTATTGCTAGATTTTAGAAAGGTCTTCGAGGTTGACTGTGATGCCTTACATGTTGGGATTGGAGTTGTGCTGAGTCAAGAAGGACTACCCCTGGCATTCTTCAGTGAAAAGCTAAATGAGGTAAGGAGGTAATATTCTACTTATGATGTGGAATTTTATGCTATTGTTCAGGCATTAAGGAACTGGAGACATTACTTGGTAGTAAATAAATTTTTTCTCTTCACTAACCATGCAGCCTTGAGGTATGTAAACACACAGAAGAAACTAAATAGTAGGCATGAAAAATGGGTTTCATCTTTGTAAGAATATAATTTTGTTTTAAAGCATAAGTCTGGTAAGCAGAAGTAAGTTGTTGATGCCTTGAGTAGGTGTGTAGCCCTTTTGACAACAATGGAAAATAAAGTACTAGGGTTTGACGCAGTTAAGGAATTATATGAAGGTGATCCATATTTTGCTGATGTTGTGAGAAAACTTAAGGATCCTACAGTAGGTAGTGATTCTTTTGATTATTTTATGTAAGATGGTTATTTGTTTAGGGGGAAACAATTGTGCATCCCTATTCGTTCAATGAGAGAAAATATTATAAGAGAATTGCACAGTGGGGGGTTGGTTCGATAGTTTGGTATAAGTAAGACAATTTCTCTTGTTATAGAAAAGTATTATTGGCCAAAGGTAAAGAGGCACATAAGTAGGGTTTTAGCAAGATGTAGAGTATGTCAAATGGCTAAGGGCCATGCACAGAATACTGGGTTATATATGCCAATACCTATCCCTATAGGGCCATGGGTTGATTTGAGTATGGATTGTGTGTTAGGGCTTCCTAACACATAGTGAGGGAATGATTCTATCTTTGTTGTGGTTGATAGATTCTCTAAGATGGAACATTTCATTTCTTGTAAAAAAACTAATGATGCTTCCAGAATTACAGATTTTTTTTAGAAGTGGTTAGACTGCATGGAATTCCTAAAATGATCACTTCAGATTGGGACACAAAGTTTTTGAGTCACTTTTGGAGGACTCTGTGGAAGAAAATGGGGATGCAACTACAATTTAGTAGTGCATATCACCCCAGACTGATGGGCAGATGGAAGTAGTGAACATAATCTTGAGAAATGTCCTATGTTGTATAGTTGGAGAAAAGCCAAAACAATGGGACTTAGCTTTACCTCAAGCTGATTTTTCTTATAATAGCTCGGTAAATAGGTCAAAAGGGAGATCTCTTTTCCAGATTGTATATGGTAGGAATCCCAAGGGGGTCCTAGACCTATTTGTACTACCCGGTGAAGATGAAACTAGTGATGATGCAGAAGCATTTACAGAAAATATTCTACAGTTGCAAGAGGAAGTGAGAGAAAAGATGAAAGTGAGTAATGCACAATATAAAATAGTTGCATATGTCAGTAGGAGAGTAAGTGTATTTGAATAAGGAGGTATGGTGATGGTTCATCTTAGAAAAGAGAGGTTTCCAAAGGGGACATAATAAAGTCAAGTATAAGAAGATTGGGCCTTGTAGGATTCTGAAGAAAATGAGTGCTAATGCCTAAAAGGTGGAGCTACCTAAAAAATTTGCTATCTCACCAGTTTTTAATGTTTCTGACTTATATAAGTTTCCAGGTCATGATGAACATGTTTCAGAGGAGGAAGAAATAAACTTGAAGCAACAGATGCGAAATAAGAAAAATGAGAGGGTAATGCGTGTCTTGGACCAAAAGACAGTCACTACTAGACATTGGAGCTACAACAGATATTTGGTACAATGGGAAGGTTTACAATAAGAAGAAAATACTTGGATTCCTGAGTGGGAGTTCAAGAAAATTGATTGTGCAAAATTAGATGAGTTCCATCAACAGAACTTGTAGGAGCTGAATTATTTTCAACCATGGGACAATGATGCAGGAGCATAACTTACAGAGACCATAACTTTTGATCTGACTGTTGGATCACCTTGAAATCTTACAAGGTGGTCGATATACATTTTCAGGCCCGGTTTCCTTCATCTACTTGCCTAAAATTAGCTCATAATGCTTTTTTCGCTTTTGAGTAGGTCTTAGAACTTTAATAAATTTAGTTGTGCTTGTTAGAATAAGTCCAAATTTCGCATGAGCCCTAATTTATGAAGGTATATTTGGCACACAAAATTTTCGGTCCATCCGAGTTGTTTTTCTAGTAGGTAATTTTTGGCATTTTAGGGTTATTTCAGTAGACATGAACTAAAAGGAGGATTGTAATGATGTAATAGATTAGTGTGGATTCTAGAATGAGAAGTAAGCTATTTTGAAGCTCCTGGATTTTATTTGCACATCCGTTTATGTGTGTTTTGGAAGTATTTAAACCTCTTACAACTGGATTCACATCATAAGAATTCATAGGTAAATTTAAGGCTAACTTTGGAACCCTAGCATCTAGTGGTCACAATTGTATTGATCTAAGAGTTGAGGATCAACACTACTTTTGTTTGGTAGGAATTTATATTATAGAATTTTTAATTGAAAGTTAAAGGTAGGTGTAGATGGGTGAATGGGGCCATTTATTTACCTTGGTGTGCAAAGTCACTAATCTAGCCCCTAGCACATTTTAGTAAATTAAGGAAATGTTGGACATTAGAAACTAATAAGATAATGGAATTAAAGTAGATAAATATAAGGTAAATTTTTAGGGTGTGAATGTTAGTTGTGGAGGAATAAAACATTTAACCAAGCAAATTAAATTATGATCTCCCTAGTTGAATGTTAATTAATTGACTTTAGAGATAAATTAAGAGTATTTAATCTTGGAACTTAGACCTGGTCCATCCTTTGTAAAGTAAATATTATTGGTGAAAATTAATTTGATGTACATTAGGAGGTTAACACCCTTGTAACTTTATAACTTAAACAAAACAAAAAAATTTGGTAACTGTCGGGATAAGTGTTTATGGTTTTTACGTGTTCCTAGAATGTCATTTTTTGTGGGAGTTACACACCTTCTTCACTTGCGATATCCTATAGGGATATGGGATATGTCAACATCACCTTTTCGCGAACATCTATTCCTCCTTTCTTCATTATCTCTTTTGGATAGGATTTTTTCCTATTGTTTTCTCTATTTTCTCCACTTTGTGAGAGGTCCATTGTAGTTGTGTAAGTCATTACACAGGCCTTGTTCCAAGTTTCCACGTTTACTACACACCTAATCTACTCTTAAGGGGATGTTAGTGCATCATATTATTTTCATTATATTATTCTATTCACTTAGTTATGTCTACACAAATGGGTTTTTCCTAAACTCATGGTTTATCTGTCTTTGGTGCCATAGGAGTTAATATTAACCATTTTCCAATGATGGGAGTTACATTCATAATCTATCTTTTGTCACTATTATAGGGAAAGTTACACATTATGCTCTTACTTCTACGCCTCCTTATAGAGATGACTTATTTAATTTAGTTATTGATTCATTTCTCTAGTAAACAATTGGAACTCATCCATTTGTATCTTCTTCTTTGTAAGTTTTTAATTTTTTTTAGTACATAGTACATTTGTTGAACTATTATCTTCACACTCTGATAATTTTAATGTGTAACCGTATCCCAACCCTTGTCCCTTCAATTAATACAAGGTATAAAATATTAAACATTCTTCTATAAAATATTAAACTCTAATTATAATGTAGATATAATCCACTAATAAATCATTTCTCTCACTTATGAGATACAAAAACTTCATAAAAAATAGACAAAATAAAATATACTAATATAAAGAAAGCTAAAAAATGAAAAAGATTAATTCACGATAGAAAATAATTAATTTTCTTACAAAATAAAAAAACAACAATTTAAAAGTGAGAGAAAAAATTGTCTTTGCACAAGAATATTTTATTTTATTTAAGTCTCCATGCCGATCTGTCCTATGCCACATATCTATATTCATTTATTACTTTAAAAAAAGATGTGCGTACATTTCTATAAGATCAAATATGTGATATGGATTGGCTATGTTTTCAAGTTAAATATAACGAAAAAGCCAGTCATTTCTTTTCTTTCTTTGTAAACAACTTATTTTCAACACATTAATTTGAATGGGTCTTATATGGTATTCACGTATGAAACATGATAAATTATAAGATTGATGGTCGGTAAATATATAATGATAAATTATGATGAATACATACCCAGTCTCTGTAATTTTTATTTTATAATGCTGAAAGACAGACAGTACAATATTTACTCAGTCAAATTAAATTACCTTTTTCATACATAAAGGAACTGATAGCTCACATATTTTTTCATTATTACACACTTACTTGTTGACTCGAATTCTTGTAACTTACCTTTGTGTATTTATAGGAACATAGCTATTTAGGGATAAATAATGTCTTGTTGAGATTTTCACGTCTCTACCCATAATTATTCTCTTTTTGTGTTATTCTCTCTATCCTATCAACAATTGCACACATGCCGTAGGTAATCATCTATAACCGTTATTAGTATTTTATCTTATATCTATATGTTTTCATTTTATAAAATTCATTTCTATAGACTAGATTAGATGTATATTTGCATTATTATATTCCATTATATTGTTACACTATGCCCCTTGGATTTATCCATCCATTAGTTACACTTGTTTTGAATCCTAGTGGGCTACCTATATTTTTCTTAGATATATGGCTCAGAAACCTAATGCTATCATACTGTTAGGGTCAATATACTCTATAATTACTACAAAAATACTCCTTGAGAATCATAATATCTACATTTTTTATATATGTTTACATTGGATATCTACATTTGATGATCAAGATGAGAAATTATATTTTTCCTACCATACATGATCTAGGACAATTTTTTTCAATAAACCACAATGTCAAAATGCAATGGAAGCACCAAGCCCCTTCCATGTTTTTTATAAAATGTTTGATTATGTAAATTTTAATTAATGCAAAGGATAATAAGGTACATGTCCCCCCAAAGCTTGTATCTTCAATGTGGTTAAGTAATGCAATGGAAAAGGAAACAAGTAATCCTCACCTTTATATAATTCATTAAACTACATCATATCGTGTATGTCTAAATCTATACGAGAAATTTGTATGAGTACTAATAATGTAGCCAAGATCTGAACACACTCAATATACAACAAATAATTTGAACTCAAAACAATGTAGATCTTCTTCTTCGTTATTCAATCATGAATTACAATGTTTCATAAATAGGAGAATAACTCCCAACTCGAGTTTCCAAGAAAACTTTATCTAAGTTTGACTACAACTAATCTAGGTGGCAGAAATTAATATTTTTAAAAGTTTAGTAGAACTTGCTATTCTTAGTAATTTACATGCTTATTCGTACGGGCACAGATATTGGCACGCATCTTCTACATTCCTAAATTAGAGGAATTGTTGAATTTCCAATTCACAATGCATCTAAGAGACTACATTACCTAATGCCGTAAAATAGGAAAAAAATGAATTATAAATTAAATCCTGATTTTCGGCCCTCAAATGGTGGAATTTGGACCTAGAAATGTGCCAAAATATGCTCCAACCACAAGGGCAGGTTGACTAGTGTGTTTGTCTCATTGAAAAATGTGGTTTGAAAAAAAAGGACCCAATCTGACACCTGGAGCATAAATTACGACCTTTTTGAAGTTCCTTCTAATTTTAGCACATCAACTAATATTATTAATTATAATATAGTTTTTTGTTACAAAAGTATCTATTGTACAAGTATCTACATGTAAGTGGAAAATGATAGAAAACTAGAATAAATTCACATGCATATATCACAAAAAAGAAAAACAACCTATTTTATTGAAATGGAAGTATAGTATTGTGAATATCTTGACATTGAGAATGATGTTAAAAATTTACATAAGTACAAGCTTGAGGTGAAGGATTTCCACATTGTAAAAAATGAGGTGTATGTGAGATTGATTGACATAACATGATTGATTTCCGAGTTATTGATTATCTGACAATGACATACATCAAAGTTAAAAGATAATGAACTCCATAAGGCAAGGATATAGTAAAATATATTATGGCTATAGAAGTAGAGGAAATAGTGGAAATAAATATCAAAGACTATTCTACAAATATAGCAAGATAGAACAATATGTGAGAAAATGTTTTAATTTTGAGTTCTACAAGTTTTGTTGCAAGATATGATATTGAATCTAGGTTCATACTTTTTGCAAAAATTTCATTTTTATAGTGATACAAAACTTTTCAGAATTATATATACATTTTCTTAGAGATTTTTTTTTTATTCCCTATAAGTTTAGACATCTTAAAATAAAAGATCATGAAAAGTCATCAAAATTAGAGAATGATTACTATGTAATAAATTCTTCTTTTTCATAAAATCATTAAATTATTCTTATGTATTTGTTGGAACAACAAAAGGTGAATATTATACTTTATGAAAAGAAGAATATAAAACATATGTGTATAAAAAAGATGGTTTGGCTATGTTTTCAATTTAGAAGTTGATTTTTTCCTGTTTTGTACCGTTTCTATTTAAAAGTTGATTTTCATGCTTTTAATACATTTCATCCCTAAATTCTTCTAATGGGAAATGGTTTTTCTGGGGATTCATCTATGCTTCTTGAAACATACAATAATTATTGGTAAATTTTTAGAGTTGATATTCTATCTCATTTTGGAAAGATATAATTTTATCTCATGTTAACAGGACGGCTATGGAGAGAGATTTGTTTGTTACTAATAAAATTAATATGATATATAATGATATTCTTAAGATATAGGTGCAGGAAGAGAAAGTCTTCCTTAAGGTTGAACACTTTCAACTTATTAAATCACATTGGGGTACTGTCCAATGCATTGTGTCGAGTTCCTCCACACTCGTTGTGCCATCGTTTTCCCTCACAAGGGTATTGTTGAGGATTTTACAGGCACCGATTCAGAAGTCGATGGACCTTATCTTCCCAACACTATCGCTTGCCTCCAACATTGCAATGTCCTTCTTCCTCTCGTAGTGGCAATGTTTTTGATCGGCTCGGTGGAACTACTAGTAGTGGTGGAAGTGTGTGGAGTTCCCCCTCTGAGGAAAAATTTCGGCGTCTCAAGTTGAACATCTCTCCTAGCCACCATGATCAACATACTGAAGAAGAATAGAAGCAGTGACGCAATCGTTGGGATCCCATTCATGACATGGCCCACTGCTATTCCACAATTGGTTGCGGGGACAATCTACATAGTCCTTCGCCTCCTCCTCTGAGCGCCATGTTCATTGCAGTGGTGTAGTTTATTGTGGGCCTCTTTGTTCTCTAGACCATTTTAATTCCTACACATTTTTTCGGTTTAAAAGCACACTATATTTATAATTCTTGATTTTTTTCGTCATTTTCAGATAAGATGAATTTTTCTCAAGACACTCTGGACTCAATTTAACAAGTATTCTAGTGTGTGAACTATTCCACCCAAATACAATATGTGATAAAAAAGTGTAGTGTACATTTTCTTATATATATAAATGCACTTAATAATATTAAAAACAAATCTCAAAGTGAGCGAAACCATTATCTTTGCACAACGCAATTTTAAGTTAGTCGCCATGCCGCTATGTCTAATGTCACGGAAGTGGTGGGCTATGATTTCAATCTTAAATATAAGATTAGGTTACCGACCAACCTAAAAACCCAGTCGTTTCTTTCACTATTGTGTAAACAACTTATTTTCACCACATTTTGAACGGGTCCATGGTATTCAGGAAGATAAATTATAAGGTTGAAGTTTTGTGAATACATAATGATAAATTATGATGAATACATACCGAGTCTCTGTAATTTGTTATTTATAATGCTGAAAAGACAGATAATGCAATATTTACCAAGTCAATTGAATTGTTCAACTGGGAGTCGTTAAAATTGGGCTATATAAACCAACGAATCTCATGTTCATAATACACTACAATTCAAACGCAGAATCCTTTGCTTTGCTTTCTCCTTTTTCTCTCTGATTTCACTTATTTTTCAATAAGATGGATAATCGCATGATTTACTACACGCTGGGTGCTTATGTAATTCTATGTTGTTACAGCGAGCACCGTACTGTCATGGCAGCCGATTCAGATCCCCTGCAAGATTTCTGCGTTGCAGACCTCTAAAGCAAAGGTGAATTCTTTTTAATTTTTCTGTCTTTGTAATGTAATGTTTGGATGTGACGGCTTACTAACACACTTGGATATGATTGAACAGTTTTGGTGAACGGCTTCGTGTGCAAAGACCCAAAGGAGGTTTCTGGAGAGGACTTCTTCTTTGCCGGACTGGGGAATGCGGGGGACACAAACAATCAGGTGCGCTCCAACGTGACTCCCGCGAATGTTAACCAGATTGGCGGGCTCAACACATTGGGAATATCGTTTGCTCGCATCGACTTTGCAGTGGGTGGAATAAATCCTCCTCACACTCACCCGAGAGCCACGGAAGTTCTGTTTCTAATGGAGGGAACGCTTTTTGTTGGTTTTGTTGATACAAACAACACGTTCTTCAGCAAAACGTTGCAGAAGGGAGATTTGTTCGTGTTTCCAAAGGCGTTGGTTCATTTCCAGCAGAATGTCGGGCAGGAAAATGCGGTGGCCATTGCTGGATTGAGCAGCCAGCTTCCTGGAGTTCAGACCATCGCCAATTCTCTCTTTGCAGCAGATCCGCCCCTCCCAGATTCCGTCTTGAGCAAGGCCTTCCGCATCACCGAAAAAATAGTTCAGTACATTAAGGCCCAATTCAAATATTAGGATAACATCGAAATTGAATAAAACCAAAATAAAGTTATGTCGTTCTCTATTATAATACCACGAAGAAGACATCATGTATGGTGTACCAGCTTGCCTTTTAATTATTTATGGATCTGTCCTTAAAATTGCCTCCTATGAATTTATTACTATATAGCAATAATAATGTAAATGATGGGCACATTGATAGGGCGGACAAGCATTTAAAAAAAAATATTTACAAAGTTTGAAAATTCAAATGGTTATACAATTATATTTGAAAGTAATAAACGTGAAGCTATAAATACTAGATTATGGTTATTGTGATGTTAGAAGAACAAATAAGAAATGAAAAATCTTACTCAAAATAAATGAAATGAACAGTGAAAGACATGGCACTTTGTGTATTTTTTATAATAAATAAATCAAACTTACTTTCAGAATGTATAATTCACCATAAACTAGTTTAAACACACAAATTTACCATAAGCATAATGATTCCTTTACATTTAAGATTACTTTGGCATCTAACCATTCACCATTATGTTTTTTTGATTCGCTACACCTAACACACTTTTTATTGATACATACAACTGACATATTTGTGTACTTTCAACATCTTTTATCATACAACGAGCAAATTTTTTTATTGCATATAAATGTGTTGAAGAATGAAAAGTAGTTTCCTCTTTGGAAAATAATGCATCAATCTGAAACACGAGCATTGTACTATCTTGACCTTGTTGGTTTATTATTTATAATACTGAGAAAGATGTTTTTAAAATCCACCATGCATGGAACTTAGCCTACTTGCCTAAATTTTGTTAGCAAAGTGAGAGAAGCACAATAAATTTGTGCCATAAGGTTGATACCTACTATTTGCTTGTGTATATTGCTATATCCTTTTATTGAGGGAAGATGTATAAAATAGCTATCAAGAATGATTGGGATACCACAAAATTGAAATGAACATAACTAGCAGAAATCATCGTAAACATATTTCTATACATGGCCCAACACATTCATCTCCATTAATCTCTTCTCATCATTGAGAATGGATTGATCGCATTTTATTTTCCATTGGAAAGATGCAAGTGTTCTTCCATTGAGTGGATTCATTTCATTCATAAACATTCAATACCTTCCATGTATTTTGGATGCACTAATGTTGAATGCTATGATGTTTGTGGGGGAAATAAATATTAATTTGATGAGATATTGTTCACTATAATATTAAAAATATGTTTTTCATTTTATTAATGATGAACAACATTAATAGAAAAATAGTACTTTAAATAACCATATTCAATGTTGCTTACGCTCTGAAAAGTTATTAGATGTAATATAATACATTTAGGATATAATTTTCTATTAAAAGGGATTATTGTAAATTAATTAATTAACATTAACCATACACAATCAAAATGGCAAATTAATAGTTGTGAAATAGATAAAATTATAAGATGATTTCTTGAAAAACATTAAGCTAAAATTAATTATCTGTATAGAGTGGTATAGATAGGATTTAGTTATGTAGATTGGATGGATGATTTTTTCTTAACTTGAAATCTTTGTCTTTGAGACTATTGGTACAAAACTCTCTGGTCATGGACCATACAACTATGCTTGGAACATGATAACATCCATTTGTATGGATTTGGACATGTTTGTAGTCCAGTTGTGTAACATATCCTTACTTTCTGTAGTGCCACAATTAACTTACAAAATAATAATAATAGAAAAAAATGAATTGAATACGTTAGGTGAAGGGTGACTTGTGGGCATGTGCGAGCAGGGTAATTGTTGGTGTCAGGAGGTTGACGTGTGCAAGAAATATGGAAAGTTATGGGCATCCAAAGTGATTCGCAGACCTGTCATGTCCCTTGTCTAATAAAGTAGCACTTCATTATGAATTCAAAGGTGCTAATCATGTAAAACTAGGTCAACATTGAAAGTGTAGCATTCGTTGGATAGTTGCTGTAGGAAAGACACAACAGGAGTTAATTGTGGTAACGGGTGGTAGTTGTTTGAGCAGGGTGTGCATACCCATAAAGGAATAAAGACCTATAAATTTCATTGCATAATAATACAAGCACTTTATTTGAGATCTTGACGTTAAAAGCCATGTTGAAGCCTAGAAAACATTACAAATTCAACAGTAATCCATTAGTTATAAAATGCAAAACACTGCAGGGGGCTCCATATTTTCCATCATCCCCATCTTCACAAATCCCTGATCAAGCATATCACGTTGTCCATTTCATTCCAGAACCTGAGGCAATCTAGAGCATATTCAACATTGTAACACAAAATGTTTGAGCAAGGATACAATCCAGTAATACCAGGGCAATGGAATGATGATTCTAGGATTGTGTGGTATAGAAATTTACAACAGTCATAAATTTTTGATAATCTTCATTGTTAGGCTTTTGAAAATGATCCCATTTCATTAGATTAGGCAAAATCCCAAGAAAGTTTATTGTTGATGAAATCTATTGTTTGTATTCTAGAATTGTAAATCAATTGTTGACCGCCCAGGATGGATAAGAGATTGACCTTTAATTTGTATTGAATGAAGAAGAATCATGAGTAATCAGCTTTCCATTGTGGGAAGTTAACTTTTCCCTACATCTTCCTAGCTTGTGTCAAAATGGGATCTCTAGAACAGTGTAAGGACATCCATTAGAGCATAATGGAAATATGATTTTTGTTTTTTTTTCCATCTTCCTCCATGTCTACGTCAATATGAGAGTGTTGTTAGATTTCTTAACTATAACTGCCATAACAAATATGCCTACAAAACGTGGATAGAATGGACTGCAATTATAGCATGATAAGTACAAAATGGGTTTGTTGAAAAAGCCTTGGAATCTTTCAAGAAAATGCGAAGCCAGGCTTCACAACCTTTTCGAGCATCCTCCATCGTGTGCCAAAATGGAGGATTAGGAAGAGGGAATGGAGATCTCTGATTAGATTGTTAATGAATTTGTAGGAATCTTAAAAAAATCCTCAAAGAGATGTGGCCTCATGGGATTCTATGATTCTCAGATTTGTGCGGAATGGATTTGTTGACAAGGCCCTAAAACTAGTTAAGTAAATGACTTGGTGATACATGGTATCTTGCAATGTGATGATTGCATATCTTGTAGACAAGGGACTAGGTTACAAGGAAATGAAACTATTTGATGGAATGCCTATTCGTGATACAAAACCAAAACCCTCAATTTTGACTGGATTCGTCCCTCCAGGCATGGTCTGCTTACCTCCATCTTATTTAATTTTCATAATTTTTTTCTTTATTTGTATTATAGTAGAAACATTAAACCTCTAAACAATGTTACAATTGGATGTGTAACAAAACTTAAATAGTGTAGATAAATAAAACCCCTGCCTTGTGATATTTGAAACAGTTCTATGATTTGAACAACAGTTATGGTCTCCACAATAACCTCATATGACACAAATCAGGTATCCGAATTAGGTTCTCATGTCCGTTGTTATTTTTTAGAGTCATATGTTTCGTTGTAGACACCTATAATTTAGCCTGTACAATTTAAATACTTAAATTGTGCTAATTATCCCCTTTCCTACAAATTGGTGACATATCGTCAATAATGCTCATCTTCTCTTCTATCATCGTTAATTAATTACAATAAGTAATTAATTAAGTTTTCTATTCAACAAATACCCTAATTAACGACCTTTTGTTAATTAATCCTTTCTTCTATCTAAAGTAATTAATTAGCTTCCCCTTTCATTAAACCAATACATCAGTATTTAGTTGATTTGATCCCCTTTTATATTCAAAATCATGCTAATATTCCTATAAAATAATTTTATAAGCTTACACATCTATTAATTAATCATCTTGATTAATTAATAAACCCCCTATATCCACATGAGTCACTAAAGGACAAGCTAAACTCTCCTAAAGTTAACTCAACCCTTTCTAAACCCCCCTTATCCACAACTAACTCAACATTTCTATTATCCCACATAAAAATTGATGTAGAGATTCCTTTATCCATTGGGCTATATAAAGAGCCTTCCTCCAACCTTTACACTTACACCTAATTCTTGAGAAGCAAAAGAAAGCATATAGTACATACACTATAAGCCTTTTGTCATCCTTAACCATTTCAACATTGGAATAGCTAAGCCTCATTCTTGCATTGCATCCATTTAATCTTTTGAGTCATATGGAAATAATCATAGTTGTCTTGAAGCCATGCTTTGATGAGCTTCCATTCCTAATCCCTTAAAAATCAAACAATCAAATTTGATTGCCATGAATCTACCTAGGTTCAATTTAGTTGTTTTGGTAATCTCAAGAGTAGAGGTTTTTGATAATTAACATGTTAGTTTTATTTCTATTTCAAAGTTATGATGTTGTTATTTAATCTTTATTAGCTCTTAACAAGATGGTGTTTAGATTTTGATTTAACTTTGATAATTAAAATTACTAGGTGTCAGTTTTAATTTCTTTAACTTACTTAAGAAAAACCATGCACACATTTAGTGCACCCGGTGGGATGGATCATTAGTCCCTTAATATTTTAGCTTGAATTTTATTAATTTTGGCTAACTTCTAATATACACGTATGGTAAAATAATGCTCAATTTCTTAGGATTTTGTTAGTATTATATCTGTAGGTTCACATTTAGAGTTATCATTTTAAATAGGTTGTTGTCAATTTCAAGCTAAGTTACTAAAATTAGAAGTATTGTGAGCTTTCTTGTGTCTTTTTCTGTACTTTGATTGCAGGAGGGGCATAGGCGCACTAACCCTAGCACAGGCACACTAACCCTGGCATAGGTACCTCTCGGTTGGCACAGGTACACTATCAGAGTTTTGTATCTCTGTTTTCCAACCCTGGCGCACAAACACTAACCTTGGCACACATACCCTAACACTGGCGTAGGCACACCAAACTAGGCGCAGACACTCTGTTCGTAATGTACCTTCACTATAATGGAAAAACCTGTCAGGATGGTGCATACACCCTAACTTTGGCATAGGCACCACTCGGGTGGTGCAAGAACTATCATAATTCGGTACTACTTTTTATCTACCCTAACACACACGCCCTAATCCTAGCATAGACACCTCTTGGGTGGCATAGGTGAACTATGAGTTTGAAAAACACAGAGGGGTACATCCATGCTAATCCTCGTGCACATTCCTAAACCCGGGGTGCATGTGTCTTTTATTTATCTCAAGTTAAAGTGTTAAAGTGCTAACTTCTTTGTAGGTATTATCTAATTAATGCCTATTTTTACAGGGTATTTTTACATGATTTTGGTAGACTAGATAGAATTTTAATGTTTGATTATAAGAGTAAGGTCGTGTATGCTCTTCCCTCGCATCCTTTGGGGCGATCATGGGAATCATAAGTGATTATTAATTCTTTTTGATGCTTTGAAATTGTTAAGAATATCTGAATTGAACTGAGTTAACTTGGTGTGTTTTAATTAAGTGTTTTTCCATTTGGTACCCTCTTGGATTTTAGAAACGTCACGTATGTTCTTCTCTTCCATCCTTTGACAATCTTGAGATTCAGAAATGATGTTTATTCTCTTTATAGAAAATTACTAACCTTTTATGCAGGACCAAAAAACACGGTTGTCAAAGAAAGGTGGAATTGAAACAAAATCAAACTACTACTAGAGTTGTCATAGAGGTTGCCAAAAGGTGTTCAAGTAAACCACATTAAATTTAAACAAGATTAAAAGAACACCAAATTCATAACACTGTATTGCAGGTTTTGAAAAAGGGTACGTCCCTATCCACTCAACTGGAACATAAACCCTTTGGCATAACACCTTAAGCTACAACAATGGGGGTGGTAATAGGAAACCCAAAGTGGTCCATGCAAGAGGGAACCTTGTGGATGAAACGGGAAGTACTTTGCATAACCTACTTGACTAGTTGTTCTTTGTGAGTTAGTGTTACCGGTTTTCTATATGATGACCCCAGTGATGGTACACATAGATGCACTAGTTTCCTACTGTGCTTGAAAGGGGTAATGTAAATCCGAGATACTCCTTAATTAGTCATTAGGACTTTTTTGGTAACTCAAGCTCACTCAAGACAACTTTGTAACACCTAGGAAGATATTCTTTGGCTAGGATCCCACTTCGACCATTTCAGAACAGTGTTGAGTTGTGAGCCATCATTCATCACGAAATTTGGGAAGCGTTACTTTTGTTTAGTTTTTCACTTGCCTTAAGTTGAAGTGAAACTCTGCTGAAGAAATGCCAACATTTTCATCCCCATTTTGATCTACTTGCCTCATGTTCTTTTTGACACTTTATTGATCAAAAGAAGAGTGACTACCTTTGCGTTATCAATTGATTGTTTCGGCCACTTTTTTGTTTTGTTTACGCCCATCCATATTTACGGTTGGGTAAGTTAACCGTCTAAAGTGTGTGGAGACGTACTCATATCATTGGTGGCCTCTGTGATATGATACCCATGTCAGGATCGTCATAATATTTAGGTGTGGTTCATCATCTTGGACTTCCTTAGAAATTTTACTTTGTTTATATCGTATCATTACAATTTTAGTATTTACATCTTGTTTCTTGTAAAATTGACTGAAATATTTTCATTGTAAGGTTACACTATACACATTTTAACAATTCTTAGTTATACTACCTCTATTTTGAAAAGTTCTATGTGTTACCACTTGTGTGTGATATATCAATATCATCTTGATGTCAATACCTTACTTTCTCACAAAGTTTGGTTAACATATATTGGTGACATTGTTGTGTCACTCACAAATTGTAACTGGCACTTTTTGGAATATAGGTATTAATAGAATTTAAGCTTGCTTCTAGTATACCTTTTTAGAAGGTCACATTAACTTCTTGTATTTACTTACGTCTTGTTCATTCCTTTGAACTTGACATAAGTAAGAACATCTTGTTAATTATCTTATGACACCAACTACCTTTGTGAAGAAAACCTAGGAAGTACTTCATTTGATTGATAGGCTTAGGTACCAAACATTGTGTCACTATTGACTTATCACTCTATAACATCGGTACTTTAACATTTATAATCATTCATATTCTTGGCATTCTTTTTTCATTTTAACTTAGGTGCGATTACAAGTATTTGAACACATTTACAACATACGTTGGTGAAACTGTTGCACATCATGGCACCTAAAAAATGATTAGGGCTCAAAAAGAAAACATTTGAAGCACAACAAGCACAAACTTGGGAAGCCTCAAACAAAGAAGGGTCAAACCCTTTTATTGGTCATGATCTTGGGCCTTTATTTTCCATAGAAAAAGAGATAGAAGACATGATAGATCATAGTGGTGATGAATAGGAATCCCCACATGTGGAGTTTGACTTCGACCCCACCTTATTAGATGAGTTCCTTTTTAGAAAAAAGGATAGGATGTTGGCACGAGTTGTAGAGTTGGGAGCCGAAATGCCCACTAAACATGAAACAATCCCACCTACAAATAATGTTAATGACGAGGAGCAACCTCTTGATATTTTAACACATGGACATGCTTATACCTCTAACATGATAAATGATAACATAGTGGGACATACAATACCATTTATTAAAGTTCCACGTAAAATCAAGTTAGGACACGAGAATGTTGAAGAACCTCCACAGTATGAAGAAGAATAGGCACCTTTGGAAGAAGAATTCACTCTTCAGCAACAAATTAGCAACCTTATTACAATTAGCCTTGTTAACGTCTCATGTACAAAAAGAAACAAACAATAATGTCTAAAAGACAAGGCCTAATGTCAAAATCAGTGAACTTCATAGGGAAAATCAAGGAGAAGACAATACGGAGCATTATCGTGTATATATCCCTACTTCTTGTACTAAAGAACAATTACTCACAAAAGAATTACAATCTATGAAAGAAAAACTTACAAGCCTTCAAGAGAGCAATGTGGGGAGCATCAAAAAATATCAATATGAAGAACTATGTCCCCATTCATTTGAAAAAGCTATGACACTTCAACCCTTCCCTAAAAAAATTGACATGCAAAAATTCGAAAAATATAGAGGAAAGGGAGACCCATGAGATCATGTAAAGGATTTATATATGGCATGTCAAGAGGTGTCCTATAGCAATAATTACCTCATACGACTCTTTTCCAAGAGTTTAGGAGTCCAAGCCTTAGAATGGTTTACTCGTTTACCTCAGGGGTCTATTTTTACCTAGCAAGAATTGGCAGAGAGGTTTTTGTGTCACTTCTCATACAATATAGAAAGTGATGTCACCATGGTAGACTTATGTGGCACCAAACAACATCCTAACAACACATTCGCCAGCTTCCTACAATGGTGGAGAGGGATAGCTAATTGCTTTCCTTGTGCATTCCCTGAAAAATAGTTGGTAAGTATCTTTGTGCCCAATCTAAATCCAAACATCTCTTTCCACCTTCAAATGCATTGTGTTCACACTTTCGAGGAGGTCATTGAAAAATGTGTTCAAATAGAGAAAGCCCATATTGTCAAAGGAACTCTTAAGTCACAATATAAGGATAACCAAAGTGTTAAACCAGCGAAGAAGCCAAAAATATTCAACTAAAACAAAAACATGGTGGGAGACGGGATCATGGATTCCAAACACATGTAAATGGTTCAAACTGGTCAACCTTTTAAACTGACCAAAGGATATATTCAACCACCACCTAAATGAAGAATCTTCACTCCTCTCAATGAGCCTTTGTCAGTTATATTAAAACAAGTAGATGCAACTCACATGGTGACTTATCCCACGACACAACACTTTGATGAAAATGCTCCAAAACCATCATGGTTCAAACAACATGACTATTGTGAATTACATCGTGTCAAGGGACACAAAACAAAAAAAAAATTGTGACTTCGTCACTACATCCAAGACCTCATCGACAATGGGGAGATAAAAGTGGACAACCCAGAAAAAACTCATACGCTCAATGAAAAGATGGGGATATACAAAGAACTATTCCCCAAACATGGTAAGTTAGAGGAGCTAAAGCTAGATCGAGGAGAGTCATCCCAGAGTTATAAAGTAGCAAATTACCTATATACAAAGAAAGAAAATAATCATTATGATTCGCTCATTGGATGTATTCGCTCTCCTTGAGACCATGTGAACACCATTCGAATCAAGGGAAAGGATTGTGTTGCGGTAACAAGGTGTGCCCACTTCATGATTCCTAAATCCTCTCCATCAACCACGAAAAATGGTAGGTATGACCTCTTATAACTACTTTAGAAGACATCTAGCAAGATTTCAATCTTGGATCTTCTTAAGATATCTAATGTACAAAGGCATTTTGTACCAAACTCTTCAAGGGTCAGGAGGGCCACTAGAAGTAGATCCTTCACATCATCAGGCCGTGGTATCAAACATTGTACCAATTGAATACATTTCCTTTAATCATAGGTAAATCCCTACTAAATATCCAATGCATAATCTCTCATTTTATATTGAGGTATTTGTTACCCACCGAAAGATCAAATGGGTGCTTAGAGACAATGGATCAGGATTGAATATATGCACACTAAAGTTAGTTAAACAACTGGGACATACTGAAGAATACCTTGAGTCAAACATCATTACCATAACCTCTTAAAACAATGTGAAAAGAGAGTCATTTGGCATAATCACATTACCCATGGAATTCGGTCTGACTTGTCATCACACAAACTTTCATGTCCTAGAATTGGAACTCCCATATAATATTCTTCTATGTCAATCATGGATTCATGTCATGTAGGTTGTTCCATCAACGTTCCATCAATGCATTAAACTAAAGCATGAGGGACACACTATCACAATACAAGGAGATTCAGAGCACTTCACTCATTACAAAGATCTCAATAGTTTTTCATGTAAGGGTACTTCTATGTGTCCCTCTACTGATATAGTATTTCCTATTCAATCTGAAGCCATGGAGTCCCGAGTAGATTCAGATTCCCTTAGTTCTTGCACCCATGGTGCCTCTACATCAAATTCTCCTTTTAATTCATGGGATATGAGGGTCCTAGAATATAGTTTTGGAGAATATAATGTGAAATAAGCCCTTTTAGTTTTAGACCTCTCATTATCACCTAAAACTAGAGGTCGACCCAACTATCATTTCAGACGACCTAGAGATGAGCAAACTATTGGATCATTTTTACTGGGAGGCTTTCTGGCTGAAGAGAAATTGTTAGATCCACCTATGACTTAGGTCCCAAAAGATACTCCACTAACTTGCTACCAAGCTCCTAAGTATGATAAATCTAGTTACATGATGTACTCCATGGGCAAAAAAGGTTTAGGATGTGGAAAGAATTAGCAAGGACAGCGAGAACCAATCCCTCTCCCACATTTTAAAATAGAAAAGTATGGCATTGGAATTCACCCTTATGGGCACATCCCAATGATCAAGATGTTACTTGCTCTAAACTCGAAGATAGTTCTTACTGTTTAGAAAGTGATATAGATTTGCACTTTAGCCAATAGGAGGATCATGCCTCCACGAACCTATTCATGAATACCACTATCCTCACCATAACCGCTACGGAGCCTACACTTGACATCGTTTACCCTTGCCTTGTTGAATGAGACCATCAACGTCATATGTCACTAGATCTATTTGAAAATGATGAAGCTATTGCATAATTCATGCGCATTCGAGATGTAATCCCCATTGGAGATCCCAAAAAGGGATTCAATATTGATTTAGATACCTACGCCTACTTTGGAGAGGAATCTGAGCTTCGTGGTCAGAAAAATTTAAGAAGAAGCGAGGGAAAAGGTTCTAATGAAAAGGCTTGGCAAAATTCAAAGTCCAAATCACACATTTAAAACCTATTTGAGGCGTTGGCAGACAAACAGGTACAAAAATCTAAGGACAACGAAAGTGACCATGCCAAGGATGAAAATATCATGGAGACATCCTTGCATGAAGATCTCAACCTTCCTCTTGATCCTTCCTGTATGGAGGATTTTTCAAAATTAGTGGCAGAAGAGACCATTGATGTAAACATTGGCATAGAATACGACCCAAAAATAGTCAAATTGGGAGCGTCACTCTCAACATGGGAACAAAAAACATTCACCATGCTGCTGCGGGAGTTTATAGATGTGTTCACATGTTCCTATAAGTATATGCCAGGATTGGATCCAACTTTGATCATGCACAACTTAGTTGTACATGTAGACGCTAAGCCTATTAAGAAAAAGATTAGAAAGATGCACCCGAGGGTGGCTCTCCTTGTTAAGGAAGAATAAGAAATATTGATTTTGGTAGGGTTTGATCAACCCATTGATTACTCCCAATGGATATCCAATATCGTTACTGTACAAAAAAATCCTAATGGGATCAGAATCTACATAGATTTTAAAGACATAAATAAAACATGCCCTAAGGATGATTTTCCATTACCAAATATTCATATGATTGTGGATTCAAAAGTAGGATATGAAATGATATCTCTTATGGATGGATTTTTAGGTTATAATCAAATCAAGATAGCTGATGAAGATCAACACAAGATGGATTTTACAACTCCTTGGGGTACATTCTATTATCAAGTAATGTCATTTGGTCTTAAAAACACATGATCTACCTATCAAAGGGAAACGACGGTAATTTTCCATGATATCATGGAAGACTATGTGGATGATATCCTTAGCAAATCTAATATGAGGGAGGAACACCATGCTATTTTACGGCATATCTTTGAATGCCTACGAGAGTACAAGGTCCATCTAACCCCAAAGAAATGTGTGTTTGGCATGCTATCAAGAAAAATTCTTGGTTTCATCATATCAAGAAGAGGAATTGAGGTAGACCCTACTAAAGTGTCAGCTATTACTAAGATGCCTCCTCCTAAAATCACTAAGAAAATTCACAGCTTATAGGGAAAAATACAGGCTATTCGCCACTTCATCTCCCAACTTGTTGATAAGTGTCATTCGTTCACTCACCTACTTAGAAAGGATGTTGCCTTTATCTGGGGACCAGAGTAACAACAGTCCTTCATTTTGCTTAAACAATACTTGGCCAATCCACCTGTCCTCATGCCTCCAACTCCTGGTGAGTTTCTTCTTCTTTATATATCTGGTACTCAATTTGCTATTGGTGCATTGCTCACTCAATATGACCTTAGTCACAAAGAAAAAGGGATATACTACGTCAGTCACACTCTCATATCTTATGAGCTCAACTATCCCCAAATCTTAAAATCTTATTTGGATGTAATTTTTACCTTTCAAAAACTTCGTCATTATCTATTGAATACAAAAACCAAGCTCATATCAAAGGTTGACCCACTCAAATACTTGTTGTCTAAACCTCCCCTCACCAGTAGAATGGCTAATTAGATCATTCTATTAAGTGAATTTTACATCGAATTTGTCCACCAAAATTCGATCAAGGGACAGGTACTTGCTGATCAGTTAGCAAAAGCACCTTTACAAGGAATTGAACCTATGAATCTGGATCTTCTAGGTAACTCATTACTATACATTGAAGAATTGGCAATGTGGTAGGTACAATTTGATGCATCTTTTACTTTTCATGGTTCAGGGGTAGGTGTGGTCCTCATTACTCCTATTCGCGACCCAATACCTCATGATTTTCACCTTGGTTTTCCTTAGATGAATAATATTGTAGAGTATGAGGAACTCATCATTGGGATGATAGTCACCATCAAATGGGACATTCATCATGTTAATATTGTTGGTGACTCTCAGTTAACCATCAAGCAAGTCAATGATGAGTACAAAGTTAAGTATGAGAAACTCACCCCTTACAAGAAGTTGGTATAAAGTCTAAAAGATTATTTTTTGCTCATCACATTTGAACAGATTCCAAGATAACAAAACAGATCTGCAGATGCTATGTTAACCATGGGTTACATGCTCTGCATTCTGCTGGAAAGTAATGATATGCCATTTTTTTTGGAAAATCTACGCTAGCATGCATACGACATGCCATAATCATATCTGGATTGTGATGTTATTGGTCCTAATTCCCCATGGTATGATCAAATCTTCACCTACCTTACAGACAACACATTCCCTCCCAACATCTCCTGTTCTGAGAAACAAATCCTAATTCTCTAGATATCCCACTATACCCTTTTAGGAGGTATGCTCTTTCTTAATGGCTACGATGGGAAAATATTACGTTGTCTCGATATGATAGAGTCAATCCAAGAAATTAAAGAGGTGTATGAAGGGGTGTACGGGGCCCATACTAAAAGAATGGTTCTAGCCAAAAAATTGTTGAGAGTGGGATACTATTGGCCTGCCATGGAAACCGATTGCTACAACTATGTAAGGAAGTGTGTACTTTGTCATAAGTATGGAAATTTAATCCATGCTCCATGACAACTATTGTAACCCATCACCACCCCATGGCCATTTTCTATATAGGTACTTGAGTTAGTAGGGAAGATTACCCCTAATTCATATGATGGCCATACCCACATCATTATAGCTATAAAATACTTTACCAAGTCGGTGGAAGATGTCCCTTTGACCTATGTAATGGGTGCTCAGATTTCCAAGCTCATCATGAATCGTCTTAAGTGTCGGTATGGAATTCCTGTAGCCATTGTTACTGATAATAGAAAATCATTCAAGTATAAAACTATTAAGGATCTCTGTCATCAATTTAAAATAAGGTTAAAATGGTCTACAATATATTGTCCCCAAGGCAATAGAAAGGATGAGGCCACTAATAAGAATTTTGTTCAAATCATGGAGAAGATGGTAAGTAAGACAGGGCGTAATTGGCATTTGTAAATCCATCCATCTATTTGGGCTTACAAGACCTCTATTCATACTCCTATGGGTGCGACACCATATTCCCTGGTATTTGGAATGGAATTTATCATCCCGTTAGAAATTGAGCTTCCTTTCTTAAGAATTTCTCTTAGGGATTATTTAGATAAGGATGAAGATTACCAAGTGGCTAGACTAACAGAGTTAGAAAACGTGGATGAGAAGTGCAACCACGCCCTAAATCACCTTAAAGTATATCATAACAGAGTTTTTTGCAACTACAACAAAAGAATCACCTTGTCAGTTTGAGCCTGGTGTTTTGGTCATGAAGGAAAATCAGTTCAACACAAGGGTAGAATGAGAGAAGAAAGGAAAGTTTGAACCACATTGGTTAGGACCTTATGTTATCATGGCCAAGTATGGCACAAAAGCATACAAACTTTCCCACCCGAATGGTGATGAGCTCTACGAGCCCATGAATGCCATGCACCTTAAGCGGTTCTATGCTTAAAAATGGCACAAGAATCAAAAAAGAAAATCAAAAATGGGTTAAAAATAATCAAAACACAAAATAAAATAAAATAAGAGAAAAATAAAAATAGAAAACAGGTAATTTATAAGTGAAAACCACGCAATTATGGTACTTTAGATAGGTCTTTCGGTGAAAACTGGTTTTCGGCACCTTGGGAGGATTCGTTGTTCACAAGCATCTTGCATCTAGAGGGTAATTTTACTTAGCCTACGGCTAGTTCAGCATCTTCCTCTAAGATTCCTTGTGAGGCTAATCTTGTCATGCCTTCATCCGACTTTTTCTCCTATTTTTAGTCTATGAAGGCATGGTATTTTTCTATTCCCCATGTCACACTGGGGGCACTTTTGTGACTTCACCTTCCTGTTTATAAATGCATCGAATTTTCCCTTGTATATTCTTTGTCTAACGTTAGAAGCATGCACACTTTCTTTGTTACCTGTGCATAAATCTAGAAAACTGTTGGAAAAATACAAAAATATTCAAAAATGCTAGAAAATCAAAACAATAGAAAATTGTTTCACAAAAATCAAAACAATTGAAAATTGTTTCACAAAAATCAAAGCAATAGAAAATTGTTTGACAAACCTTTAAATAGTAGAAAATTGTTTCAAAAAACAATCTTATAAAAACATTCACTTTAGTTTACTTGCATTATCTTGTTTCTTGGTTTGCTTGATTGCTTGTGTAGTTGCTTCATGTTTATACATTTATATAGTTTTTTGTTTAGATATACTTTGTTAGGATTCATCTTTTCTTGTTTAAGATAAGATTTATTCTTGCTTGTGCATATTGAAGTGTGTTTTTACATGTTGGTGAATCATGGTAGATTGGTGTACTAGTTCATTATGTTCTTTGTTAACATTTGATTGTATTTTCCTATTGCATGTGCATCATTTTGTTATCAAATCATCATATTTCCATCAATATCATCACATATAACATCATCTATACATCATTTATCAAGAAAAAGCTAAGTATACATCATACATGAATGCCAAGCTAATCATCACATATCGTATCATCAAATGGGGGAAAGAGGGATCGCAAATATCAAAATCTATCCCCCCACACCCATATCATCATGTCATCCCATCCACTAAATCTAGAACATCACATGAGCAAATGCATTTGATATACTCTTTAGATATATCCTCTAAAAATCAAAACACATGCGATACATAAAAAATTAGAATACATATACATGTGAAATCAAATCAACTAACATCATAACACATCCATATACTCATGTACTCAATAAAAAATAACAAACAATATCCATCATCTCATAACACATGTGTCATGTAAAAAATGTCCATATATACATATACATATGTGTGGTATATCTGTATCAAAAATATATATACATCATTACTATACATCAAAAATGCCTTCATCTGAGTCATACAAAAAGGATGATATACATCGATCAAAGAATACAACTTCCTTCATCAGAGGCATTTGTCAAAACTGTTGTACATAAATAATGTTGTACATTGAGCACAAGATGCTCATAGCATTCATCAAGAGGCACATATATCAATACAATATGGATCATGGGTGACTCGAGCCCTCAGATGGGCTGGCTGGTCTATCCCATTGTGGAGGCATAGCATGAGCATCATTCGATCCTATAGGCTGCCCCTGTGGCTGCTCCACTGAGGCCTAAGGCCTCTCTGACCTCTTCACTTTACTCAATTATAGGCTGTAAGAAGGTGCCCATGACTCAATCTGAACTACCTCATAATATAATGATCTATAATAATATGCTCTACCCTCTACTATATCTAGATCTTTGTGAGTCTGGGCAGTCACCATTGTGCCATCTATGCTTCGGAAGGACGTTATCTCTATGATACTCAGGAAATATCAACCTTCCGCATGAATCACTCTGCTCTCAACCTATCTCTCTCTAGTATCACAAGATATAGTTGAGCCTATGTCTGTTGATATAGGCTTGTCACCTAATCTATCTATGTTGCCATCTATTATATCTACTGGAAATGGATGTCACCATCACCTCCCTAGCCAGAGTGGACCCAAGCCTGAACCCACTTTGATGTCTCTCTAGGAGATAGCCTGCTGCATATGCTGCTTTAAGGTGGCTATTTCTACAACTGGCTACATAATAGGGGATTTTCCCAATGCCTGCTCCTATATCGATCTAGAGGCCTATCCCTGCTCTCATAATATAAGCGTGGGAAATTGTGTAGGTACCTGTAGTGGTCCTTATTGCATCGATCCCTATACATGTGCTGCACCGTGCCCGTCATGTGACAGCCAATCAAATGGATCATCTAGGTCGTGGGATGATGCATCCTCCCTCTTGTCACCACTGTAAGAAAGCTATGGTAGTGGTCAAGTGCCTACTACCCATACCTCGTCTAAAATAGTCAAACACCAAGGTAAAACAATGACGTACCAATCCATGTAATCAGTAGTGGTACCTAGATCTATGATTTTTCAGGCTGGGTCCCATCCCTATGGTACCACCTGTAGAAAATTAGTCCTGGCTCAAGGCACCTATATGCATGGCCCCATGGTCTACCTCTCAGAGTCTCGGTGGGCATACCAAAAATTTTGTTGTGGAACCCCCTACACTATGTCCACCTGTCCCTGACATCTGTCTACTCTATATAGCTCTATGATGTAACTTCAACTACCTAGAAGGAAGTGCTCCACCACACAAACACTGAGTTCTACTCCATCCTCTAGCCACAATATGTTCCTATAAGGCCTCTATATAATGTCTCTATCTAGTAGCTCATCGAACTCTCGTTGATCATTATATAAGCTACATTGGTGCCCTGGTATGTTATCACCTACAGAATTGAAAGCCATGTATGTCAGCTCCTTCGAGACTTAGACATGTAATGTGCCTATAGGGCGCCCGATAGCTGTGTGGTCCCAAGACCAAATCTACAGTAACAAGGTAGGCCCCACTGTCTTCTGACGGTGGTATGTAATCAAGTGCAAGTCCCCGTATGGATGTGCCAGTATGCATTGGCCTCAACAATAGCACTCACCACTGAAAATCCCATGAACCAATGTCATTAGACCCATAGGGAAGGATTTCCTTGCCTTATCAGTGAGAAAAACCCACTGATAAGTGACATCAAATATAACGGCCCTCGGTGCAATGTCAGATCAGCTATGCACTTGTGGAATGAAATTGTCATGTCTTCATGTGGTATCTCATCACAATGAAACAAGTCACTGACCGTTGCCCTAATCCGCCCAAGGTCACTCTTCTACTTGATCAACAAGCCTATGATAGGTACACAAAGAATCTGCCATACATACTCCAGAGTAACTGCCACCACTCACTAAATGCGGTTAGTATCCCATGATCCAATGTGATGGAAGGCATATAGGATACGGGGCCTAGGCCCACCACCTCTAACAGTATTGCCACCACACGCTAATATCGTCCTTGCATGCTCCCCTCTAACTCCACTATGTGTGTATGTCACTCACGCATCTATAACACGGGAAAATGTCGCTGTAAAATCATTCCATTTTTCAGCTACTAAAATTTCTTCTAAGTTCTACCTATCATTCTTTAAGGTTAACCAAAAAATCCTAATTTTCTTCTAAATGTCATCATTTTTGGCATTTTTCTCTCTCCTCCATCTACTCACTGTTCCTGCGTGCCCTTTGGGGCATGTGCACACCCCATGGTATGTGAATTATCCTTTTGACACATGGGCATGTGTAAATCTACCTATGGACATTTGCACCATTCTTCATGTGCCTACGTGTATGCGCATATGAGTTCACTATGTGTGTGCGCTATCCTATTGGTGCTTATGCGTGAGTGCATATGTGTTGTGTGTGTTGTCATGTTGGTGTATATGTGTGCGTGTATACATATTTTTGGTGTCTACGTATGTGCACATACACTCCAAGGGTGCCTATGCCACCATTAGGGTACTTGTGCCCCTCCGCATGTGCGCATGCGCAACTCTACCCTAGTTTCCTAGTTCTAACATTAATTATGAGCATTAATTTTGAAATTAATGAAGAGGGTTAGGTTACTCACAAATACACCATCGTACATGTGTCGATCATAATTTGAACTGTCTCCGCTCATCTCAAATGGTCTCGTTCTCACCATCATCCTCATCGCTGTTAGATTCTAGCTATAAAAACTCAGCATCGGTTGGTAATAAATGAATTGATTGTGGTGATTTACCCCCCACCCCCGGTGGGGTATATCAAGTTATTTTTCATCGGTCGTGATGCCTAGAGGTTTTTTTTACCATCGTTTTCTCTTCTATTCACTATCAAATAATTATTTTAATTAAATAATTATTTTTATTTCATTTTTCATCATGCTAGGGCATTTGTTTTTACTCTCTAGTACCCCTTTCTTCTCACTAGGACAATTTTTATTGCTCCTAGGTGATTTTAGAAAATCTAAAAATTAGAAAACCTACGAAAATAGGTAACCCTCTTATTACAGATGAAACATGTGTCTTGTGCATGGTATTCTTTCAGTATCCTACTAGTTTGTTTCACGTCTTCGCCGATTAACACGACTTGCACATCACCAGATCCAAAACCATTCACAAAGCTAGTTACTTGCTTCATTTGTACTCTGGGGCACATCTCATTACCTGGTGTTGTTTCAGTGCACACAAAGTTTTCTCCTTGAAATTTTTTTCCATCATCATTTCCCGTTGCATGTATCCATTCTTGGGACATCATTTTTAACCCTTGTTGTTAACCACGAACATGTGGAACTCTTCAACTTGATAACAATTTTTTTTTACAACTGTCTTGACCATTGTTGGGTTGGATATGTGCATTCATACTTGTTTTCCTTGTTAAATGAGCTTGTTTCCTTCTCATATTGTATTGCATTTTTGTATGTTGCATGGATTTTGTGTTTTCAGCAATGGAAAATTGTTCGTTGTATGGATTTTCATGCCATCTTACTTTTTTATTATGATTATATTTTTAATAAAGACCGATGATGTAGATATTTTGGAAATATGATGACAATAAAGTTGTTTCAATACAATGGATGAAATCTTACTCTTTTTCTTCCCGTCTTCATTTCTTCTACATCACCCTCCTATTGATACAATTCTTCTACTTCACTTGGGGAATTATTCTCCTCTCCTTTCTTCCATACATTTCTCACCTTTTTCGATCCGCGATCATCTTCCTTCATCACCCCATCGAGACTGGAGGGGGAATCTCTCACTTCTACTAATTTTTCTTCTACCCCTTCAAAATTTTATTCATTGACTATATTTGAAGTGGCGTCACATACGCCAGCCCAAAGAGGGGAATATGTAGGCACATATAATTTATCCTGAACAATTTAAATACTTAAATTGTGCTAATTATCTACTTTCCCGCAAATTGGTGACATATCGTCAATAATACTCATCTTCTCTTCTATCATCATTAATTAATTACAATAAGTAATTAATTAAGTTTCCTATTCAACAAATACCCTAATTAACAACCTTTCGTTAATTAATCCTTCATTTTATCTAAATTAATTAATTATTATTAATTAATTAGCTCCGCCTTTAATTAAACCAATAAATCATTATTTAGTTTATTTAATCTCATTCTATAGTCTCAATCATGCTAATATTCCTCTAAAAAGCTTTTATAAGTTTGTACATCCATTAATTAATCATCTTGATTAATTAATAAACCCCCTTTATCCAAATGAGTCACTAAAGGACAAGTTAAACTTTCCTCAAGTTAACTCAACCCTTTCTAAACCCCCCTTATCCATAACTAACTCAACATCTCTATTATCGCACATGCAAAGGGATGTAGAGATTCCTTTATCTATTGGGCTATATAACGAGCCCTCCTCCTACCTTTACACTTAAACCTAATTATTGAGAAACAAAAGAAATCATATAATACACAAATTATAAGTCTTTTTTCATCCTTAAGCATTTCACCTTTGGAAGAGCTAAGCCTCATTCTTGCATTGCATCCATTTAAGGTTTTGGGTCATATGGAAATAATAAAAGTGGTCTTGTAGCCATGCTTTGATGATCTTTTATTCCTAATCCCTTAAAAATCAAACAATCAACTTTGATTGCCATGAATCTACCTAGGTTCAATTTAGTTGTTTTGGTAATCTAAAGAGTAGAGGTTTTTTATAATTAACATGTTAGTTTGATTTCCATTTCAAAGTCATGTTGTTGTTATTTAATCTTTCTTAGCTCTTAACAAGATGGTGTTTAGATTTTGATTTAACTTTGTTAATTAAAACTACTAGGTGTTAGTTTTAATGTCCTTAACTTAGGTAAGAAAAACCATGCATACATTCATCAACTAAACACAACCTTCTTCATTTACTTGCAAAGTTAAAAAAAACACCTCATATAGAGATTGAGAAAACAACCTTCTGAACCATGTAAAAGAGATGTCAAGTGTCAAATCTTCTCCTTTTTATGTAGAGAGTTGTGTCAAACATTATCTCAACCTAATTTTCTATTTTTTTTTCATTCATCTCTCCTCTAGGATCCCTATTATGACGTTTTTCACTTTTAAGAAGTTAAAAATTGAAAATTTAGTTTTCATATCAACTTGTCGCTTTAATCTTGGACAAAACCATGCTTATCCGCCTTCGCAAAACTCTATTTTTTTTACTACAAAATTTCCTTGAACCTTAAGTTTAGGGAAAAAAATTCTTCTTGATGGTTTAGAAAAGTTATTTTATAAGTCTCCGGTCACAGTTTGACTACATGAAAACTAGAGCAATTACGACGAGTGGCTCCGGAAAACATGTCGCCATTTGAAAACCATTATCTAGGTCTTGGTCTCGTCAACTCTAGTGATTTCTCCATATATAATGGGGCTTGTATGAATTTTCTCATTCCAGGTTCATCCATCGAACGTTTATTTTGGACATGGTTTTCTGAGTCCTCGAACTAACTTTTGATTGTTTATAGCTAGGTCAATTACAACTGATGGCCTTGGAAAAGTGGCTATGAAACGTAAACTGTTCTTCAGTTTTAAATTCTGTCAGTTAATTTGAATATCTGGTATATAGGTGGGCACGAAGGAATTCTCCCATCATGAATTTTTTTTCATAAGACATTTTTTCAGTGCACTTTCTTAGCCCTAAGCCTAAATTGAACATTTTTGTAACTAGCAAGAAATTGTAAAAGAAAGTTGTAGGACCCTAGTCAAGTTAGAAAACCATCATGGAAACTTAGTAACACTTGTAAATAATTGTCTGAAACTCTATAATTTGACATGTTGTGTGAAATTGAACTTTTGGTAGAATAGTGTTTCTCTCTCTCCTTATCTCTTTCTATCTCCATGGTTAAGAAAAGAAGTGAAATGAAATGAAATCAATACACGTCTCTAACCCTCTCCTTTCGAATGAAAATTATTAATGTTATTATGTAAATGGAAAACTAAAGACGTTAATTATGATAGAGTAGGGTGGATGTCATGCTAGTGATTTATCTCTGATTTCAAGCTCACATGGTTTTGCAGGAGGCATGAAAGTTGGCGAAAAGGCATTGCACAATTCATTTTTTATTATTATAATTTTAATAGGTAATTTTAAAATGTATATATATATATATATATATATATATAATGTAACCCCATGTTACAATTTTTTTTAAAAAAATTTCTAATATGTATGAGATGCTAGTTTTAGGGATACCTTGGGAAATGTGCATTTAATAATAGGTGTAATTTTGATTCATAGTTACATATGGTAAAAAGGATTTTTATATATATATATATATATATATATATATATATATATATATATATATATATATATATATATATATATATATATAGATATATAAATGAATTTAAATTTAATATCTTGTACTACCTTTCTACTGTGCAATAGATGACTAAATAATTCGTGTTGTTTTTCTTACCTGGAAATATAATAAATGAATAAAACCACAACAATCAACCCTAGCATAATATTTGTGCATAACTTATCTTCATGTGTGATCCTTCTTAGGTAAATAAGACTCCTAGTTTGAGTTTAGCATCATAGTCGATATGTTTAGTGACATTGTTGTTAACCCATATTTTAGGAAAGAAATGCTCCAAATTTATCTAGAGTATGTTTCTTCCTTCTAGGTTTGGAAATTGTCCGTGGGTAATGTCTTCTATTCTAGTTTGACATCGTGTCAAGTGGTGAATCCCTCCTTCGAAGTTACCTTAAGATTCCTTATTTGAACTAACGACTATGCAGTGTAACCTTACCATTTATGGAGTAAGTAGATCTATTATTCCCTTGGTATCCTAGTAGACTACCATGTCTTATGAAGTTACATCTAGAATTTTTTCTTGTCATCAAATGAATTCCTTGTGGGACCCACAGACGACACAAATGGTGATAGTGAAATAGTTGTTATATGACTTAAACTCTTGTCAATGAAATCTTTAGTTTCTTCCAGCTAAATGTGTTACCTTGGTTACTAACAACATTACCATTTGGGCTTTCATGAAGGTTTTTTAACATAAATATGTCCTCTAACCTTAAACTCATATATAGTTAAGGAGCAGATCCTTAGATGTTATTGGAATTAAAATAAACCTCAGCTGATTAAAGGTTAACTTGTGGTTCATGTGTAGTTATAATACTCTCGATCATATACTTATTCAAGATGCTACAGAATTACTTTCGTAACTCTTTATGTTATAAAGTGACACCAAAAAGAGACCTAAGAAAAAATGTAAATGAAATGAGAAACAAGATTATATGTGATAATGGTTTACAACAAAATATTTCTCTTGAAGTCCTTATGGCTGATTCAAGCATTGAATTTGTGTAGATAATGGTTACAATTTGTTTTTGGTGGGACTAGGCATTTGAGCCAATATAGAGTCCACTAAAAATAAAATAAAATAAAGTTATGTCATGTAAGTGCTTAATTGAATCAAACTAAATTTTGAACTAAAACATCCATAGTATGAGAAAAAATATCTTCTTAAAATGGAAGGAATTTAATAGGAAAGAGAAACTTGAACCTTCACTTCCTTTGAATCATATTATTTCTCCCTTGTCAACTTATGATTGGTCCACTTACATAATGAGGGTAAAATTAAACGTCAACTAAACCAATTTTGAGGAAGAAACCTTTAGCATAAGAGTGAGAGAATTAGGAACTTTGTATGCAATTTGAATAATGGAAAATAGTAATGTAAGTTAAGGGGATTGTCATAAGGGATAAAGAGAAAACTTAAATGGTTGAAATATAAGTTGAATGTGGAGTGAAACTATGAATCTATAGTTGGAAAAAAGATAAAAATATTACTACATAATAATGTTATTTGAATGTTAATCATAACAAAGATGTAATCATGGTAATTATGTGTTGTGGGTTTGCCAATCCTTGAGTCCCTTTTCTTGTGATTGGATTATTGCTATCATTCATTCATTGGGGAATGTGTGGAATCGACATGTATATGGTGTTTTCATGTGTCTTTATTAGTCAATAACTTAAGTAAGTGTCGTATGCATTGTTGAGTTCTTGTACTTGGAACCTTGTGGCATTGCGTAGTGAGCAATGCATGTCAAAGAAAAATTATCTTGGTATTTTTATTATTGTATTTGTGTGCGTAAAATGTAGGTGTTACATTTGGTATTAGAGAAAGGTTCATGATCTCGAACCTCTGGGAAATATTGGAGTAGTGATGATTTTACATGGTGGTGGTGAATATTGGAAGAGTAAGGTGAACAACATTATAATTGTGACCTTATGAAAGCACATGTGGTGCACGTCACTTAGTGAGTATTTTTTTTATCATGCTGATGTGTTTTGATCAAAGTATTGACTCTCATATTTTTTTATTCTATAAAGATTTCATGTGTGATGACCTACGTTTTGTGTGTGAAGAGAATGTTATTGTGGATTATGGATTATTGGAGATTTTTGCATTATGTGATATGAATTTGTATTTATGTATTGCATGAAAAAATTGGTGTAAAGTGAATTGGATTGTATCATGATATCATCACCATTTTGTGATGAATAGTGTGTGTCACCATGTTGTAATTGCAATTGAGTATATGTTGTAATGTGAGACATTGTGTTTCTCATACGTATAATTTGTGTAATATGTGATGGTTCATGTCATTACTTAAGGGAATAAGGTGAGCGTATCAAACCTTATGTACTGTGATGTATCGTAACCTATAAAAGTAGGGATTTTTTTATCCCCTGTATATATAGCATGCGTAAGATGCTATGGTTAATTTTTGTGAATAACCATTGTGTTAGTGATGTAGTTATGTGTTATGTTGTAAACCCTAAACTAACTGACCCTAATAGAAATTGGTAAAAGTGAATGTTTAAAGTGAGAAAATGCGTACTTTTGACCAACCACTTGAGCTGAGTATGGGATAGGAAGTGGAGTCTTACATAGGCTGACAACCCACTTTTTTTCATTTTTTATGTATGGAAAGTTCTCAACGAGTGTCATGTATATTATGTTTCGTAGACACCTTAGGCTCAGTAGATGGTGATCTATACTCTTTTTTTCTCTCCCTATATGGTTATCATATAGATTTAACCTAACTCTAGTTATGACTATGTCGAGCCTTGTGGAAGTGGTGGAGGGATGATTTAGAAAGAGATGATGACAATTGTATCATTTGATATGTTATTTTATGAGATGAGGCTCGATGTCTGAGTGCCAAAAACTCTTTGAATACCCCTTTGGTGGTTGTATAAGGAAACATAGTTATTGTGATGTGTTATTTCTCTACACATATTTTATTTGTAAATTAAACACTATCACTTTTATTGCTAGAACCAACAGTTTTCTTGATTGACATGTTCATATATATTGGGAATTTATTTGGTTGTTGCAATAATATGTGGATTTTTTTTGCACTAATCATGGATAATTATCCATTTACTTTTCTTAGTCCTAATTTTGCATATCAAGTTTATAAATTTTATAGCCTATCCCAAGGCTTGATATTTTTGCCACTTGGAAACTGAAATGGATTTTTATGCTAGTTCTAATGTCATAATGTGTTGTAATAGGGTCATGGGATTCACTATAGAGTGGTGGAACCTATGGATCCACTTCGTTGTATGGTGGTACACCCCAAGGAGTTATAAATAACTAGCGGGCTATTTAACTATGAGTTATTATTTCACTTGGGTTAGAGGTGTTTGAATCTTATGTACCTAGGGCCATAGAGTGACTGACCTATTTTGTGGAGTGAAAAGGAAAATTTATATTTATTTTACTACTTGGGAGGTATATGGAGCTATTTTGTGATGACTCTAGGGATGCATAAGAGGCTTTAGGGAGGCATACGATACTTGAGGGAGACATAAGAGACTTAAAGGAGGCATAAGAGACACTTGAGGGAGGCGTAAGAGATACTTAAGAGAGGCATAAGAGACTTGAGAGAGGCATAAGATATTTGTGTGGGTGTGATTAATGCTTTAGGAGGTATATGGAGTTGTTATGTGATTCTTAGGAGGTATACTTATTTGTTTTGTGATTCTTGGGGATTATATGGACTTTTTTGTGATGCTTCGGGAGGTGTACGATGTTGGTAGAGTTAGGTGTACTCTTTAGATTTTGTTATATGTCTTGTGATTTTGTTTCCATATTTACACTATGTAGCTAAAGTTATGGTTTAAATTTTAGTGAAACCTTCATATGAGTACCTATTGGGAATTACATGTTGTTGTAGTCTGCTTATGTTACGAGTAATATTGTGTCGGGGGCATGTGTAATGAGTATTGTGATGATTGGGCCATGCATTTTCTTTCCATGGTTCAATTGAGTTCTTGTGATGTGATATACTCGTAAAAGTATGTATAGATATGTCTTATGAATTGTTAGTTTTGTGTTCAAGGTTCTTGTGTTGCATTTTGATGTTAGTTTTACCGGGAACCTATGAACATAAGACAACTAAAATATTAAGAATTTAAATACTAAGAGTTTAAGATTAAGAAATACTTTAAAGTAAAATATTAAATAATAAAGTAAAAGAGAACTGCCAATCTTCACTGATCATTAAAATTTAATATATTTCCAAATTTAGTTTGCTTCCTTGTGGTCATGTTGTATTAAAAAAATATTTTTAAAACAATGCGTGTCATTTTTAACTTTCTTGGCTACACACCCATTATGCTTTTGTGTTATGTCACATCGAGGAAGATGATCTTATAAGGGGAGGGAAATTTAGTGCCACAATTAACTTACAAAATAATAATAATAGAAAAAAATGACTTGATTACGTTCGGTGAAGGGTGACTTTTGGGGATGTGTGAACAAGAAAATTGTTGGCGTCAGGAGGTTGACATGTGGAGGAAATATGGGAAGTTATGGGCATCCAAATGGATTCGCAGAAATGTCATTTCCCTTTTTTAATAATGCAAGACTTCATTAAGAATTCAAAGGAAATAATCATGTAAAACTAAGCCAACATTAAAAGTGTAGCAGTATTTGCATAGTTGCATCTAGGAAATACATGACAAGAGTTAATTGAGGTATCAGGTGGTAGTTGTTTGATTAGGTGTGTGTACCCATAAAGGAATGCAGACCTATAAATTTCATTACATAATAATACAAGAACTTTATTGAGATCTTGACGCCAAAAACTATGTCGAGGCCTCAAAAACATTACAAATTTAGTAGTAATCCATTAGCTGTAACAATACAAAACACTACAGGGGATCCATATTTTCCATGATCCGCATATTCAAAAATCCCTAATGAAGAAAATCATGTAGGAAATTTCATTCCTGAACCTAAGGCACTCCAGAGAATATTCAACATTGTAAAGAAAATGTTTTGAGAAAGGATACAATACAGTACTACTAAGGTGATGGAATGATGATCCTGGGTTTATGTGGTATGTATGTTTACAACAGTCATATTATTTTTATAATTTTCATTATGATGCTATTGAAAATGATGCCATTTCATTAGAGTAGGCCAAAGTCTAAGAACTTGTATTGTTATTGAAATATATTGTTTGTATTCTATAATTGTAAATCAATTGTTAATAGCCCAGGATGGATAAGAGATTGACCTTCAATTTGAAGTGAATGAATAAGAATCATGACTAATAAGCTTTCCATCATGGGAAGTTAAATTTTCCCTACATCCTCCTAGCTTGTGTCAAAATGGGAGCTCTAGAAAACGGTAAGGACATCCATAAAAGCATAATGGAAATCTTATTTTTGTTTACTTTTCTAGCTTCCTCCCTATTTGAATCAATATGGGAGTGTTTTAAGATGTCTTAACCATAACTAAAATAACAGATATGACTAAAAAATGTGGATATAGTGGATTGCAATGATAGTAGGATATGTATAAAATGGGTTTGGTCAAAACTCCTTGGAAGCTTTCAAGAAAATGTAAAGCTAGGCTTCACAACCATTTCGAGCATCCTCCATCATCTGCCAAAATGGAGGATTTAGAAGAGGGAATGGAGATCTCTGACGAGATTAATAATGAAGTTGTAGGGATCTTAAAAAAATCCTCAAAGATATGTGGGCTTATGGGATTCTATGATTTTCATATTTTTATGAAATGGATTTGTTGACGAGGCCCTAAAACTAATTAAGTAAATGACTTGGCGTGACGTGGTGTCTTGGAATGTGATGATTGCATATCTTGCAGAAAAGGGACTAGTTGGTAAGGAAACACAAATACCTCCTTCGACCTCGTGGCCATATCAGAACATCCAAACTAATATAAATATAATTACAAAAATCGTCTAGATATATGAATCACAACAACATCAAAGAAATCTAGCAATGTCATTTGCAATTTTACTCAACACTTATATCATCATTCAATATTTCCATTTCTAGGTCTAGTCACAATATCCAAATATCTCAAGTCCAAACAACATCCATAATATAACCATGTGAAATAGTATACCATCATCAATATCCAAAGTGTCTCTAATAATCATCATCATAACTGAATAAAATAAACAATAACCGATGACCTAACATCTAACATCATACTAAATCAAAACCATAATAATGTCCATAATGTAATCAACAAGTATTAATATTAGTATAAACAGGTGTCAAAGGAAAGTGGGCACTAAATCCCCCTCCCCTTAGACTCGACTTCAATTTGGAAGTCACTAGAACAAATGTGGAAACTGAACTGGTAATAAGGTAGCATCCTCCCATGTAGCTACAGTCTCATCATATCTGTCCCACTGCACCCAAACCTGATCAACCTCTCTACCTTGAAGGCCCAAGGTCCTATAATCTAGGATGTGAATGGGCTCCACCATCACCTTCCCCCGATCCTACACCTACAATGATGTCCAATATAACACATGAGAAGGATCTGCAACATATCTCCTAAGAACTGAAACATGAAACACATCATGTATTTGAGACAAGCTGGGTGGAAATGCTAGACAGTAGGCCAAATGGCCGATACTCTCCAAGATCTCAAAAGGACCCACGAATCTAGGAGCTAACTTAGAACCTTTTCCATAATGGATAGGGATCTTGTGTGGCCTGACATGAATGAAAACCTTCATACCCACATCAAAACTATGGTCCATCCTATGCTTATCTGCATACTTCTTATGTGTACCCCGAGCCTCTTGTAGTCTCTGTCTGATCAAAATCACCTACTGATCCATGTCCTGTAACAAGGTTGGTCCAAGAGAAACCCTATCCTCTAACCTATCCCAACTAAGAGGTGTCCTCCACTCTCTACCATACAAAGCCTGAAAAGGAGTCACGCCTATATAAATCTGAAAACTATTATTATAGGTGAACTCCACCAAGTACATGTACTCCTCCCATCTTGATTGCTGATCCATCACATACATCATGAGTATGTCCTCTAAAATCATATTCACCCGCTTTGTCTTTCCATCTGTCTCAAGGTGATACATTGTGCTGAAATTGATCTTCATCTTGAGGGCATGCTACATGGTAGTCTAGAAATGGGAAGTATAAAAGGATCGTGGTCACTAATGATCTTATGCAGAATCCCGTGCAACATGATAATCTCATCCAAATATACCCATGCCACTGCACTAGCTGTATAAGTAGTATTCAATAGAGAAAAGTGAGCCACTTTTGTTAATTTGTCAATCGTGACTATGATGGCATCATTGTGATATCTCAACATTGGTAGCCCAACAATGAAGTCCATGGAAATGGTGTCCCATTTCCACTCTGGTATAGCACGAGGAAAGAGAAGGCCAGCTGGATGCTGATGCTCAACCTTAAATTTCTTGCACTCTAAACATCGTGACATGAACTGGGCCATGTCGCTACGAAGTAATCTCCAATGATACAACTGTCTCAAGGTGGCATGCATCTTCTTCACCCAAGGGTGGGCTTAATAGGGCGCACGATGTGCCTCTGCCAAGATGTCCTACCTCAAGCCTCCCTCTCTGAGAACATAAATCTGACCTCTATGCCTAAGAAGGCCATCTACCTCTAGTGAGAAATCATCAAAATTCCCCTTGAGGGGTATCTGAGACTCAATCTCTTCTCGAAGTTTAAAGTAGAAGTTGTCGAGAGGAAGCTGTTGAAGAATCCTGCTCTGTAAATCTATTCTCACTGAGGTGGCCATGGCCACATGATTGCATCTGTCACCACATTTGCCTTCCCTTTCACATGTTCTATCTCCATATAATAGTCACAAATAAACTCCATCCAATGCCGATGATGAGCATTGAGATTGGGCTACGTGAAGAGGTGGAAAAGACTTAAGTGATTTGTCCTGAGTGTGAATCTCTAACCAAGTAGAAAGTACCTCCATCGAACCAAAGCATGCACAACTGCCACAAGGTTGAGATCATGAGTCAGATAATTAACCTCGTAATCTTTGAGTTTATGAGACCCAAAATCCACTACTCTGACCTCCTGCATCAACAAACCTCCAAGCCTTGCTGAAGAAGCATCCGTGTAAATGAAAAAGTCACCCTATGAATCTGACATTGCAATAATAGTTGTTGTAGTGTGATATTGCTTTAGTTGACTAGAGGTTACTCGCACCTGTCTGACCAAACAAACTTCTTCCCTTTCCTTTGAAGGGAATTGATGGGGTGTACAATCCGAAAGAAGTCCTGAACAAGTCTCCAGTAGTAACCTACTAACCCCATGAAGCTATGTACCTCAGTCACCGTAGTGGGTGCTGACTAATCTATAATAGCTATAATCTTGGAAGGATCAACGGGGATACCTTCAACATAAATGATATGACCCAAATACTGCACCTCTCTCTGAACAAATGCACACTTCTCCAACTTCTCGTAAATCTACTGCTCTCAGATGCACTGAAGAACCTGCAAAGGTACCCCTCATGTTCCTCACGCATACTTAAGTAAATCAAAATTTCATCAAGGAATATGAGAATTTAATGATCTAAGAAGGTCCTAAATACCCCATTCATCAAACTCATAAATATTGCGGGGGTATTTGTCAAACCAAAAGGCACCATTGTGAACTCATAGTGGCCATATCTCATACGAAAAGTTTTCTTACAAATGTCCCCCTCTGAAATCCTTAGCTGATGGTAACTTGACTTAAGGTCTATCTTAGAGAAAGTTGTGGCTCCCATCATCTGATCAAAAAAATCATCAATACGTGGAAGGGGATAAGAATTCTTGATCATTACCTTATTTAGCTAATGGTAATCAATACACAACTGCAAGAATCCATCCTTCTACTTGACAAAGATTACCGGTGCACCCCAAGAGGATACACTAGGATGGATAATGCCTTTCTCCAAAAGGCCCTCAAGTTGTAACTTGAGATCACAAAGCTCATGGGTGGTCATTCGATAAGGTGTTTGTGAGATAGGCTCTATTTCAGGAACGAGATCTATGTGAAAATAAATCTCACATGGGGGTGGTAAACCCGGTAGCTCCCATAGAAATACATATGCAAACTCTCCCAAAATGGGGTGATCATCTAGCGATGGTCCACTAAATCCATCCTCTGATCTATCACTGACTGTAATAGCATACATCTGACAACCCCTTCGCACACACAACTTAAGCTATATAGCAGAGATGGTGTGAATAAAAACGGGTCTCCTGACCACTGAAATCACTGACTCAACTCCCAAATCATCTACACAAGATATGAGCTTGTGGTAACAATCCATCCTGACCCTATGTGTAGACAACTAGTCCATATCGAAGATGATTCCATAATAGCCGAAAGGAAGGATACAGAGATCTGAGTTAGTGGTGAAAGGTCCCAAATCTACCACACACTCCTTAACTAAGGAGTCTACAGAGATCTTGGATCCACAAGCCATCTCAGCATCCCAACTATGACCCCACCTAACTACCACAAACTTGCATCGCTCTACTAAAGATGGTGCAATAAAAGAATCAGAAGAACCAGAATCAAACAAAATGGAGGTATTAATACCACCAATTTTATCTGCAGTCTCAATAACTATACTGTGGTGCTCTACCTAGTAGTTCTCGACCGCTACATACCACCTATGGCTGTGCCCCATATCACCAATAGCAGGATCTGAGATCTGTCTTACCTTTGTTATTAGGGTTTTCTAGGAAGTCTCTCCAAAACTGTCTAGTAACACCACAACCAAAACAACTACCTGATCCTCTCCCCTATGTAGCACATCCAGCTGGTACTCTAGAGGTCTGTGGTGTGGATCCTAATGATCTAGCTATGGTTTTCTGAGGTCTCTATTGGCGAGCTCTTGTTGAGTGAGCTCTCTAGGCACCATGTGTCGTAATGGGACACTTAGGAGGAGGCTCCATGCTCCAACCTCTTTGTGCATCAAATCTCTGTGGAGGTCTATAAGGTGGGTGGGAATGCTATTCTTGCTGCTACTAATATGGTCTAAAAGATGACTATGTTTAACCCTATCCACCATGAGGAAGAGGTACTAACCCCCTCAATCTGCTGGCATGCATCTACTATATGCGGCTCCAGACTTGTTCTCTAGCCTGCTGGGTATTTTCCCGAGTGTCTTTTGCTATATAGGCCTTCTCGATGGCCTTAGCTAATTTCTATGGACAATGGATCCATATTTCTCCTCCAATGTCTAGGTTCAAGCCCCAGATGAACCTGTGGATCCACAGCTACTCATCCTACATGTAACCAACATACTTGAGTAGATCTAGAAATCTACTCATCTATCTGCTGCTAAATGAATCTCTGTGACAAATATTTTCTCCAGAAACTCTCCTCAAAGAGATCCCAGAAAAATGTATCAGAATCATAGCACGAGCTTTCGTGTTGCTAGAACAAGGACAGAGCTTAAAGCATTTTCTCAAGCTCACTAATCAAGCCTCTACCTTAAATCCACCTATGTCACCAGAATAATGTGATGGTTGAATCTTTAGGATCTCCCTTATGTGATCTACGGTTGTGGTTTGACGGCCTCTAGGTCTCTCTGCATGCTCATCCCTAATCCAAGGGCTCTGAGACCTCTCTCTATGTCCAGAATCTCAGTCACCCTATTCCCTCTATGGTGACTCATCTCTAGTTGACTTTGCATTGGATTTCTCTACTCCGTGCTCCTTATTGGGTCAAGGTGATACATGACCCTTAATAGAAGGGGCTCTATCATGTCTAGTTGTATGTCCTCCTACTGATCCTCCACGTAAAACGACATTAACATCCTACAGTATGGTTGCTACAGTATGGTTGCTACAGTATGATCTAGTGGTGATAAGTCTAGGTCTATGTGAAAAGACCCCTCATCCCATCTTCACCTTCTGCACTGACCAAGGCGAGAGTTAGTTCATCTTTCTAGGTTTTATTCAATTTCCATGTTTACTAAAATTTGTAATTTCTAAAGTAAATTGTTTTCTAGATTTAAAAGTGTGTTGGTTTTAAGGTTCATGTCTCATGTTTCTAGTGTTCCCAATGGCCCAATATTTTGATCCTATGTTCTGATACCAAGTTTAACGCCCACTAAAAACAACCCACTTGAGTCCCAAGAACAACCTAGGATTAGTTAGGAAAATTATAGGATATTTTTGTTTGTTTAAAAGATTCTACAACCATGTTACAAGGCTACAACTATAACTAACATGTTCCAGAACAATTCTAATTCACTAGAACATAATTTTCCTTTATTAACAATTATTAGGGGTCGTAAGGTCCAAAATTTAGGGTTAGAAGGTTCAATAACGTTCAGAGGGTAATTCCTCACCATACCCACTCTTTAACATGCTTAAAGGTTCAACTTGATTTTTCTCAAAATTAATGCATTCAAAAATTCCCTAAATCATTCTCATTGGATAGAAAATTTCCTCACCTTTCCGTTGATATAAATAATTCCTCCTAACTCCTCATATTTTTCGAGTTATGGGTCGGAGGGCCTTGGGATGAAAATTTTCCCCAAAAGTTGGCTTGCGGGCCTAGGGGTGAAAATTTTCCCCAAGGGCAGATCGGCGGGCCGCGGGGAGACCTTTGGAAATTTTCCTACCTGGGAAAAAAAAATAAATTTGTGCCCACACACCCATGGTTCCGCAAGTCCACTAAGGACATGTGGCATCTCTGAAGTTAGCGCAGGGAGAGTGGGGCGGCGGGAGACATTTTGAAGAATCTTCCAACGTGGGGCGAAAGCTAACTTTGCACCCGCACTCCCACAAGTCCACAAGGGATATGTGGCATCTCCTAAGCTAACATGAGGAATTTGGGGTGGTGGAGAAAAAATTAGTTTAATGCCTCGAAGGGCTAAGAGGGTATTATTCACCCGTGCCTCCGTCATCACCTCACGATGCCACGTGGCAGCTTCCCATTGGCTGCAGGTTGGTGGGCGGCGGGGAAAATTTGGAAAATTTTCCCAAATTTTTCTTGGAGTGCTAAACTTAAAAAGATATCCACCCCTCCATTGAAACCTCATGGTGTCATGTGGCAGCTTCCGATTGGCTACGGGTCGGCAGGGCGATGGGGAAAATTAGAAAAAAATTCTCAAAAATTTTCCTAAGATATAAGGGAAAAATTTAGGCCCGCCACGGAAATTGTTCCCAAATTTTGTTATTGAAGCAAAGGAACAAAAAAGAGGACTTTCTAGAAATCTCTCGACATCCTGTTTAATCAGGAATCACTAATTTCAGATTTTGATAAAGTTTAAGGGGTTAATTTCAAGAAAATGACCTACAGGATTTTACAGTGCAAACGGGTAAATTTTAACCCGTTAAATTTGTTCTTGTTCCTATATCAACATGTGAAATAGACATGGAATATTGTTCTTAGGTGTATTTAAGAGAGATTTCAATATTCAATTTGTCTGATTGATTTGTAATTTGAACATTTACATTTCTGGACAGCAACACGACTGCAAAACGGTTTGAGCCCAATTTTTCTATGTTTTATAAGAATTTCCTTAAGTGTTAATGTCTAGATGAATTCAGTTAGATCTTATTATGCCCAAATTAATGTTTCATTTGTTATTCCTTTGTTGCAGATTTGTTTTGAGTATTTGGAATTAAATACTTATCAAATGGAGAAAAAACAAGACAAAGTTCAAATTTTAAAAAGGTCTATTTGTGATTTTCTTCTTCCAAGTATTATAATGTGTTCTAGACCTAATCTAATGCATTTAGTTGATTTAATTGAACTTATTCAAAAACTATAATACATCTCTAATTTCCAATTTTTACATATTTCAAAGGACAAAGTATTACATTTCCTTTATACACATTTCTTTCTTTTAAAACAAAGATTTCAATTACATTTAAAATATCAGATTCAATGCAACTATTTAGTTTGAGAAAGGTAATACATCATTTATAGATTCCGAAAGACAACTTTGTAACATCCTTCTTTTATTCCATCCAAAATCATATATATATAAATAGGGCACAATATTACATTTTCTTCTCATGTGTTTCACTTTTCCTCTTTTTCAAACATGGATTTCATAGAACATGTTAAATACAGATTTCCAATGGAAGAATATCATATGAACAAGAAAAAAACTTCCATTAATTCAAATGAAAATCTTATAACCTCCTTTCCAATCGATTTCAAAATACATCATACAAAACACGTGTCATTCTGTCACATTCTTTCCAAAAAAGAATACAAAGTATAACTCTTTTACATTTAAAATTTCAACTTTCATTGCCAATAAAAATTATCTTTCCATTATAATGAACACATAGATCATCCACTTCGAGTGGGAAAGGGGATACAATAAGATTTCGTTTCACAAGGGATTGTCAAACTGTCTTTATCTCAGCTCCAAAACAACAACATGCAGATTTCTCATTCTTCCAATTTGATCACAAAAAAAGTAAGGGAAAGGAAACGCTCTCCACCCAACGAAGACATCCAATGAAGAGGAGAATACATCCTTCTTCATTGGCTCTTGAGCTCCAACCACAAAGCAATAAAATATGTGATCCAACTGATGGCAACAACAAGCTTCCATAAAAACTCAAGAAACATAATCACAATAAAACATAGTCCAAAACAGAATGTAGTTTTCAACTATATTCAAACATGAAAAACATTACTGAGGCTTCATCAAGTAAGCCAAAGGAACAATAAACTATGGGGGATACAAGATTATGCCTCCCAAAGGGGAAATGGTTATCACCACCTGAGAACAAATCACCAACATATGTATATATATATATATATATATATCATTTTCAATCCTAGACATGCCCTTATGCCTCCCCATAGTACCCCTTATTCCTCACATTTTCTTATGCCTCCCCAACCTCTTATTGCACCCCATAACGAGTAAAGAAATGCAAGATATTTCTTTGTAAGGTCGAACCCAAATCCCAACTCTCTCCACCCTTATACCTCCCTAAAACACACTTGTGCCTCCCACAAAATATAACCCCATTGTCTTCTCCTACACCATTCCTATGCCATCTACCCAAAAACCCACAATCATACCAAAACATTGATACATTAACACTTACATTCAAGAGTCAAGCTCCTACCTCTCCATGATCGAGTTGTTCCAAGTTCGAAAACAACAAGATTTATCCCAATGCAAGCAATCCAAAACAGCCAAGTACAAACATGCAACAATCTTTCCAAGAAAACTTCTTCAAAGCAAGAGCTCCCAAAACAACAAGGAATTCACCCAAGAATAAATTCTCCAAAATGAGGCAAGCCATTCAAATTTTATAGAAGAGGGAAGGGAAGAGGATGAGGTAGATCCACATAGGATGCCATATCACACATCTTCAATCCCAACCCAAAAGTCAACTTCATTCTCCAATGCATAATAAATAGGTGGGTGAATAATATGAAAGTTTAGTTACACACTCAAATCCAACCCACACCCCAAAGGACTAAGATTAAATTATGTAAGAAAAGTGCAATTAAAACCTACAATCTGACTTTTCAAAACGCATTATAAAAGTCTAATCTCAACTCTCCAATCATAGGTATGGTGGGTAATTAAATTTAAGAGGTATGTGACAATTTTAACTTGTCCCACAAGCCTCCAAGGACAATTTCAAATTTCCAAGAAAGTAGAGTGTTTTACACTCAAAATTTAATTCACACATCACTTACATATATCTTACACATACTTATATCAATTTACATCATGGCCAAAAAATCTCATTAATTACCTTATTATGACATATTTGATTTATTTATTTAAATAATATGATTACTCAAAAAATTTACACACCATTTAATAATTAATGAAAGGTATAAAAGCATCACAAAATAAACACATGCAAACATAAACAAAGGGACCAAAATAAAAGAAAATACATAAAACCCCTTAGTCACAATTAAAGGTGATCCCGCTCACGGGAACCCGTAACACACACAAACACACACAAACAAATACTAGTTGCCATGGTGACCTTGTTGAATTCATCTAGAATTCCAAGGTGGTTGGTCTCAAATCCCCCAATGTTTTTTGTGATATTTTAAACCTGTAAAACACAAATACCTCCTTCGGCCTCATGGCCATATCAGAACATCTAAAATAATATAAATATAATTAACAAAATCATCTTGATATATGAATCATAACAAAATCAAAGCAATCTGGCAATGTCATTTGCAATTTTAATCAACACTTATATCATCATCTAATAATTTCCATTTTTAGGTCTACTCACAAAATCCAAATATCACAAGTCTGCACAAGATCCATAATGTAACCATGTCAAATAGTATACCATCATCAATATCCAAAGTGTCTCTAATAATCATCATCATAACTGATTGAAGTTAAAAATAACCCATGATCTAACATCTATCATCATAGTATAATAAGGTCCATAATCTCGTCGATAATATAATCAGCAGTATCATGATTAGTAACAAAAGGTTTCAAAGGAAAGTGAGCACTACACGGGGTCTCTCTTATCTTTCTCATTCCAAAAAACTCTTTCGTGGAGTTCTTATATATTATAATATATTGTTGGATAGGTTGTTGTAACTTTGTGTGCACACACTTTTTCCTCAAGAATACAATGCATTTTCTATTATTGTGTTAATGGTTTCAATTGTAAAATCTGTTAATCTACTTGTAATTGAAATATTGATATTTTAATTCCTTCCTAGTATGTTGGGTGCTCAAGTGATCAGACTTTGTGTTGGGTATCAGAGTATTTGGACTATGTGTCATATTAGTATGTTTTGAAGGAGAGGAAAACTTTATGCTTATCATATTTCACATTCATTGTATTCCTTTCCATTTAATAGGGAAATTTTTTTTTTTTGTAACTCTTTCCTTGCAATCCACACTTCTTCTTCCACATTCATTCTTCCTTTCTCTTCATATTTTATATTTCTCGATTTTGCCACCTTTTTCATGCCTTCTGGTTAAAAGCACCAAAAATACAAAAACAACATCATACGAGGGAACTGACCCTCTTACAAAGCAGAGGAAATTTCATCATGTATAAAGGTGAATTTCCATAATTGTTGTTGATTTTCACATACTTTAGTTTTCATAATTTAGTGGCAAAAAATCCTACCAACAATTTTTGGTGACTTTGCTGGGGAATGAAATTCTATCAAATTTGTTCTCTTGATCTAGGAACCTTCCCAGGAGTGAAGGAAAAATGAAAAACACTTCTTGTCTCACACTAACGAGTGAAATCGATAGTGATGGGGACAAGGATGTAAATCTCCCCTTTCAAAAGTTTTAAGCTTGAGTCTATTCGGAACAGATCCATTTTCTGTAGAACTTCTATGGAGGTATGAATCAATAAATTATTTAACAAACACTATTGCAACCTATTGAAGATAGGAAAGTAAGAGAAATATTTCCAAAAGATACCAATGTTCCATATGCAAATTGGAAAGTAGCTATTGCACCCGTGTCATCTCAAAAAAAGAAACTAACAATGCAAGAAAGAAAAAATAGATTGGAACAAATTTTTACGTGTGATGACCCAGTGATAAAATATTTGTGGCTTAAATATCTAGAAAGTACTGCAAAAGTAAAGAATATAAAACTAATACCTTCAGATGATTAAAATTCCATATAGTTGATGAGATAATTATAAAGAGAATACACGCAACTGTAAACATGTGAGGAGGTAAAACAAGTTTAAGAACACTCAGTCAATGAATTTGAGACATATTGTAATAAAGAAGAGAACATTCAAGTTCTTAAAGCTTCTCATGATGATTCTCTACATTATCAGGTATTCATTCCCCTTCTCTACCTTAATTACACTAGTGAATGTATTCTTATTGCTCCACATAATGCATGCCAATTAAACATTCCTTCAAATGATGAAGAAGAAAAATAACTTGAGGCTTCGTTTCATCCTGACATAGAATTTTTAAAAGATATGTCATGCACCGAGGTTGAAGGTCCTTGTTTTTAAAGAAGTGGTCCTATTCTGGTGGAAGTGGATGTTCATCATAAAAAAATAGACAATACTTCTCTCTCTCCTATGATTGAAGAATTTAAATACACTAAGATGAAGGTCATTGTTTACCATTCTCTTGTTTTTTTGACTTCTTTCAATGAAAAATAAGTGTCTATACCTGAAAAAAATGAAATCAATGAGATCACTAGTCCCCTTTTTATGAAAATCCATGTTTGGAATATTATCTTCACAATCATGATTATGATAGTCATGTTTCAACACATTCCTTGGAATGCAGGAAAGACGAAGAAAGTGATATTGTCAATTCATTTTTACCTAGTCTAACAACCTTCAATTTCTCTTCTAATCATGAAGACAATTCAGTAATGCATCTTGTACTTAGGAGTCAAGAACTTCAATAATTAGAAAATAAGAAAGCGGATTTTGTAAAAACATCAGGTGTATTTTCTAGCAGATAGATAACAATTGCACATATTGAGGAAAAATAAAACGATAAATCAATTATTTATTTCCCTCTTGAAAGTGATTACAAACAAATTCTTGTTGAAGTGCATGAGTTTCAAGATCTATTTCATGACAATTGCAAGAATTTTCACATGAATGAGATTAGCACTGAATTGAAACAGGAAGTTGATGATATAGGGATTGGATTTTCTCAAGTGTCTAGTTGCTAAAGTTCAGTAGTGTGTAGAAATCAGTATAGAAGCAACCTAGGGTCATCTAGGATTTTTTATGACACTATTCCTCCACCTTCTCATTATCAGAAGAAGCGATGTTTCGAGAAGCCATTCATCTCTTCAGAGGAACCGAATAATTTTAGCATGGAGTTTAACTATGTGGATGGTCTAATTATTTCCATGTTTGTTTTCAAGCTGAAAAATGTTCCCATGATATATAGGTATACTCCACTGATCATTGTCATTTCCCGGGTGCCTCATTATTTCAGTGTGTTATTTCACAAAGCTACCTATTTCTCTTGGCTTGTTTATGGAATTGTTTATATTTTTTATAGTCTGTTTCCTTCCCTGTAAATATCCTTTCTTCTCTTTACATACTTTCCCAGTTTTGGTTTTTTTCCCTTCTTATTCCTGTTGTGTGTCTTTTTGTATTGGTGAAACTGTGAATTGAGATAATGTCTCCTTGTATTTAAACTTTTCCCAATGGATAAGGCACTACTGGAGATTTTGGAGTTCAAAACAAGTCTTGTTTGCATAGTGCTCAATCCAAGCAATGTCCCCAAAAAGAGCCAGTTGTTGTGACCCATTCTGGAATAGTAAAATTTTCGAAACATTTTGAGCTAAATGTTTGGCACCTGAAGAAACCCAAAAAAGTAAAAACATCTGAGATAATGACCTATCTCTTTGCATTTCTCAACCAAATTATTCAAAATCATGACGAGATGGTACCACATTATAAGAATGTATGTTACATTACAAAGAAGGGAGTTTCATCGAATCAATTCGAAGCTCATGTGGAAAAATACTAAGATGGTTCGTGATGTGAAATAAGCTATTCATTAAAGAGATCGAGCCCACTCTTTATATAAACCGAGCTACTATGCAAGAATTATTTGTTTGCATTGATCACGAGATTGATTCATCTTCATCAACATGGTTAGTTGTTGCAACAAATTGATCCATTTTGAATACCAAGTTACCACATCACATGAATCGAGCTATTGCTGTGATCCATTCAAGTAAAATGAGGTTGCAGAGTTAGCAAGTCGAGGGTGTGAGAAAACAACCATGCATCCAAGGCAATATCAAATTACATTGCGTTCCATGAACCAAGCTCATTTCAATATACACTCAACGATCACGAACCATCGAGATTCCAAGGAAGCGAAGGAATCCATCAGAGCTAGAATTTTAGACCAAATAATAAGCCCCATCCCATCAGTGCATCGAGTGAACTGCATAATTGTGCACCATCTCTACCGAGCTATTTTATACGGGGAAATATGTTATACGCCATTGAGTTATTTTATCAATATTAAGCTGTTACAATGGAATTCCGAGATTCCTCCCTATGGTATAATAACATACATGGCCTCAATACCACATGGAAAGGAATTTCATAGAACTGAGGAGGCTCCTTTTTGGGCATAAAGTCATATCAGGTTCATTTGAGAAGAAACCAAGTTCCCCAGATGTCTCACTTAGCAATCAGGTTTCCTTCATATGTTTTGAGCCTATATGTTTCCTTCATGTGCATCATTCTCTCTCAACTACAAATTCGAGTAGAGTTATGATGGGATGGGTCGATTGGCATCGGGTTAAGATAGAAGCCAAGTACCATTACATTGGAAAGTGAAATCATTTTTGAAGTTTCAATGGATAATGAGCTCATGCATGGTAGGCAGTGCTAGGAAAATCAAGGAATAGCACCGAGTTCATGCAATTGGGACAAGTTCACAACACGCTGATAAAGAATTTTGTGAGCTCTTTCAACTCGTCATGTCCAGTTCAAATCCTTCCTTATGAAGCATGATTGATTTTCCTATAGATCTCACCTAGTTGGAATGGGTAAAGATTTAAAAATACAATAGGGGAAAACACATAGTAAATTCGATGAACATTGCGGAGATAGTATGTTTAGAGGGCCCCAGTGGTCCACGGGACATGCGGGTAGAGAAAACCCAAAATTTCTGACTTTGGTGATGGCATGGAACAATGCGGCTAAAACAGAGTTTTAAAGCCTTAACAGAAAAATGAGCTCGGGCTGGTTGTAAATGGAAGAGCTAAGACACCCGCACAAACATTTGTGGGGAAAGCAGGTAATTGGGCCCCACATGTCTCAAGTGAACTTGGAACTCACATGTACAAAAGCTCTGTGCTGGCTACATAAGACATAGAAAGCACTAGATTTGATAGACTAAAAGTTCTCTCTAATTCGAGGCCGTAGATGCATTAGACAGACCACCGAGTCCTCCACATAACGTCAGAAGGGGATGGGTCGGTTGTGCAAGTCAATGGAAGATCCACGTAGCACAAACGTGGGTAGACATATGGTGTTTTTGGGAGATGACTCGGCCATGAAAAATGAGAAGACTCATTATATAAGGAAATGATCTACGTGGAAGAGAGAATATTGTGAAGAGAAGAGTTAGCTCGGCCAAGCTGGCTGAGCTATCAATGTTAATTGTTAGATATTAAAATAAACTCACCTTTTCGTATTAAATAATGGAAATATGAAGTGGCCTCGCCAATTTTAATGCCTCCATGATATTTAAAAGATGAAAACATTATAAAAGGAGAGAAATATTTTGAAATGTTTTTCCCAGCAAGAAATCAATTCATGGTCCCATAAGCAGAAGTAAATCTTGTAATCCCAAAACATGCTATCGAATCTTTGACAACCATATCTTGGGAAATTGTCAACAAACTCGCGCAAGTGAATACTCGTTGGAATTGTGTATTAGAGATCTACGCACACCAACAAATAAAATAATGATTTGATGTAGATTAACTACATACTTTTTATAGAAAAATAACCTAATTCAAAATGACAATTAGTGGTGAGGGAAATTGTGATTAAATTACATGTGCATCATTCTCTCCGGCTGCAAATTGCAGGACATTGTCAAGGAATAGTGAAATCCTAATCTAAATGTTCATTAAGTTGAAATCTATTTAATTAATTTTTTCACCAAATTAATTAAATACTTTACATATGTAAATTGTAATGAAACATGTAAATCAATTTGAGTCAACTTGAGGTTGGGATTGGTGTTAAAGGTTAGTTAGGTAGTTTCATAGCTACTTCTTGAAAGAGATGCCTATATAAGGCTGCATTGTGATTGTAATTAGGGATGGATGAAGGTCTCTCTTATCTTTCTCATTCATAAAACGTCTTTTCAGACGTTCTTCTAACTTATCAGATGTTGTTGGATAAGCTATTGTAACTTTGTGTGCACAGAATTTTTCCTCAAGAATGCAATGAATTTTCTATTACTGTGTTAATGGTTTCAATTGCAAAATCTGTTAATTGACTTGTAATTGAAATATTTATAGTTTTATTCCTTCCTAGTATGTTGGGTGCTCAGGTGATCAGACTTTGTGATGGGTGTTAGAGTTTGTGGACTTTATGCCATATCAGTATGTTCTGAAGGAGAGGAAGACTTTGTGCTTCTCATATTTCACACTCATTGTATTCCTTTACATATGATAGGGAATTTCTCTTTTTTTACATCTATTTGGTTACAATATGCACTTCTTCTTCCACATTCATTCTTCCTTTCTCTTCATATTTTCTATTTTTCAATTTTTTTTCCCTTTTTGTGCTTTCCATTTAAAAGCACAAAAATACAAAAACAACATCATACAAGGGATCTACTCCTCTCACAAAGCAGAGGAAATTTGATCATGTCTAAAGGTAAATTTCCCTAACTGTTGCTAATTTTTACATATTTCAGTTGTCATAATTCAGTGGAAAAAAATCCTACCGACACGTTTCCAACACTCTTACAGGTTAACCCTTGATGATTCCCGGATCCTAAACATTTAACGAGTTCCATTTAAGCACATGTCATAAATAATATACATAATAATTAAGTGAAGATATATGAAAAATATCATGCATTTTGGACAACGTGGGAGGAAATGATAGACAGTATGCCAAAGGGATGATTACTTCAATTATTTCAAAGGGTTACACAAAGTGAGGTGAAAAATTGGTTGATTTTCCAAACGAAATTGAAATTTTCTTAGGCTTGACTTGTAAGAAAACTTTTTCTCCTCGTTTAAATTTTTCTGTCAACTCTCTTTAAATAAATGTAGCTCTTTTACCTATCGGAAAATTCTTTTAATCGCTCATGAATGAGCTTTACTTTATGTTCCATTTTAGTCAACATTTTAAGTCCTATTACTTCCCTATCTTCCACGTTATCTTAACTGATAGGTTTCCTACACTTCTTTCCATATAATGCCTCAAAGGCAGCCATTTTCAGTGAGGAATGTTAAGTTTTATTGTAAGTAAAGTCAACCAGTGGAAGATATTATTCACACTTATATTTTTTATCTATGTAGTACATCTTGAGCATGTCCTCCATAATCTGATTTACCCTTTTAGTCTATTCATTTGTTTCTAGATGGTATGCTAAACTGAAATTCAGATTTGTCCCTAAATATAAATTTAAAGTTTTCCAAAACAAGAAGTCATCCTAATATCCTGATATGAAATTATTAATTTAGGTATTCCATGCAATCTTAAAATCTCATACCAAATGTTTTCCAAGCACAGTTGAATCATCTTTCAAATTACTAGGTGTAAAATGAGCTACTTTAGTTAGTTTATCAACTATATCCAAGATTATATCGTGTATATTTTTTGACATTGTCAATCCTTGTATAAATTCCATACTAAGTACTTGCCACTTAAATTATAGAATGTTGTTAGGGTAAAACAGTCATGGTGGATGTATATGTTTAGCCTTGACACGTTGACACTCTAAACAATGTGAAATGCAATTTACTATGTCCTTTTTCATTCCTTTCCAAAAATATTGTTGTTTTACATCAAAAATCATTTTATTCACTCTGGGATGTCCATAATAGGGGTCATCTTAAAATACCTTTATCAATTTTTTCCTTGATTCATTTTCCAAGAATACATAAACTCGGATTGCATACCTTAATACTCCTTAATTATAAAATTTGAATCGTTTGTACCTTTTATCATTTTGATTTCCTTGAAGCGATGTTTTAACCTACTAATAATAAGAATCAGCCAACATTTCTTTCTTAACTTAATCTTTGAATTGATTTCTCAAAGTGACAAGGGAAGAAATGTGCTTCGTACGACTTAACGCATCTACCACTCTATTTTCTTTACCTTATATATAGTTGATATCGAATTCATACTGAGATAAAAAAAATCTAACCATCTACAATGTCTCGCATTGAAGTTTGGATGTGTGAAGATGTATTTCAGCCCAAGATTATCATTTTTCAGTTCAAAGGGCTTTCCTAAAACGTAATGTCTCCACACTTGTAAATCACATACAATGACATAAATCTCCAAGTCATGGGGAGCATAATTCAACTCATGTACTTTTATTTTTTTACTTTCATACTCAATTACATGATCATTTTATAACAAGATACCTCTAAATCCTTCACTGGAGGAATTTGTCACTACTGTGAAGTTTCCATTGGGATCCTAAATTATTACAATAGGTGCTAAAGTTATTTTTTCTTTCAGAAATTTAAAGGAATTATCACTTTTTTGGTTCCAAACAAATTTCTTATCCTTTTTCTATTGTGAGGTGATTGTAGCAGTGACTTTCGATAATTATTTTACAAAAAAATTGATTCACTTATGATTTTTTTTCTTGATGTTGATGACATTTTGATAAGAAGAAGTTATTTGACATTAATTATAGCAATGAAAGAAGCTCTAGAAGGTAAATTTTCCATGAATGAATTATATTTGTCACATTATTATCTTGAGATTTAAATTTCACAACCTTGCACGGGGGTAGCCATTGTAAAAAATAGGTATACTCTAATTTTACTTTCTTGATTTCACATTATTGATTATATGAAAACTTTGAATCCATTTAAATTTGGAGTCAAGCTTGACGTTGATGATACTTCACCTGTGGTCAATGCTACTTTATATCGACAAAACATAAGAAACCTTATATATTTAAATCACACTAGACCCAAAATTCCATATGTTGTAGTTTTTGTCTCTATGTTCACACATGAACCTCATGAGCTACACTAGAAAGGAGCTAAGAGGATAATTCTCTACATTTAAGGTACACACAAATTTCAGATTCACTATGGAGCTAGTATTAATATTGATATGGTTGGCTACAAAAAATAATATCTGGATGTTGATAATAAGAATCACAAGTACACTTGAGGTTCTAGTTTCATGTTATCTTCTTACTTGATTAGCTAGTTAAGCAAGAAGCAAAATGGCATTGCTTTATCATATATTGCAGACTAATATATAGGTGATGCAATTGCTTACAATAAAACAATCTGGATTTAAGGGACTATGGTATAGTATGGTATTAAGTAATGGAGGCCCACATTCATCTTCTGTGACATGTAGAGAAAAATTCATATTTGCAAGAATCATGTCTCAATCATTCCAAACACATTGAGATTGACATGTATCTCATCAAGGAGTTTATTCATGGACATGTAATTGATCTTAGGTATTGTTAGACATCAGAGTAGATTATTTACATATTCACCAAAGCCTTCCCAAAGAGCCAGCTTGTAATGACCACTTATCTTCAACACTAAATGAACCATGATTATTGTTTGAATTCTTATAATCGTAAACCTTGTTGCTTTATTCTAATTAGCATACTAATAAGATGTGCAGGGAATCATGACTCCATTGTGTCTTGGTTACTTTTATTTTAACTATATGTCATAATGTGGACCCTGATGGACATTTAAGGATAAGACAATTAGCTAGAATGGTTGCATTGTCCTAAATTGATTGTGATAAAATTACTCTTCGATATTGTTTTGTTGTATTTGGTTTATCTCTATGACTGGACACATAGACACTATTTTGCTTTATTACCGATAGATATTAATAGAGGAACGCCACTAACAAACTGTGATATGGGAATTGAAGGATAGACATTATTGTAACTGAATTGATTAACTCTTGATAGAAATTTAGTATTGAAGAAAATGATGTGGTGTTAGATAAATATATGTTGATATTTCGAAGAATTTTGTATTGATGTTTATTATGAGGTTCAAAGTTTTTTTTTTTTTTTATTGTTATCACTCGAAAGTTCACCCTATAGAGAGATGGCTGCAGGTTTTCTAGGCTTGCAAAAATTATCTATCTCTTTCATAGATACAATGCAAACACCTCAGGTATGTGGGAATACCTATTTTGAGGTGTGTCTCCAGTATCAAGGTCAGTTCCTTATTAGTGTATCCTAAACTGATTTCTGGGAGTTTGAGAGTAAAATATTACTGTAAAATGATTAAAACTAAGATGATACACCAAATTTGTATGAGGGCTTTGACTGAGTATATGCACAACTTATTTCGGGAAGGATTCTTCATGCACGAACCAATATTTTTTCTCCAAAATATCTAAGGGAAAAACATTTGATTGTACTCAGGGAGAATCAGAACAATACTAATAACTACACATGCACATTAAATTTAAGAAAAAAAGATTTAATTTGTAGTAGGGTAAGGTGATTGATCAGGGAATTTACATTCACAAGATTAATATAAAAATACACAAGATTGCAAAATAACTTGAAAGGCATGGAACACTTCACCACTTAGCGAGAAAAAATGGCAAAATTTACTTCAGTACTCATATATCCGAAAGTCCTCTAGCAGTTCCCCTGTGCTTTACTAAGGCACATAATATATAGCAAAAATAAAATTCACCCTCTCCCTAAAAATAGCCTAAGGCTTGTACTCACCCATACATCTTATTTTTATCCTTTATATAGATAAAGGGAAAAATATAACATGTAATTACAAATAGGCATTATTAGCCTTACTTACATTATAGTGAAAGTGAAGTTCACTGTTCTATTTTTAAGAAAAGAAGGATGAATAATTTGCTAAAACTAAGGTTTCTTGCTAAGCAAGTCTCTTTCCATGAACATGCAACTTTGTCTTCTTCTCTATTATTTCCCGTTGTGAAGGCATGCAAAAATACCACTCCCTGTATGTGAAAAAAATAATTACAATAGTTAGCAATATTTGCAAAAATAATTCCCTCCTGTGGGGACCACCTGCTATGTGCACATGTTTTTGATATTGACATATCCTTTTAAAAAATGGTCACATGAGTGACACTCTACGAATGAACCTAGATCTTTGAAGTAGGTACCACCTATGGTTGAACTCTTGTATTAATTGAGTTTGGGCACTTTTGTTAACTTAGCATATACTATGTTTTTAAATTATGAGGGGCACTTTATAAAAGCAAATCCACAATGTTCGACCGACTTTGATTATTGGAATGACCATATCATATGGTCTGCCACCTTTGAGTTGTCAGCCTTAGCATATTATAAAAATAACCTTTTTGGTGATCATGGTATATGATTTGGTCGGCCCTTTTCAAATTATTTGAAGCATGCACTACGGTTTAGACTTTTGAAAGTCATTTGCAATGATTTTTTTGGTGGACACATGGGTTGTCCCCTTATCAACGGTGACTCACCTCTTGGTTACTTGGTTGGTGGAATCAACTCTAGTCAGGTTAATTATAACCCTGATGGTTTATTTTTAATTTTAGTGCCTTGTTCTTTGTTGTTGATTTTTTTACCCTATATGATCGCAAACCGTCGATCTCTGACCTGTAGTTAGGCTTTTGGATGGCCTTTAATGTGGGCGGTGGCATCCTCACAATGGTTAGCATTGGTTGTTGTGATGATTTGAGGACGTTGATCTTGTGTCATTGTTGTTTTGATGTCGTTGATCTCATACTGTGGTTGAGTTGGAGTTAACCCACTTCTTGGGTTCAGGTGGTAAAGGGAACTTGACCCTAAAGCACATTCATTTGGGTTTTTTTGTGAAGCAAGCGAAGCCCTGGAAAATATTTTCTGATACCATTATTTTGTTCTGATTTGAGCTCAAATTTCATTATATTTTGGAGCTCCTTCTCTGTAAAAGACTCTCTGTCCTTTCAGGTTCCATGGTTTATGTGTAGTGGTCGTGCTTTTCAAAATTTTCCTCTAAATCTATTTTTTTCCCGCCATGGCTGTTATCTCGAGCTCGGTCTATTCCGTTTGGTATTTTGTGGCAAACTCTATGAGATCTAATTTACTTTATGAGTGAAAGTATTTGACCTTTCTGTCATTTTATGGCCTTGAAACTTGGCTTTTATCTCTCTTGAGCAAGATTTTTTGATTTGGATTTATAGTGCTTTGAGTTGTATCTGCTTTGTTCGATCTTTTTAAGCAAGGTGGTTGAAGTGTGGGCTGCCATTATTCTTCTTTAAGCTTGGATCTATCCTTTTATGTTTTGTACCATTCGTGCCTCTATATTTGAATGTTGAGGTTTTGTTTCTTGGCTGCCATTGTTGAAGTTTACCGAGCTCAGCTTCGTTCTGTTGTTTCTGCAGGTTTTCCTTTTTATCGAGCTTTGTAGATTTAGTTTTCTTGCAAAGGCCTCCATGGTGAGTTTCTGAAGCTTGATTCTTCTTTGTTATTTGAGATCTCCTCAGTATATTGGCCACCATAGTCATTTATTGGTGCGATAATCTCTCTTGCACACATACTCTTTTGTTTTCTTTTTGTCTTTAGATGTATCACTGAATTCTTGGAAATATTTGTGCGTTCAATGATTTTTTTCTCTTGATTGACTGTCGAATTCAAAACTTCACGTTGGCCTGTGGACACCTCACTTCATGATCCAGTTACTCAAAATTTCTTACCATTTGATTACCTATGGTGAGTTTTTTCTTCGGCCAATTTGCATCATGAATTATAAGATCTGTATTTTCTAAGTTCTACGTATCTGTAGATATGTGACCTTGAGAATTTTTAACTCTTTGCAGAAAATACCTGTAAAAGCTTGAAGTACTCGGGTTCATCTTGTACTATAATTATATTTCTTGGTTTTCTTGTATCATTCATGCTCGACTATTGCTAAAATGAGCTTTGAAAAGACTATGTGATTATGTGTTTTTTGTTATGAAAGTCTGATTTACTTTGTACCTTTGTTTTACTGTGGTGGACATAGAGTATTTTCTTCTTTCTAGATATTCATAATTCAGCCTCTTCTCTGTATGAGTTCTTTGTGCTAGGACAATTGTTATCTCATCATTTGTTGATATTATTATAGAGATGGTTATGATTTTCTGCAAATATAGTTCTTGTACATTACTTTAGGTCTATTCTAAAATATTTGGCTCAAATTTGTATTCTGGAGATTCAATCTTGTACTAATAATTAATATTTGTTAATACATTGTTTATCTTTGTTTGGTCGGTTGAATAACCGTTTCTTCCACCGCTGCCTCCCTCGCTGCCTATTTAAAGGTGCATGCTTTGTATTCTGAAGCAATAGCAATATATCTTGATCTTTGAAAAGAAGAGCCGTGAGAAGTGCCTGTGCGTGGAAGAGAGGAACAGAGCTATGAGGTGTGAGGAGGAGAGCCGATCTTTTCCCGTTTTCATCTTTGCTGTGCGTGAAGAAAACGTTTTAATCCTTTTCCGCGTGGAAGTGTTTGGAACATTTCTTTGTTGCCTTTTCCCGCGTGGAAGTGCCTGGAGCGTTTCTTTGCTGATGTGCGTGAAGGTGGACTTTCTTTGCTGCTGTGCGTGAAGGAGGTTCTGCTGTGCGTGGCATGAAGAACAGTGCGTGGATTTTTGCTGGAAGTGCTGTCTCGTTGAGATGAGTGAAGGGAAAACGTTGCCAGTCCCGCGTGGAATGTGCAAATGTTGCCTGTCCTGCAAGTTGGAGTCCCGTTTCTTTGCTGCGTATGACTGAGTAAGATTCGTGCTTGTGACTGCTACGTGTAAGCAAAGTCAGCAAATTTCATGTGTGCGCGTATGTCGCTACAAAGAAGCAATGCACCAAATATTTGGCCATTGAATGACAACGAGGACACCACTGGGTTACGAGCTACACAACACTGGTAACATTCTCTTTGACGAGATTGTGCGCCATGTTGGAATACTTATGGTTCGACGTTGAGCACGGCGGATTCGTGCAGAACTTGAACATGGTTATGATGCAGATGATGAACGCGAAATAGAACGCCCGCAGGAGCGTCGGCGTACTGCACGATTTTCTTGTAGCCATTTTGAAAATAAATAAAGATACATTTTTGAGTTTTTTGCTATGCTCTAAAAATATTGCATCAGATGCCCAACTCTTGAAAGGGCCAAATTTCACCGAATATTTCTAATTCGAAGACCTTTGGGGGATTGTCTCTGGCAAAGACGCAGACGATGATCTGTTGGATGTGAAAAGGCTGGAAAGCAATTCAATTTTTCTGATTGTCAGCCATAATTCGATGCTTCTTCTCAGGTTGGAGCACATTGTGTACCAGAAGCTAAGAATCACGTCAAAGTTGCAACTTCTTTACGATGACTATGCAATGTTGTACGAATCAGTAGAAGCCTTCACCGTGTAGCTGAGTTACGTGCAGAACTCTCTGCACTTGGAGAACCAGTATGACAAGTTGCTTTTACCCTGCAAGATCTTCCGTTTTCAGACATTGATTTGACAATTACTCAACAGGAGGTCAACTGGTGAATTATCTCCAGCAGGAAGAACCCATTTAGAATGTTCAAGAAGCCTTCGAAGACAAGCCTCTCATCACAAGGCAAAAGCATAAGCCTTGGAAAGGGTATCTGCCCCCCAGAATCAGAAGCAGCATGTTTTTCTCAGACCACAATAGCATAATTCAGTGTTGCCACATTTGCTCCATATACGCACACGAATGCAAACTGTTATTATAATGGTCGCAAGTATGGAAATTTATAGGCGAAGAAAGTACTTCTGGCCAAGGATATTCTAAGAAATCCTAATGGCGTGCTCATAATTAGAGGTAGAAGGGTCACATTGCTGCTTAGCAGGATGCCACCTCCGATGAAGAGGTTCCAGACAATCATTCTGGACATTGTTCTTAGTCTCATAGATTTCACAGCTGTCAAAAATGTCTGTTGATTGATTCAGGTGCCAGCAAACACATGACTAATAAGAAGTTGTTCCAAACTCTGAGTGACTGGCCCATTGGAGATCATCGCCATTCAGGAGTATATTGCATTGGTGATGTCATCATTCCTCTTGGGACATGGAGATGTACACTGACATGAAGGTGCTATATGTTCCAAGTTTGACTTCAAATCTCTTGTCTGTAAGCTCAACTTCTTAATCATGCAGGTTGAATTCTTTGTTCAAAAAGGGGTCAAGTCAATGCATCATTTCCTAGGGAGACTCAATAATTGCTCGAGCATTTATGAAGGGCCGTCTATTTACACTGGATGTAATCACTTCGTCTAGCATTACTCTCTCTACTTCAATGACAAAGTCCACTACTTTTGATATGGCCATCTTTCTACCAGGGGGCTCTACATCAACTCAGTGCCCAGGAAATGGTAAGAGGGCTTCCTCCACTCTCTCATTCGTTACTTGTTTTTCTCTGGGATGTCTTGCGGGAAAACAACATAGAGGTCCATTCAAACAGAGCTCTTATCATTCTACGGAGCATCTTCAAGTCCACATTGATCTGTGCAGACCCCTGCCAGCTAGCTTTCTAAGGTTTTGAATACTTCCAGCTCATCATTGATGATTACTAACGGAAAATGTGGGTATATTTCCTTCTGGAAGAAGAGTGAGGCATTTTCAAATTTCCATACCTTTTACTGGTCTGGGAAGCCTCTCCTTCTCCTCCACTCAGATCGATGTGGGGGAATTTGTATCAAAGAAGTTCTTAGCATACCTAAAGCAGCATGGCATTCAACAACATCTTGACTGCAACCTATACTCCCCAACAGAATGGGATTTCCGAGTGCCAGAACAGGACTGTCATGGAGATGGCTCATTATATGCTCTCCACCGCCAAGTTGGAGGATCAGTTTTGGGCAGAAGCAGTCCAAACAACAGAGTATCTACTCAACCGATCACCCACGAAGATCTTGCAGAACAGGACACCGGAAGAGGTATTGACTAGTCGTAAACCTTCTATTCATCATTTGAGAGTTTTTGGTTATATTGCATATATGCATGTTCTAGAGGAGAAGAAGGAAGAAGATCGATCCAAAGACACTACCATGTCTTTTCTTGGGGTATACTACTACCTCTATCTTCTCATGGATCCTGAGATAAAGAAGATCTACGAGATATGAGATGTGGTGTGTGATGATTCATCCTTTGACTCCCTACCACACAATGGAGATTCAGTATCGACCTCGTCACATAGATTTCTCACACATCTAGATGATGGGCAAGATGATTTTTCTCAGAGAGAAGAAGAGCTAAGTGGAGATTTGTTCGTTGATCTAGGCACACTAAAACACATCTTCACATCAGCAGCAACAGCATCAACATCTGAAATGGGTCCCAGAATACTATTGCACACCTGAAGTTGACTTCCTGATACTTCTACAAGAGTCAGAACATGAAGTCAAGCAAGACATGAGGTAAATTATGGACTCACGAGTTCTAGTTGTTGATAGCACCGAACCTAAAACTGTTCTGAGGCATTAGACCAACAACAGTGGAAACAGGCTATGGATGCTGAATATGATTCCCTGACTTAAGAATCACGTGGGAACTTGTTGATCTTCTAGGTAAGAAATCCATTGGCTGCAAATGGATTTTTAAAAAAAAATATATGGCAGATGGTTCAATTGTTAAACACAAAGCATGACTTATTGCAAAGGGTTATGCTTAGCAAGAAGGAATTGACTATGATGAGACCGTTACACCCACTGTGAAGATCAAAACCATTAGATTTGTCTATGCACTGACAGCACAAAATGGATGGAAACTTCAGCAGATGGATGTTAAGAGTGCTTTTCTGAACATGGTTCTGCAAAGAAGAAGTTACATGGCCCAACCTTTTTTAGACGAGCATCAACCACACAAAGTATGTCATCTGATAAAGTCTCTTTATGGACTCAAACAAGCACCTATTGCATGGTATATAAAAATTGATGATCACCTATTGCAGTATGGATTCACTCGTAGCCCCTTAGATACAAATTTGTATATCAAGAAGGTAGGAACAGAGATTGTCATGTTTTGTATGTAGATGATCTTGTGATCACAAGAAGTTCTAACAATATTGTTGGATGATGTAAAGAATGATCTGAAGAAATCCTTCGACATGACTAATTTGGGGCTACTTCACTAATGTATTGGATTAGAGATATGGTAGAAGAAGAATCATATCTTCATCTCCCAGATGAATTAATCTAAGACACTCCTGGAGTATGGGATATGAAATTGTAAACCAATGCCCACCCCTATGGGAAAAGGTTTGCAATTATCTTGAGTCTTCACCACAAGTAGATGGCACTCACTACAGGCAGCTTGTGGGGGGTTTCATTTACTTGACTTATACCAGACCATATCTTTTCTTTGCAATGAGCTATCTCGCCAGATTTATGCAGGAGCCATGAAGAAATGTCATTGGATAGCAGCAAAGCATGTGTTGATATATGTCTAAAGTTGACTTTGGTCTGGAGTATCAGAAGAACACTCAGTTCTTCTTACAGGGATATACAGACTCGGACTATGCAGGATTCGTTGATGACAAGAAATCCACTTCAGGATATGTTTTTCATCTCGGAACCTATCTCAATTAGAAAGAAGCAAAGTGTTGTTAGCTCTCTCATCCACTAAGGCTGAATATCCGCGCTGCACGAGGAGATGTGTGCGAAGCGATTTGGTTACGTCACATTCTTGCAGATATAGGGATTCCTGAAGAGACATCTCCCATCATTCACTGTGACAATCAAGGTGTGTTGAAGCTTGTGAAGAATCCTATTTTTCATGAACGAACAAAGCATATTGAGGTTGAATGTCACTACATTCATGAACAGGGTCTTGAACCACCAAATTCAGCTCCATTACTAACTAATTTCAGGTTGTAGATATTCTCACCAAGCCTCTAGGCAAGGTGAAGTTTGATTTGTTTAGGGGTTACATATGTAAGAACAATGTATTAAGGGGGGTAATGTTAGCATTAGTTAATATTTGTTAATACATTGTTAGTGTGTGAATAAGTTGATTTAACTGTTTCTTCCACCTATGGCAGCCTATTTAAAGGCTCGCATGTTTTGTTTTTACACACAATAGCAATAACATTCTCTCTTCTTCCATCAATAATGACTCAAAGGGAAATTGATCACCCTTTTATAACTACCATGAGACTTATCAATCCTAGATTTCAAGACAAGAGATCTGAAAATATTGAATACATACCAACACAATTTCAGTGATTGACTATGGTAGTTGCATTAAGAAAATTATATCTATGAAGGTGGTTAAAGTGGTGGACAATATTCTTCTTTCTAAAAATGTATTACTATTTTCTAAATAATATGGATTGTTTTACAGCTATGTGAGGAAAAATATCATGGCAGATTTCTCCTTGTTTTATAAAAAAAAGTAGAAACTAGAGAAAAAAATGGTTTTTGTAAGTTTTGTGATGAATAACCTGTGACAAAATAGCTTTGAAATTGAACTATCTCCCTTATGGACTAACAAGGCTTTGACACTAAAAAAAAATAACTTTCTTGCAATCAAATTTAGAACATGATTAGAACATGGAAAAAATTTCCCCAAAATTTTTCCAGAATCTTTGACCTATGCTTTCAGTTCTCAACAGCTTGCCAATACTTGTCTGATTTGGAACATAACACTTCATAAGCTAGACTTGGTAGATGAAGGGACCATTACCCCACAATCAATTTAATGAACAAGGCCTGATAATAGCATGCTTTGAAGCATTCTCATGGGTATTTCTAGTCAACTAGATTTGGGGCACTTCCTGTTTCAGCATGTAGTGGTTAAATAATTCCACTAAGTTCCCTGTCAATTTTTGGACTACTATGGGGTGTGGTAATTCCTCATAATGGTTTGCACTAAGCTATCATCAATGGAAATTCTACTTATCAAGTTCTATTGACACTTTTCAATAACTCGCATTCTACACTGTAAATTTTACATTTCAGATAGTTGTTGGAACTTTGAGTTAAATCCTTTTATTAAGGATGAAAACATGTGACTTCAAAGTGAGAAAAATAATTAATTTTCTTATGGCTTCAACCAAAGATACCCTGCTTGATAATGCTTTCAAAGGAAAGCATAGTTGATAAAATGATATATGCATTTTAGCCTCTTCCATCAGACCGAAGTTTTCAAATATCTTTCTTCCTCTTTCTTATTTCTGGAGTGAGATAAGGGAGCCTACATGTGACTAATTTAAAGAACAATACATGATGCTATTACCAAATACTCAATGAACGAAGTAGGATTGTGTAGCAATTTGACCTGAGTAGTAGACTAAGATTTAATTATTTTCGGCATTTAGGGAAGCCCACAATTAGGATTTGAAGCCCTGGAGATGGAAGGATAATATAATATAATCCAGTGATGAAGTAATGGTTCAGTAAGGATTTCAAGAACCCCAAGAAATGATGGAGATCACCCTAAGATCATTTGGTTTCTCTTTCACAATGCATGTGTACAATCTAGCCAGTAGTTTACATTAAACAAGACATAAACCACCATTTGAAACAGTAAACTATAACCATCTGAATGGTCATCTTTGTAAGGGAAGATTTATATTTCCGATTGTGTATTATAGCTATGAATCATGTATGATTGTCTAATGAACTAAATATTACTCAGCTAAATAATTGGCAATGCTACTTAATCATGAAGTAAGAAATAATTTTGATAGGAGCTTGTAACATTCATTAATGAAATCTGATTTTTTGTAATATGCATTTCTATTTGCTGCTTCAACTAACTCAACACTTCACCTAATTTTTAATTTGTCGTCTTCATCAAGACAACATAGTTGTCCTTCGGGGCTTTGTGTTATTTTTCTGAACATGACATGAAATTACAGACTACGTGATCTATTTTTTTTAGACAACACACATAACTGCAGAGTTCACTTAATCCTTAATTCATTTAGCAATAACTAATAACATCAAAAATTATTTAGCTTAGGTATACTTCACCCAGGACTTTTCATCGTAATAATGAAGTTTCAATTTTCCCATTTTTGTACAAGTGCAAAAATTGTCAACATTTTTGGTGATCCTGTGTGGAAATTTTCCTGCTAGCTTAAAGACTAGTGCCTTGCTCTTGTCCATTAGGCATGGAGTCTAAGCATGTAACAAAAAATTTCCTTTTCTGAAAGGTCCAACCCTTCCAAAACAAACCAAAGATGGGAAAGGATATGGTAGACCAAATCACGTGCATGCATGCACTTATTGAATTGAAAAACATTGCAATGTGTAGGAACTACACTTATTGAAGGGAAATCCTACTCTAACAATCATTGCAAGATTTTCAATAACAATGTTTGAGAAACGTACCATTCAGATGAATCTGAAGTCCCTCTCCATTTAGCTTTAAAATCTGAAAAGAATTGTGTTCCTTGCAAGATGAAATCATGTAAGGACCACTCCAGAGTGTATCAAACTTTGAGTGTCTTCCTGGCTTTGCATGATCAACATCTAACTTTAACAGGATATCTCCTTTATTGAAGACTCAGAATTTGGATTTCTTGTCAAAATCCTTCTTCATTTGTTTCTAATTCTTTTCCATATTCAAATGGAATTTATCTCTTAGCTCATGTAATTCCATTAACTCTACATAATGAACCTGTAATGGTTCATTCTCCAACAACTCCATTTGATGAAGCAAGTCTAATGTAGGCAACTCAACTGAAATAGGCATTCTTTCTTCTTTCCCGTACACAAGTTTGAATGGTTAATTGCCAACTGATATTTTAGGAGTCACTCTGTCAGCCCAAAGTTCTGAATTCAACATCAGATGCTGAGTTATTTTATTATCCTTGAGTGTTCTTTTGATGATCCTTAATAGATTCTTGTTAGTACTCTCAGCTAAGCCATTACCTTGTGGGTAATAATTAGATGAATAACTTAGATATATTCCATGGTTGATATGCCAATCTGTTATCTTCGCACCAAGGAATGCTAAAGCATTATCTGATATGATAGTTGTTAGAATACCAAATCTACAAACTATTCCTTCGTAAAAGGATAGTATCGAAGCTTCATTAGAATCCTTCATGGCTATTGCTTTAGTCCATCTTGTAAAATAATCTATAGTGGTTAATATCCACTCGTTTCCTTTTGATGATGGTGGATTTATCATGCCAATAAAATAAATACCCCTCTACATAAAAGGTTGATCAGATGAAATAGGCTACAAGGGAAACGAAGCTAAATGTTCTTTTCCAACAAAGAATGCACATTTTTTACACTTCCTAATCCATTCAAAACATTCTTTGAATATGCTAGGCCAATAGTAACCAACTTTCGTAATTTTTAAGGATGTAGTACGTGCTAAGAAGTGACCTCCTGCGGGTCCTTCATGGAATTATGAAAGTATTTTCTAAACTTTATCATAATCAACACACCGTAGCAAGATTCCATTTATATCCTTTTTGAATAACACATTATCAATGAAGATATAAGGTACAACTTGTAATCTGAAATACCTTCATTTGTTTTTGTCCATACCTTCTGAATAGGTGTCCTACTATAGATAATTAACCAAATCAGTCATCCATCTTGATTCTTGAATCCCACGAGTGAGTTCAGGTTGTTGATTTTCTGGCTAAACCATAATTTCTGATTGGTGATATGTAATTTCAGCATGTTGTTTTGAATCATTTGGTTCTACAACTTCTTGTTTTTCCATATCAACAATTAGATGATCACATAAACCTTTCCCTCGAACTATCTTAGCAACCCGAATATCAAAATTATATTCCATGACCTTTGCTATCTAGTTTTCTCTTTTCTCATTCAACTCCTTATTTAGTAAGAACAGTTTCACACTTGGATTAGAAACAAGAACGTGGATTTTATTGTTTGAAAGAATATACTTGAAATTATTTAGTCTTATAACTACTGAAAGTACCTTCTTTTAAATAAATGTGTACTTTGTTTCATAATCATGCAAGCTCTATCCAAAGAAAGCAATAAGCTGCTCAATATTTTTGTCATTGAATTGAGTTAATATAGTTGCGATTTTTTTAGCTCTTGTAAGTGCATACATTGTAAAATATTTATCGAAATTTGGATATGTAAGGGTAGGAGCCTGAGAGATAGCTACTTTGATTACATCAAATAATTTTCTTCCTTTGCTTGTCTAAGAGAAATTTTTCTCTTTCTTCAGTATGGCTGTGAGTGGTTTAACCAATACTACAAAATCTGGAACAAATTTCCCAACAAAGTTGACTTTTTCCAAGGAAAATCTGTAATGCCTTCTTATGATGAGGTGATGATAGCTGTGATATGGCTTTGATCCTAAAAGGATCAATTGCTAAACCCTGCTTAGAAACAATATGACCCAGTAGCTTGCCTTGATGTACTGAAAAGATAGACTTCAATGGATTCAAAGATATTCCAAATTGCCTGCACAACTGAAAAGTCTACCTAAAGTGCTTTAGATGTTCTTTAGAGTCTTCTGAAAATACAGAACATCATCTAAATAAACTAGGATGCATTTATTTAATAAGTTGTGAAAAGCCATGTCCATAGCATGTTGAAATGTTGCACTGGTATTTGAAAGACCAAAAGGCATCCTTTTGTAAGCATAAGTACCCCACTTGATGGTAAAAGTTGTTTTGTATCTATCTTCTTATCGAACTAAAATCTTACTATAGCCACTGTAACCGTATAGAAGAGATAGTCTATCTGAACCTGAGACTATTCTTAGAATCTGATCCATATTTGGGAGTGGGTAATGATATTTTAATGAAGGCTTATTAAGATCTCTGAAATCTACACATAATCTGATTTCACCGTTCATCTTCCTAACAGGAACAAGGTTGGCTACCCAAATTGAATGCTTAATTAGAAAGATAATACCCGATCCAATCAACTTGGATAATTCTTTCCTCATCAGAGGCTCTATTTTGGGATTCACAGCTCTCTATTTCTATCTCACAGGTTTAGAATTTGGCTATAACTCAATTGTATGTTGTGCTAAACTTGGATCAAATCCTTTTAGATCTTGGTATTTCCAAGAAAAAAAATCTTAAACTCTTTCCAAATATTAATAAATGACTGCTTTTCAGTTAAGGAACATACGTTCCTGAGAAATAGTTTTTTCCCTTCATCAACGAAGATCTCTTCGTAATTGTTAGCATGAGTTGAAATTTTATTCTTAACCTTTATTAACTGATCATCAGTGATGAAGATGTATTCTAATGTGACTAGATCATGAGACAGTTTATTTTCTTCAACTAAACAATTTGGTCACCATATAAGTGCTATAATTCATCCTGATTAAATGCAGAAAACTTAGCTTCTTACTGCAAAAATCTGCAAATATGATCATCACTTTCAAAAACTTGCCAATTTGAATCATTATCAGGTACTGAGGGCCTGACAATTAACTTTATATGAGGCTGGATTTTCATATTTTCAATCTGCTCCAACACTTCAAAACTAGACCCAACTATTACAAGTTCGTCTGCATGCTTGTTTACATCTCTAAGAATAGACTAAATATTAATAGCATCAAAATCTTCCATTAGGTATGAAACTCTATGTTTTTAAGACTTCATTAATGGATTCTTACAAACATTGAAATTTTTGACTTGATAGAGTCACCAAAAATTTGTAGCATACTGAAACCTTTCTTTCTGGCCCAAAGTAAGCCATGAATTAAAGCTTCATATTCAGCTACATTACAAGTACATGAAAATTGGAGACTCAAAGATGAGAAATAGCTCTCGTTTGTTGGGAAAGTTAGAATTAGACCTGTTTGATGTCCTTTCCTGTTCTTAGCTCCATCGAAATGAAGCTTCCAAATCCTTTCTACTGAATCTTCTATTTTGGACAGCAAGGGAAGTGGTGTATTCTCTTCATATATACAATACACACCAAACAGGTGTTCTTCAACTTCCTTAAATGGATCATGAGCATGTTCTTCCACTATGTTTTCATCCATAAACATATTAGAAACACCATCTAATGCTGAATAATTAGCCACTGCATTTGAAGAGTGGGGCTCAATGTGAAATCTGGACAATGGCTCTGAATTTATAATAACTTTAGTACCATAATGACTAGTGAAAAATAATGACCAATCTGAAGAGAGATAACCTCCTATTTTTGCTTTGAAATCTATAGATAAGCATAAAGCAAAGTATGGAGGCAAGTCCACAACAGTAACATCTTGCAGAATAGAAACATTTGGGAAAGCATGTAACATCATTTCTAAATTTTTTATTATACCGACTGTATTATTTATAGTTCCATCAAGGTGTAAGACACTCTTTTCTGTAGGATCATACTACAAACCCAATTTTTCTGCAATCACTTTTGGTATAACTGTGCTACTTGCACCACTATCCACCATGCAATTATGAACTAGATTTTCACCGATAAACAGTGATAAATAAAATGGTGGTGGTTTCTTGATGTCATGAGCATTCAAAACTTTCTGAACCATCCACTTAAATTCTTTAATGAAGTCTTGCTCAAATGTTCCAAGGATCATGTCTATCTTCTAAACTTGCTTTTTTATTGTATTTGAAAAAATCTGCAGCTTAGCTAGTTCATGAGAAAGTAAATTTTATTGTCCAGGAATACTTAGAGCATCACACATTGATATATTAACATTATGATTTTTCATTACATCAACATTGTTAAATGAAGCAACTGTTTTTGAGACAGAATCAACTATCCTAGAGTAGGCCTTAGCAAAAACTTATTTTGCTTCATCTACCTTGGATATTTGAGGTATAAAAAATCTTCTTAGATTAGGTTGTAGTTGTATTTGATGGCCTTTATCAACTAAAACACTTTCTAGTTTTTGAGAAACAACAGGGTTGCTAGTTGACTTTGGAGCTATAGATGTTGTCTTATCAATGAAAGTAGGAAGGATAGGCCTATTTTGTTGCTTTTGATTTTTAGTAGCCTTCCCTTGAGCCCTAGTAGTGACTGCAATGAAATCCTCCTCATTAAAACTGACTAAATTTTGTTCAGGTGCTTTCTGAACATGAGTTTATTACTACCCACCCTCCATTTGAGGCATGAACAATGTTTCAGATTGAGGTTGTGCAACAAGATTAAGATTCAGAAAAGCATTTAGGCAAGTTGCAGCTGAATGAGGTTGATTGCAAGGTTGACACCACTCTTCTGTAGCCATATTAACTAGGACCAAAGCGTTAGATGAACTAGGAAACTTTTGGTCAAGCTTCCTTTGCTGGTAAGGTTGCCTATAATTTTGATTACGTTGGTAGGGCTACCTATTTTGTTGATTCTTTTCATAGGGATGATAAGGAACTTGATAGGGTCAACTAGGTAATGTAATTTTGTTCTCAATTGAAGTCAATTTATTTCCCATAGTCTGCAAATATTTAAACACATCATCTGATGGAGTTACAACAATAGGCTCTATGATTGTAATAGGTTGAGGAATAGGTGCTAAATCTGCCAAAAATGGCATTGATGGCCTTGGTGCTAATTTTCCATCTTGAATAAGACTATTTTCATCTTAGATAGCAATATCATAAGCATCCGGAAGTGTCTCTCCACCCATTGACTGAATCATAGTTGAGATATAATTGTTTAGTGCTCTAAGATAATGAAGGAAAGCATGATCAGCTTGAGGCTTGACACTTACTAAAATTCTCTCCCAAGTTTTAGAAAAATGGATATTGAAGCTAGACATAAATTTATTGGGAGCTCTTTTAATAGTGGACAATTTTTCAATGAGAGATAAATGATCTGAATTATCCTAGAAATATTTCAGAAATTTTTCACCTAAGTTATCCCAAGTTCTTATGCTTCCAATTTCTAGGTTTCTATACCATTGCAAGTTCTACCCTTTAAAAGATGCAACTAAAAGTCTTACAGCTACATCTTCATGAGTTATATTATGGACTGCACATAGGGCTGCAACATCATTAATATGTTCAGTTGGTGTAACCTAATTTTCACCCATGAATGATGGCAAACTTTTCATGGCAGCATTAGGAATGTCACAGTAAACTAGGATTACTAATGGACTGCCATTAGTAAAAGTCACAAAATTCCTTGGTGGTTCGATAGCCATTTGAAAATTTGGGATATTAATTGATAAAATGATACATGGTGAAGGAATATTAGGAGGAGTGTTACAAATACTAGGTCTATTATAAGGTAAAGTATTACCAACTATTCTCCTTCTAGCAGAATTCAAAGGTGAAGAAACAAACTCAGAAGGGATTCCTCTTACTGATGATCTTGTAGTCACTTTAGGCATGGAACATGCTATAATACTAGCCTAAAATCAACTCTACGGAGTCGCCAAAAGATCTTAGAATCTTTAGAATAAATTTCTGCAACTTGCTCCCAAAAGTAGCTTTTAATTTATCGTAATCTGCTATAGATCTGCTGTAGAAATTGTAATTGACATGTAGATCTGATTCGTTGTACCGTCGGGCGTGCCAAAAATTGTTATCTCTTGAAATTGCACCCTGTAGAGAGATGCCTATAGGTTTTCTAAGCTTGCGCAAATCATCTCTCTCTTTCGTAGATACAATGGAAACACCTTAGGTTTGTGGGTATACCTATTTTGAGGTGAGTCTCTGGTATCAAGGTCAGTTCCTTATTGGTGTATCCTAAACTGATTTCTAGATGATTGTAAAATGATTAAAAATAAGGTGATACACCAAATTTGTATGAGGGATTTGATTGAATATATGCACAACTGATTTGGGAAGGATTCTTGATGCATGAACAATTAGTTTTTCTGTAGAATATCTAAGGGCAAAACATTTGATTGTATTGAGGGAAAATCACAATAGTACTAATAAGTTAACATGCACATTAAAATTAAGCAGAAAAGACTAAATTTGTAGCAAGGTAAGGTGATTGATCAGGGAATTTACATTCACATGATTAATATAAAAATACACAAGACTGTAAAATAACTTAGAAAGGCATGGAATACTTCACACTCATAGGGAAAAATTGGAAAAATTTTCTTCAGTACTCATATATCCAAACGTCCTCTAGCAGTCCCACCATGCTTTCCAAAGGCACACAATATATAGCAAAAATAAAATTCACCCTCTCCTTAAAAATAGCCTAAGGCTTGTAGTCACCCATACATCTTTTTTTTATCCTTTATTACATAATAGTTAAAGGAAAAAATAGAGCATGTAATTACAAATAGGCATTATTAGTCTCACTTACATTACAGTCAAACTGAAGTTCACTGTTCTATTTTTAAGAAAAGAAGGATGAATAATTTACTAAAAATAAGGTTACTTGCTAAGCAAGTCTCTTTCCATGAACACGCAAATTTTTCTTCTTCTCTATTTTGTCCTATTGTGAAGGCATGTAAAATTACAACTCCCTATATGTGAGCAAAATAATTACAATACTTAGCAATATTTTCACAAATAATTCCTCTTTTGGGGACCACCTGCTATGTGCAAATGTTCTGATATTGACATATCCTTTTAAAAAATGGTCACATGAGTGACACTTTGCAAATGTACCTAGCTCTTTGAAGTGGGTACCACCCGTGGTTAAACTCTTGACTTCATTGAGTTTGGCCACTTTTGTGGACTTAGCATATACTATGTTTTTAAATCATGAGGGGCACTTTATAAAAGCCACCCCACAATGTTTGACCACATTTGATTATTGGAATGACCATATCATATGGTCTATTGCCTTTGAGTTGTCGGACTTAGCATATTATAAAATTCACCTTTTCGATGATCATGGTATATGATTTGGTCGGCCCTTTTCAAATTATTTGAAGCATGCACTAAGGTTTAGACTTTTGAAAGTCATTTGCAATGATTTTTTTGGTGGACACATGGGTTGTCCCCTTATCAACGGTGACTCACCTCTTGGTGGCTTGGTTGGTGGAATCAACTCTAGTCAGGTTAATTATAACCCTGGTTGATTATTTTGAATTTTTGTACCATGTCTGATTGCATACCGTTAATCTCTTACATGTAGTTAGGGTTTTGGCTGGCATTTAATGTGGGCAATGGAATCCTGACCGTGGTTAGAATTGGTTATTGTGATTATTTGAGGACATTGATCTTGTGTCCTTGGTGTTTTGATGTCATTGATCTCTGACTGTGGTTGAGTTTGAGTTAACCCACTTCTTGGGTTCAGGTGGTAAAGGGAACTTGACAATAAAGCACATTCAATTGGGTTTTTTTTGTGAAGAGGGTGAAGAGCTGGCAAAAAATTTCCCAATGCCATTATTCTATTCTCATTTGAGCAAGGATTTTAATCTATTTTGGGGCTCCTCTACAAAATAGTCTCTGTCATTTCGGGTTCCATGGTTTATGTGCAGTGGTCGTGCTTTTCAAGCTTTTCCTGTAAATCCATTTTTCTTTCCACCATGGTTATTATTTTGAGCTCGGTCTATTCTGTTTGGTATTTTGTAGCAAAGTATATGAGATCTGAGTTGATTTGTGATTGAAATTATTTGACCTTTCTGTCATTTTATGGCCCTGAATCTCGGCTTTTATCTCTCCTGAGTAAGATTTTTTGAGTTGGATTTACAGTGCTCTGAGTTATATCTACTTTGTTCAAGATTTCTGAGCAAGGTGGTTCAAGTGTGGTCCACCATTATTATTCTTTAAGCTTGGATCTGTCCTTTTATCTTCTATACCATTTTTTCCTTTGTATTTGAAAGCTGAGGTTTCATTTCTTGGCTGCCATTGTTGAAGTTTACCGAGGTTGGCTTCATTTTGTTGTTTCTGCGGGTTTTCCTTTCTCTTGAGCTCTGTAGATTCATTTTTCTTGCAATGGCCTCCATGGAGAGTTTCTGAATCTCAATTATTCTATGTTATTTGATATCTTTTCGGTATATTGGCCACCAGAGTTGTTTATAGGTGAGATACTCTCTCTTGCATACGTACTCTTCTGTTTTGTTTTCTTCTTTAGATGTATCATTGAATTCTTTGAAATATTTGTGGGTTCTATGATTTGTTTCTCCTAATTGAATCCTAAGTTTGAAACTTCACATTGGCCTGTGGACCCATCGATTCATCATCTGGTTACTTGAAAGTTATGACCATTTCGTTAGCTATGGTGAGTTTGTTCTTCGGCCAAATTTGCATCATGAATTATAGATCTATATTTTCTGAGTTCTGGGTATCTGTAGATATGTGACCTTGAGAATTTTCAACTCTATGTGTAAAATACCTATAAAATATTGAAGTACTGGTTTCATCCTGTACTATAATTATATTCCCTGGTTTTCGTGTATCTGTCATGCTCGGCTATTGCTAAAATGAGCTTGAAAATACTTTGTGCTTATGTTTTTGCTGTTATGAAACTTTGATTTACTTTGTATCTTCCTTTGTTTTACTGTGATGGACATAGATTATTTTCTTATTTCTTGATATTCATACTTCAACATCTTCTCTGTATGAGTTCTTTATGCTAGGACAATTGTTATCTCATCACTTATTAATAATATTCTAGAGATGGTTATGATTTTCTACAGATATAGTTCCTATACATTACTTTAGGTCTATTCTAAAATATTTGACTCAAATTTGTATTCTGGAGATTTTATTTGTTACAATTCATTGTTTCAGGATCAACTTGATTCTTTGAAATTCTGTAGCACCCTTTGAGAATAATTTCTTTAATCCTTTTCAAACTGAGATCACTTGAACATTGAATTTCTCCATGATATGAGTGTTTGAAATGATTTTTTTTTTAAAAATCATATCTATTGAATGCTTGACTGTAGCAATATTCTTGACTTTCTGAAAATAATGTATAATGTTTTTAGAAACTATGCATAACATATTATTTCTGGAACTCTGTTTACAATTCCTGCATGTTGGACAATTCAAGTTTTGTCAAAAATGAAGTTCCATTTTCTTTTGTGCTTCAATGTTGTACTTGAGCTTCACCTGTAGCAACTAGCTTTTATTTTTGTCCTTTCCTGCAACAACTAGCTTTGAAATTTATCTTTCCCGTAGCAACTTAAAATTTAAAGTGTTTATTTGACATGGCGAAGCCGTATCAAATTTTTTCCAGAATCTTTGTTCCATCTAATTTCAGTATAGTATTTGTATTTTCTGATTTGGAACATAACACTTCATGTTTGAAGCTAGATTGGTAAATAAAATGAGACATCATAGTTGTGTTATCTTGCTCATGGCATGCTTTGCTATTTCTTTGTATCACTTACTTGATTAAAATCGTTCCTTTAAGCATGTAGTAGTTAAAACAACATGATTGAAAGTTGTAAATATCCATTTTATATGGCGAAGCCCTTTCAAAAAAAATTCAGAACCTTGTCTTCATTCCTTTCAACTGTGACCGTCTCTTTTAGCCAAACATCCACTTTCAAATTCTGATTTTCCTTCTGTTGCATGTGCTTCTATTGCCAGTCTCTCTTCAAGACTTGAACTTATACTATTTTAGAACATTTGTTGGAACTTTGAGGTACATTATTCATTTTATTGCATGAACTTATGACTTGTCTATTATTCTCTTTGGCTACAACCTGTACCTGCACACTTAGGAAAATAGTTAGAAAATAGTTAGGCATTTTGACCTCTCTTATGTCCATGTTTTCTTCTTTCTTTTCTCTTTCTTCTTTCTGAGTGAATAAAGCATGCATGTAGTTTTCTCTTTAAGTAGAATACACCTCATGTTAGGAGAAGATTCATATGCACGAAGTAGGATATTCTATTAGTACCCAAATTTGTTCTCCTTTTTAGTCTGAACAGCATCAGAGATATGGCATGAAGCTTGAAGTTAGATAGATCATGATGTGTGTCGTTTTGTATCCGGGGATGTGGTCTAATTGGTACTCAAATTTGTGGAAAGATGGATAACACTTTGAAAGGATTTGATCTGACCCTCACTATTTTAGGTTGTGCCTTTTCAACCAAGGTAAGAGAATGTATATTATAACCTCCAAATGGTGAAGGAGATGAAGATATCCCTCAATTTATGCGAATAGTATGAAAAGGCCTTAGGAAAATATGATCAACACTCCAAATCTAACTTTCACAAGTTGTCACTCCCAGATCATGGAGATATTTTCAATGCAAGGCAAGGGTTACTGAAGACATTGTATAATCCTGATTTGTTTTGTGCATTTGTGTAAATGGATTGTATTCTTTTGTTGACACAGAATGTAATGCAAGGGTAGTATTGGTTGGGTTAGTTTTTTTGAATGAAATTTTTGGTGGGATGTTGACAAGACAAACTGGGATATATCAGATCTTTGACAACCTCTACAATACTTGAATAACTATCAGATAAAATTCTTCAAATAATGAAGATATTCTTTCAAGCAGAAGATGCATGAATGGAAGCCCAAGTTGCACTTTTCACACAATCTTTGAGAATTCACCACAAAATCTTGAAGTAAAGAACTCAATTAAACACAAAAATCCATCATCAAACCACACCTAATGTACCCCCAAAGGCTTACAAGCAATCTTTGCAGTCAAGGAAGGTAAAGTGATTTTAAAATTGTTTATCTCTTTATCAGATGAAGGATCTTCTAAACATGAGATTGCAAATGCCACTGAACTATCAACAAGAAATGGAGAGTCTGTGTGATTTCTAAATACTTGAATGCAAGATTGCAACCAGAACAATGGAAACTATTTGCATGCATTTAAAAATTATAACAGACGTCATATTGCCCAGAAAAACATAGATTAACTCAAAAGCTTGTTAGATTCATCAACAAGGGAGAGTTTCATGAACAATTGCAGAGCTGTGTGATGGCTATACACTTGTAAACAAATCACATACATGAAGATGCAACACATAAGAAATTATTTTGGTTCTCTAGTTTTCTTTTTAATAAAAATGTGCTCTCTCTCAAAATTTACTCATGATTTTCAACTTTTCCCGACCCTTCTACATGTCTCAAAACATGCATTATATACCTCTTTCCACATTTGATCATTCTTTCCCAAGAAAATAATAAGCCATGGGATCAATTTTGTAACAACAATTGTTCATGATTCAATGAAAATGACATCAAACAGAAAAACACTCGCAGGTTGCCAGGTGTGCCCAAAAGATTAAATCACTACAAATATCTAGATCATTAACCACCCTAGAGGCATGTTTTTCATCATTGAGGCATGCAAAAACCTTTCACTCATCATTTTCACCTTTTTACAGTTTCAAATTACCTCTAGAACTTTTGATTTTGTCATTTCACATTTTTGGTAGGATTAGGTAAAAATTTATTTCAAAACCACCTTAGATCAAAGAATTAAGCCATGAAAGTGATGCCAATGATTCCGAAAGGCCAAGACGACACAAAATCACTATAAATTTGATGAATTTTGATGCAAAAATCGTGATTTCAAGATTCTTGGAGCTCCCACGGCGGTCAAAACAAATGGATAAACAACAACCGTCAATATTATCCATCTTTTAATCCTAGCCCTCCACATGGAAGATGCGGACTTGGAAATAAGCTTGAGTTACCTTTTTAAATTTTTGGATAAGGTCGGACACGTGGCAAAAAATGATTGGAAACAAATTCGGGCTCATTTTTAAATTTTCCACATTTTTTGGAAAAATGGAAAATTTTGACTTTTTTCTCCACCCCTCCGCCTTTGAATTTTGGAGCTGACACGTGGCACATGGTGGGTCCCATTTAGATCGTGCTTCAATTCTGCACATTTTGACCTTTTTTGGAAAATTGGAAAATTTTCACTTTTTTACCCCGTGGGTCCGCATCTTCGATTTCTCCCTCGCCACATGTCTCCTTGTGATTCGTTGCGGGCCAACGCTCCAAATTTTGATTCTGAGCCATTTTGTGAAAAAGGGAAAAAATCCTATTTTACCTCCACAAGCCCGCCAACCTGCCTTGTCCTCTGCCATGTGTTGCTCGATGATTCGCTAGCAGGCTAGTGCTTCAAATTTTTATTTTAAGCACTTTTTACAAAAGGGAAAAAATTCTCTCCCACCTCTACCGGCTTGCCAACCTACCTTGTCTGCCATGTGTCGCTCAATGATTTGCTTGTCGGCCCACAACTTAAATTTTTGCCTTAACTCCTTTGGTGAAAAAGGGAAAAGAATCCCCATTTCCCTTCACGGCCCGCACTTCCCTCTGACTCTATTGGACACATGTCCAACTTTTATTGGCCATAGGGCCACGCTCCAAAATTTTACTTTAATATTTTTTTCTTCGAAAGGAAAAATACCTCAAAAACCTCCACCATCCGCGTCTCCCCTGACCTTGATTTCTGCCATGTTTCCTCCTTTGATTAGAGTGGGGGTGAAACTAATTTTGAAACTTTAGAAAAATAGAGCTAAAATACTCTAAGTCCCCCATCGGCCTGCTCCTCCCTTTTTAATATTTTAGGACACGTGTCCTCTTCTGGTTGGCTGTGGGGATTTGAGCCTTTTTGTGACTTTAATATTTTTTCGAAATAAGGTCTAAAATCCTTAAAGGAATCCAACCACCCGCCATCCCTATTGGTGTGTATTGTTTTCCACATCATTAGGTGAGTTATCTCACTTAGGTGAGATCGTAGGTCCATGTGTCATTTAGGTCATTATGAGATTCTCTTATGCGTTAGTGCGTCAGCATATGCATCATTGGGAGTTACACTTCTATTATGGGAATGCAACTCCCCCTCTCTACTCGAGTCATCATGATTGCAGCACTGGGGGTTACTCAGCACCTCCTCTTTGTACACCCCATTTGATCTATGAGATAGAGAAGAGTTTTACAGCTTAACCAGGTTTTGCCCCTGTTTCAAATCTTTACAGCACATTTAGTTGATGCTCATATGCAGATCTCTTCACAATTGTATGCACGTCTATTGATTGCACACTCCCTCATGATTATGCTTGGGGTTTTAAACCCTCTTTCATGGTAAGAGCTCTTTTGGATCCTGCACTTCAGCTTTCTGAGCTTTCAGGTGATATTCAGATTTCATTACATGAATTTCTGCGGTGCTCTACTTGCACTGATTTTAGGGGTTTATACCTCTCCTTGGGTTGTTCACCAAGTCTGGTGTTTTTGAGAGTTTGGTGTCTATCGGGCTCACAATTCCCTTGCATATGCTCATATTTGATGCTCTACTTGATTTTTTGAGGGTACATGTACTTGGTTCTATTTGTTAGTTTTATAACTCTAGCTTTTCTCTTCAAAACTTGACGAGGTCTCAAATCAACCTTGGTCTTGACACTTTGTCTAGCTACTTAGCATGTTTTTCAATACCCTACACTGTTAATCCACTTACTTGGGTTTCATTATTTGTGTACTCCTTGTTGTGTTAGTTATGGATAAATTACATGTTTTTGAAGTGTAGGTTGAAAGGTTCAAGAACTTGTTATCCAAAATTCACCCCTCAAGGTAATTTTGATAACATTCATCAAATTATTCAGTCCCAAGCAAGTATATTGATTCAAGGCAAAACACGTGTTTCTGGGGTCCCCTCAGGTTCTTTCTAACTCTCCTGTCCAAGAAGAAAACCCAGCAAGTTTTAAAAATGTGAAAAAATTGCAAAAACCAAGCTTGGGGCCAAAAAAATGAAGAAAATTGGCTAAGTCCTAGTCCGCGGAGCAGTTGGGACAGTTGGGACGTTTTAAACCGCTAGGCAGTCCGCACAGCAGTTGGAGCAGCCGGGACAAAAGTACACGCGGGATGCGAAAGGACGAACCGGCCAAAAGTGGAAAAAATTTTTAAAGTTTTGTTATCGCACAGTTTGGGACAGTTGGACCAAAAGTACGCGCGGGACGCGGATCGGCCGGTTTGGCGCAAGTCAGTCCATTTCGGACGGTTCGGAGATATTTGTCCCAGGAAGTCTGGGACAATTGGCACAAAAGTACGCGGAGGATGCATACCGGCCGATTCAGCCAAAACATGAGACTTTCATCCGAGACAGCCGGGACAAAGGTACATGCGGGACACGAAAAGCCGAAGCGGCCGAAGGCAAAGAAGAAAAGTCAATGTTTGACCCGTGAAACTTCAAACGGCCATAACTTTTGACTCCGAGCTCCGATTTTCATAAAATTAGACTTTCTGGAATGAGCACGATGTCCTCTACACCAAAAAAATATATTTAATTAAGAGAAAAATATTCGGTTCCAGTCAGTTAATTCTCATTCTCATCAAATGACAGAGAACGCCTGCCAGACCCAAAATAGCTGCCCGCACTCAGAAGGCCATAAATTTTGCATTTCTCAACGAAAGCACACAAAATTGGTACCATTGGAATCATGGATCTGAGACAAATGCACAAAAATCAAGAAATTCCATATTTGGTGAGAGATAGATTGATATTTTTTATAAAACGTGGCCGAGTTCATAACAGTGTTTCATTTGGTGGTTGGGAGTGCAATTAAGAGGTATGGTCATCATTCTTTCTCTGCTCCAGCACATGGGATAGTATGGGGAGCATTTTGCAAGTAATATATAATCATTTTACTCCATTTAATGCCTCTTACAAGTGGTTGAAGGATAGATTTCGGGATTTTCATTTTTTCCTTCTCTCGCTCTTCTCAAATTTTCTATAAATTGGAGTGTTGGGCTCATTGTAAGGGGGGAGAGTTTTTCGGATAGCAAAGCTCTGTCAAAATTTATTTGTGAAGCCAATGTGCTGCAGGACCTTGTAGTGGACTCCTTTCATGGTGATCCAGGCCCTTATCCTGTAATAGATTGAACTGTGCATATTATGAAGCAATAAAATATCAGTTTGTGGATATATCTTCCCCTGCTGTGTTTTCTTGCATTCTTCTTGCCCCTTTAATATTTCTAAAAGAATATTGTGTCTATTATTATGTTCTTGTAGGGATCCATTATCATTGTGTATGCTTGGAATATCATTGTGAATGCATTTTGCTAGATTATGGAGAACTGTCATCACCTCTTCTAGTGTGCACTTTGCCTCTGTATTTCACGTATTTGGGGAATACTCTCACACCCTCCTTTTCTGGTGTATCACCGCTTTAGTGTAGGCTTTCATTTTATGCGTACTCTCTCCCTGTCCCTTGGAAATTTAGATTAGAATAGTTATTTTCCCCTGCATTAGAGTAGATTGTGGCAGGTAGTTTAGGAGCAAGAACCAGCTTTCTCTAGAGGTCTATCTCAAGTAGCAAGTCCCACAACTTGGAGATAGTACCCATGTTATCCAATCACACCTTGAGTTCAAGTATATGCACTTGTATAAACATAGGGGTGCTATGATTCGGTGATAACAAAGCTATTTTTATAGGATCCGACCGACCCCTCTCAGCACTGGTTCACTCGGGTCTATGCACTCTGTCTTTTTATCTCACCACTTGCTTTGTTTTTTTTGGGCCTGAGCTCGCATGATTTACTCACACTGTTGGCTGCATTCTTCACTGGAAAATCTCGGCTTTGTAATTGTGCATGCTCCACGGTTGTTATTTGGGCCCTTCTCTGCACTAACTCGTGGATTAAACAAACTTTTTCCTTGCTCTGGTTGTCCTGGTTATGCATTCATTTCCTCAGATATTGGTTTCCCTTGTGGATTCTCTGCCCATGCCAAAAAATATCTTTACATAGCCATTTCACATGTTTTCAGACCCTGTACAACATGTGGCCACCTCCCTCCAGCACCTGGCTTCAACTTATCACCTTCAGCTCCACGTAGCCCTATAGCAAACTCCACTAGCAGAGATGCACATTTCCTTGTGGACTCTACCTAGCCATTTCAGCATCTTCTACATATTGGTGTTTTTTTCTACACATGGCCCCTCTACTCAGCAAATCAGACCTGTCCAGCATGTGGTCCTAGCCACACTAGCTCTGGTCAACTTTTCCACAGACTTGCAGCACTCCAAGTGGTTTCCCTCCACGTGGGCTCTCCTCTAGCTCCTCCATGTGGCATTAGCCACTTCAAATGTGGGTCCCCACCTTTTTTTTAATGTTTAAAGGTGTTAAAGAAAACATTCGTCATGGCATGTAATTAATTTAAAAGGTTGTTTTTGGCTTGATTAATCTACCCTCCTACGAGCGTCGAAGATAGAGGGCGAGGTATGGGGTTAGCAGGAGGCTAACCCACCCTCGTAGTTAAAAACAACCCCTACTAAAATTTTGTGTCATTTCTAATGAGTACCCACACGATACCCTTTGTACCCATCTTGTGTACTTTTTTAATGCGTTTGCAGCATCTATTGTATTTTTCCATCAGTTGCGGGAATTGTTTTAATGCTATAACTTTTGACTCGTTTCTCATTTTTTAGCACTTCTTTAGTCAAAGTTGCATGATTTTCCACACTTTACGTGATGGCATTGCCAATTTTATAAACACACTACTTTTATAAAGTGCCACATTCTGGGGGGTTGCTTGTACTCTTAGGTTTTCGCACGCAGACGCATTATCAACCGAGTCCGAACGTCTTGCTTTCGTGCACCTTGCATCTTGCATTTTTTCATCATGGAGAATGCTATTTCTAGACTTGAGCATCATAGGATCACTTTATAGCCTCCACCACTTCTCACTGGGAGAGGGGACTATTTAGCTTGGCGTGCTTCGATGGAACGTTACTTCACCCACGAGGGTCTTTTACCTTCTTGATTGGGCCAGTTCCTGCACCCACTGATCATCATCATCTAGAGGAATTCCTTGACACTTGTGACCACATCTTCGGTCACATGATGATGCATGTCTCTCATTCTCTCTGGTTTCACGTGGCAGACTCAGATCCACCTCACCGTGTCTGGAGCATTCTTCAGTCCCTCTATGGAGACCCTTCACATACTGCAGTTGTTATTACTGATGTTGATTTAGTTATATCCTCTTCTTCATGTGATGACAGTTCCATTGAAACAAACTGACCTAGTTCTACTTCTGATGACGAGGATTGTGCACCCAATTTTGATGTAGAGAGATTTAAAGAGGACTTCTCTCCTCTTTCTCTCACTATTCCAGACAATGTTTTCACCCCCCACATCTCATCAAATATCGAGTGGTCTCATACTCAACCTCACATAGTCATTACACCCGCCTCCTTTCCACTTCTAGTGTGTGAGGCCCCTTCCACTCCTCCACCTTCATTAGATGACTCATACCTAGCTGACATCACTCTTCTTTTTGTTGAGCCCCCTCATTGGGACGAGTATCTGCCTGACCTTAGTCATCTTTTTGCAGAGTCCACTTGTGATGCACTACAGGTCCCTCATCCATCTATAGGTGTTTCAGAGGATTTCATCATCTCTGTTGTTGGGAGTGCCCCTTTTGGGAATCATGTCACTTCCACATTTCCAGAGACCTTCATTGATCCACCCTCAGCTGTGGATCCCTTTTCTATTGTGGAGGATGTTCTGTTCCCTTCACATCACATGGACATCCTTTCTACAGGTGTTCACTCTTCACACTCTAACAATTCTACGCACATGGCATTACCTTCGGTTCCTTGGCACTCACTTGCTAGACCTATGTCACACTTTCGTGCACCAGACTCAGAGTTCTTCATGTTGCTACCTTCAGTTTCCTTTGTGGAGTGGGAAGACTTCTAGCATGTCATTTTTGTCCTTCCTAAGGGCAGGCACATAGTTCATTGTAGGTGGCTCTTCTTCAGTCCAGAGGCAGACGATCTCATCGTCGACATTCTTCTGGGAGACTTCTTAGAGCTGTAGAGTCCAGATCCATCCATGGCATCTTCTACATTCCTCTCATCTCCCTCTTCTTCTCTCTTCTTCTTCTTTCTGAGAGATTTCCTCTTTGTACATGGGTACCTTTTTAGGCTCGTTTATGGCTAGGACCCATTTTTGGCATCTTTCTTAGATTAGAGAGTGTTTTTTTCTCTTGTGGTGGATGTTTTTCCCACTTGGTTTTCCTTCATTGCTTGGGACTTCTTTTTGTACATGGGTACCTCATCAGGCTTTGTGTCGGGACCCATTTCTCATTTCTGACTTTTCACCTCATCCTAAGTTACGATGAAGGGGGGGTGTTGGTGTGTATTATTTTCCACATCATTAGGTGAGTCATCTCACTTAGGTGAGATCATAGGTCCATGTGTCAGTTAGGGGTCATTATGAGATTCTCTTATGCATCAGTGCGTCATATGCATCATTGGGAGTTACACTTCTATTCTGGGAATGTAACTCCCCCTCTCTACTCGAGTTGTCATTATTGTAGCACTGGGGGTTACTCAGCACCTCCTATATGTACACCCCATTTTATCTATGAGATAGAGGATAGTTTTATGGCTTAACCAAGTTCTTCCTGTGTTTCAAATCTTTGCATGCACATTCGGTTGATGCTCACTCCTCCAAAGATCTCTTCACGCTGCCGTTCACATGTCCGTTGATGTGCACATCATCCCTTGTAATCCTCACTCGCAGGTTTTAAACCCTCTTTCAATCCCCCTGCCAATCAGAACATGCCACATAGGCAAATTTGGAAAAAAAGGGTCCCTGGGCCTGAAAATGCCCCATTTGTCAAAAAGGCAAAAAGTGAAAAGTTACAACACTTCCCCACTTTTCCTTAGCCAATGAAAACCTGCCACGTTGCCAATACCTTTTGAGGATGAATTTGACAGGAAAATGACACCTGTCTGACCGTTAAAATGTAAAAAATTCCAGGGATGCCCTAGAATTCAATTTTTTGACCAAGGATGGCAGATTTTTCAATTCTGAATCAACTGAAGCATGATTTTCGAACATTTTCAACCTTGGGATAGGATTTTTCAATTGTGCACAAGTATGATTTGATCAATTTAAATTTTTCCAAAATCTGGCAAAGGGAAAAATGACATAGCCCGCAAAATTGGAAAAACTAGGGAACAAAAAAGGGAAAACTTGGATTATTCTTTCAAATTAGGGAAAAATAACAAGTTTGTGATCAATTTAAAGCATTCAATTGGATGGGAAGAATTTTCGACCATCAATTCAAAGGGTAAAATGTTTTTAAGCACATACAGATTTTGAAAATTAGGGCAACATTGTGCAAGCTCAAAAATGGCACCAACATTGGCTCTTGCTTGGGGATGGGCACTCCCAGTGAGTGCCATAAGGATAAAATGTAGACAAAGTGCCAGAATAATCCATTGGGCAAAGGATTCATGAGTCAATATCACCAAAACCAACTGAGAACACGACAAAAAATGCTACCACATAGCAAGGCAAACCACAAAATTGACAAAACACCAAAAAACAAAGAAGAAAAAGACTATACAACTATACAATTGGTGCATACCTCAGATTTGGGGATTAATCCAAGAAATACTTCAAATGTCTACAATTAACAGGTAGCTCTAGCAATTCCCCATCCAAGTCCTTGAGAAAAAAGGTATGCTCACCAATTCTGATATTAATTGAGTAAGGGCCCAACCATAATGCATCAAATTTTCCATATTTTCCCTTATCTTCATTTCTGCTATCCCATAACAAAACCAAATATCCAATATTAAAGGCCCTATGAGTGACCTTGTCAAACAATCTTTTCAACTTCTCTCTGAATCTGACATGCCTTTGGTGGGATGCTCTTCTCTCCTCATCAAGCTCAATAATCTGATTAATCCTTGATTCATATGGGCCAAGTTCTTGATCTTCCAACTGTTGGGAAAACTAAAATGAAGATAATTATAGGTGAAAGGGTAGCAAAGCCTAAGTTCCATACACCAATTCAAATGGGCTTTTACCAATAGCTCTTTTAGGAGTTATCCTATTAACCCAAACTACAAATTTCAACTATCCACCCCATTTCTTCTTGTTTTGCTCCAAGGTTTCTCTAATGATCTTAAAAAAATTCTTATTACTGGACTCATCTTGTTGATTCCTGTGGCAGTTATAGTTTGAAGAATAAGTCAGATTGATTCCATATTCATTGCACATTTCTATTAAAGGTTTGGCTCTAAAAAACATGGCATTATTAGCTACAATCTTGATTGGGACTCCAAATCTGCATATGATTTGATTCAACAAGAAGTCCATAACTATTTGGTGTGTTTCTTTCTTGGTGGGGATTGCCTCTACCAACGTTGTAAAATAATCAGTGGCTACAAGGATCCACTTATGGCCAGCACTAGAAGGATCTGAAATCTCACCAATGAAGTCCATCCCCCATTACCTGAAAGGAGCTTCAATTGATACAGGCTGCAAAGGAAGGAAGCCTGAAGCTTTCAGTCTTCCAGAGAAATGTTGTCACCTATCAAATTTTGTAACCATATGGGTTGCATCTTTGAAGAGAGTAGGCCACCAATAACTAGCTCTCAAAATCTTGTGTGTTGTTACTCTTCCAGAAAAGTTTCCTCCACAAACTCCCCATGGAAATCAGCAACTATCTTGGGAGCTTCATCTTTAGTTATGCATTTCAAGAGGACACCTTCAGGGTTCTTCCAAGCCAGCCCAAGGTCTATAATGATATATTTTTTAGAAGCTAGCTTGAGGGATATTTTCTGATTTTTATTTAAGTGACTAGGGAAGCACAGGTGTTTGAGGTAAAAGATCACATCTTTGTACCACCCATAACTTATCAATTTCCCAAGAACATCTGCCCTTTATTCTTCTACTTCATTCACTTCTACATTCTGCAGGTTGCTCTAAACCATGAGCTTAACAAGACCCAAACCTCTTACCAACTTTGTGGTTTATATGTCCATATCATACTCCTGCAGTTTGTTCACCCGCCTACATATTTTTCTTGAGATATCCATCTCTGATAAGATGTATTTCACCATGGTGTGGGGAACATAAGAAAAATAATTTGAACTCAATATATAATGCCTAAAAACTTGTGTTGTTGTCACCAATGCAAATGCTTATTTCTCCATGATTGTATACTTCAGCTCAGCTGCTTGTAAAACCTTACTAAAGAAGGCAGTAGGCCTCTTAGCCCCATTCTCATATTTTTGCAACAAAACAGAAGCAATGGTATACTCAGAGGTAAAGGAAAATATTTGGAAATGCCTCTTATAGTTTGGGGCTTCAAAAATAGGTGCATGTTTAAGTGCATCCTTAATTCCTTCAAAATCTTGAATGAGAGCCTCCTCCCACCTGATAACTTGGTCCTTCTTTAGCATGCTTGTGATTGGAAGAGTCAACTCAACAAATTTGGAAACAAACCTTCTAATAAAACTAATTTGACTAAAGAAATATTATATGCCTTTATTGGTTCTTGAGATAGGTACTTTGATGATTGCTTCCAATCTCTTAGGGTCTATCATAACACCATATTTAGACACAATATTTCCTATCAGCTTTGCATTTTTCACACTAAAATGACACTTCTTTGGATTAATAGAAATGCCATACTCCCTACATCTGATCAACATCTTCTCCAAGTGTTGCAAATGATCACCTCTTTGCCTTGTCACATCATCTTGGTAAACTGCAATAAAGTCATTGATGTAACCAACAAAATCAACATCCATTGCTTTTTGAAAAGTGGCACCAACATTCATCAAACCAAAGGGCATCTTAAAAAAAACATATGTTCCCCAAGGAGTAGTGAATGATGTCTTAATTATTTCTAATTCTTTGACTACCACTTGATTGTATCTTAAGAAACCATCCAATGTAGAAAGCAACTCAGACCCTGTCATAAGCTGCACCATATTTTCCATATTTGGCAAGGGATAGTTTTCCTTCATGGATGCTTTTTTTATATTTCTAAAATCCACACAAACTCTAATGTCTCTGTTCTTCTTTCTGACTAACACAAGGTTTGCAACCCAAGATGAATATCTAGTGGGATGAATAATACCTCTACCTCTCAATTTGCTTAACTCATCTTGCATTTTCATGGAGAGAAGTGGATTAATCAACCTTTACCTCTATCTAAATGGCTTAGTCTTGTCCTCAAGAGGGATCTCATGTTGAAACAAGTCTTCTCTATATGTTTTTAGGTCAAAATATGACCAAGCAAGGAAGTCTTGATATTTTTTCAAGAGTTGGGCATATGACTATTTTTCCTCATTACTTAAACTGTTTCCCAACCAAATCTTCCTTAGTTTACAACTAGTGCTAAAGTTATGCTCTTCCACATCCCTTGAGGTAGACATGTTTCTATTTATGATACAATCAACATTGTTAAAATTTGACTCAATTGCAAAAAGACCTCTAGGAATGGTAGTTGTTTTTTTTAATTGGATCATGTCTTTCTCAAACAAAGTTTCTCTTCCTTCAGTCATGCATACCATTGGCTCCCAATCAATATTCTTATCTATAAACTCACCTTGGTTTTGTAAGAACTTAGCACTTGAGTATCATCATTAAAAAATTTCCAATGTTTCACATTATTAGGGACAGCTGGCCTAGTTAGCAATTCAATGTTGTATTCACAATAAGGTGAAATGGTGCGATTTCCAAATCTAGAACCCAGTACTACTAACTTTTCATCAATAGCATTGAGACCCCTTTCCTAATACACAATGTTAAAGGAATCAAAAATTTCAATTAGACCCCAAATTGCATGCTTATACTATTTCATACGCTGATTTTTTGTAGCGTACAATTTTCTTATTTGTTTGACAACCAGCTCTGAGTCTCCTTTTACAATAATTCCTTTTACTCCATATTTCCATGCAATTATTAACCCTAACAACAATGCCTCATACTCAGCAATGTTGTTAGTGAATTCAAAATTAAGTTTGAAATAAAAACCAAACTCTTCCAAACTAGGAGAAGCTGAACTATACCAGCACCATTTCCAAATTTGGAGTAAGCTCTAAGGAGAACCTACCACATCAAGGAACTTTGATTTTTCCATCTTTTTTTCTTTTCCTTCAGAATAACCAATGAAATTCTCACCATATACATCAACAAACAACTCTTAATAGGAAGCATTGTTTGGGTCCTCAATTAGATGCAACATTGTCTTTTCTCCATAGAGCTTGACAAGGCTACCCTCAATGGGAATAGTAGAAAAAGACATGTCCATTTGGACACTCCCTCCAACACTTATAGCCCACTTTCTTGACAATAACATACCCCACTTGGTAGGGAAATCAACAATCACAACATCCAATTTTAAATTCCTCCCTGGATAAGATGCAAGATGCACTACTAGACCTTTCACACAACCAACAACTGGCACTTCTCTTGATTCCATGGAAGTTCACTTTCCATAGGCTACTGTCAGTTTGATGTCCAAATCATTCATGACTTCTAGAGGCATGAAATTACATGATGCACCAGAATGAAACATACAATTTTGAAGTAGCTTATCCTTTATGATCAAAGTTGTGATGAATGGATTAACATTCAATTAGGAATCAACCCAATATGTGCCCAAATATACCTCAGGTGTCTCTCCAAGATCTTTGTACTACTGGTGGTGTTTCAAGGTTAACAATGATATGAGGTGGAGCTTCAACAAAATTGACATTTATGCCTGGAGTAACCTTCTCTTCTTTCATTCTCAAGTAATCAAATGCTCTCTTCTTATGCTCAAGAATTCTAAGCAACTCAATGATTGGTACACTCACTTTAATTTGGCTCAATACTTTGGTTATGTCATAGGGAAAAATCTTTGGTAAAACAACATTGGAAGGGAGACAAGAAGATTCATTAGATGGTAGTGGATTCTTGGCAGCTTGGGCATGAGGAGGACTGTGAATTTTGTTTGGGACAGCAGAAATTCTGACAAGTGCTTCTATCCTAGGAGATTCTTTTCGAATGCTTGCGAACAAGGGTGTTTTAGGTTTGGCTTGAGCCCCAACTCCCTTAACAAATTTTCTTCTAGTATTATACTCTTTCTCTTGACTAACAACAACATTCATTAACAACTGTCTATCTTGCTCTGAATGGATACCACCATCATATTTCTTAATCATCAAAGCTCTTAAGTATTCAAATTCATTGTTAGGAATTTCAAAGGCTTGCACTACATAAAATTCAAGAGCATGAGAGGGAAGAAATATTTGTACCTGTTTGATGCAATCCCAAAAAGTTTTAGCTATCGTAGCACTTATTAATTTAGTAGATGTTGTTGCTTGTTGTGAATTTGAAGAGCACCTAGCATGCAGATGTCATCATTAGTACCATAATTATTATTAGCTTCACCTTCTTGTTGGTCCACTTCACATAGAGGATGGAGTATAAGACACCTATCACACCAATCAATATCAACAACCTCTTCAACAAAAACAACCCTAACAGTTAAGGGATCAGGTAACACTATTCCTTCACGTGCTTGAGGATGTCTATCTGTAGATCCAATAGGCCCTTTACCTTTTTCATCAGACCTCTACTCATTCCTATGGTGATTACCAAATATATATTTTGCTTGATGCCTAGGCTGACCTTGTGAAGTCTGCCCAATTCCTTTCTCAGCTCTTGCCAACATGTATGAGATTTCTTTGGCAGCCCCTGCTAAAGTTTTCACAACATCTTCTAAATCAAAACCTTTGCTAGCTTGAGGTTTTTCAGGGTTTATCAATTTTACACCATCTCTCTTGAGAGGTTTCCCAATTTCTTTAATATTGTTCTCAATTTGAAGTGCCATGGTGAAATCTTGTCTTAGATTGGTTAGGTTCTTGTCTCTTAGGTAATACGCTACCTTATTATCAAATGCATCTACATATTTGATTAGACAAGATTCATCACAAGGCCTCAAATTAATAGGCAACCTTCTCAAAGTTTTTTTAAACCTTGTGTTGAATTCATTGACTGATTCATTAGGGTTCTTCTTGATATTCTCAAAATTAGATAAAATAAATCTAGGATCAATCTTGTCACCATATTTCCGTCTAAATGCATTGTTCATCTCTACCCATGAGTCAATGGAATTATCAGGAAGAGCCTTGTACCAATCCCTTGCATCCTCCTCTAAGGTGTGGATGAACAATTTTACATACACATCTTCAAATTCTATCTCAAAGTCTTCCATCATGTTAACAAAAAGTTTGAGATGTTGATCTCCAGTCATAGCATTGTTACCTTGAAAACTTTGGTAACCTATTTCTAACATCTTGTGGGACAGCATTTGGGTAACCATCCATTCCTCTAAAATTTATAGGACCAAAGGTGTTAAAAACAAATAGAGGTCTAGGTTGAGACATGTTATTTTGTGGTGGTGATCTTGTAGGAGAAAAAAAATTATGAGTGAGAGGTCTTTGGGGAATGGGAATGAAAACTTCAAAATAGATCTCTCTTAAGGACTCTCCTTCTTGAAGATTTCTAGAAAATTTAGAAACTATAGGAGTAGATTTAGGAGAAAACTTTTCAAATGCACAAGAAGGTCCCTCACCTAATGGGGAATTCAAATCAGCAATAGGATTGTCTGAATTAGATCCACGTGAAGAAGATTTGTAGTCCTCAATAATAGGTTATTCACTTTCAAACTAAACAATAGGGATCTACTTTCTTGCAGTCAAGTCTCCAATAACCTTCCAAACCTTTCTCCCCTCTAGCTCTGAGTTTCTTGAATCTATAAATAACTTCTTAGCAGAGTCCTTGATGAAGAGAGATTTTCTTCCTTCCAGTTTTGTAGGGATTACAAACATAAATGTAAATGACAAAAAGGTAAGACAACAGGTATTTTCAAGATCAAATCAACATGGATTCGCCACTAAGGAATTTCACCTTAGCTGTGCAAGAATGAACTAAAATAATATGTCAAATGTTTGCTAGTACTAAAACCTTTGCAAGGCTTTATAAATCAAACCTTCTTCTTCTTAAATCAATCAATCACAATGCACCCAAAGTGTATGAACTACTAGGAAATGGAAAAAGGGAAAATAAAACTTGAAACCCTTGTTTAAAACTTTCAGATCTGAAGGATAGAATGATATTTTAAAAATGTAGCAGCTCAAATACTTGAATACACAAATGCTCAAACTCTTCAAACACTGCACAAACAACAAGAAATTCCAAAGAAGTCCCCGAGAATGGTGCCATAAGATGTTGGGTACCAAAATTTTTCCTCCTTTTAAGTCTAAGTAGCATCAGAGATATGGCATGAAGCTTGAAGTCAGATAGATCATTATGTGTGTCGTTTTACAGCCAAGGATGTGAAGTAAATGAAACTTATATTTTTGGAGAGATGGATAGCACTTTGAAAGGATTTGATCTGACCCTCACTATTTTAGGTTGTGCCTTTTCAAATAAGGGTAAGAGAACCTATATTGTAACCCCTAAATGGTGAAGGAGATGAAGATATCCCTCAATTTATCTAAATAGTATGAAAAGGCCTTAGGAAATATGATCAACATTCCAAATCTGACTTTCATAACTTGTCACTCCCAGATCATGGAGATATATTCAATGCAAGGCAAGGGTTACTAAAGACATTGTATAATTCTGATTTTCTTTGTGCATTTTTGTAAATGGATTGTATTCTTTTGTTGAGACACAATGAAATGTAGGGGTAGTGTGGGTAGGATTAGTTTGTTTGAATGAATTTTTTTGTGGGGTGTTGACAAGACAAACTGGGATATATCAGATCTTTGACAACCTCTACAATACTTGAACAACTATCAGATAAAATTCTTTAAATAATAAGGATACTATTTCAACTAGAAGAGGCATAAATGGAAGCCCAAGTTACACTCTTCACACAATCTTTAAGAATTCAACATAAAATCTTGAAGTAAAGAACTCAATTAAACACAAAAATAAATGATCAAACCATGCCTAAGGTACCCCCAAAGGCTTACAAGCAATCTCTGTAGTAAAGGAAGGTAAAATGATTTTAAATTTGTTTATCTCTTTATCAGATGAAGGCTCTTCTAAACATGAGATTGCAAACACCACTAAACTATCAACAAGAAATGGAGATTCTATGTGATTTCTAAAGAATTTCAATGTAAGATTGCAACAAGAACAATGGAAACTATTTTTAGGCATTTAAAAATGATATCAAACATCATATTGCCCAGAAAAACATAGATTAACTCAAAATCTTGTTAGATTCATCAGCAGGGGAGAGTTTCGTGAACAATATTAGAGTTGTGTGATAGCTATACACTTGTAACCAACTCACATACATGAAGATCAAACATACAAGAAATTATTCTGGTTCTTTGGTGGTTTTTTTTTAGAAAAATGATCTTTCTCTCAAAATTTTCTCGTGATTTTCAATTTTTCCCAACCCTTCTGCATGTCTCGAAACGTGCATTATATATCTCTTGCCACATTTGATCCTTCATTCCCAAGCAAATAATATGCCATGGGATCAATTATGTTACAACAATCCTTCATGATTCAATGAAAATGACATCAAACAGAAAAAAACTTGCAGGTTGTCAGGTGTGCCCAAAAGATTAAATCATTACAAATATTTGGATTATTATCCATTTTGGAGGCATGTTTTACATAATTGAGGCATGCAAACACCTTTCACTCATCATTTTCACCTTTTTATATTTTCAAATTACCTCTGTAACTTTTGATTTTGTCATTTCATGTTTTTGGACGGATTAGGGAAAAAATTATTTCAAAACCACCTCGGATTATAGAATTAAGCCATGAAAGTGATGCCAATGATCCTAGAAGGCCAACGTGACACAAAATCTCTATAAATTTGATGAATTTTGATGCAAAAATCATGATTCCAAGCTTCCTGGAGCTCCCATGGCAGTCAAAACAAATGGATGCACAACAACCATCGATCTTATCCATATTTTAATCCTGGCCCTCCACGTGGAAGATGTGGACTTTGAAATAAGCTTGAGTTACCCTTTTAAATTTTTCGATAAGGCCAAACATGTGGAAAAAAAAAGATTGGAAACAAATTTGGGCTCAGTTTTGACTTTTGAACATTTTTTGGAAAAATGGAAAAAATTTGACTTTTTTCTCCACCACTCCGCCTTTGAGTTTTGGAGCTGAAACATGGCTCATGCTGGGTCGCATTGGGATCACGCTTCAACTCCACGCATTTTGAAATTTCTAGAAAATTGGAAAATTTTCACTTTTTTACCCCGCGGGTCCACACCTATGATTTCTCCCTCACCACATGTCTCCTTGTGATTCGTTGCGGGCCAACGCTCCAAATTTTGATTCTGAGCCCTTTTGTGAAAAAGGGAAAAAAATCCCCTTTTACCTCCGCTGGCCTACCTACCTACCTTGTCCTCTGCCACGTGTCGCTCGATGATTCAAACTTTTATTTTAAGCCCCTTTTTGCAAAAGGGAAAAAATTCTCTCCTACCTCTGCCGACCCACCTTGTCCGCCACGTGTCACTCATTGATTTTCTTGTGGGCCCGTGGCTTAAATTGTTTCCTTAACTCCTTTTATGAAAAAGGGGAAAAATCCCCATTTCCCTTTATGACCTGCACTTCCCTCTAACTTTGTTGGACACGTGTCCACCTATGATTGGCCACGGGGCCACACTCCAAAATTTTACTTCAATATTTTTTGCTTCGAAAGGTAAAAATCCTCAAAAACCTCCACCATCCATGTCTCATATAACCTTGATTTCTGCCATGTGTTCTCCTCTGATTGGAGTGGGGGAAAAACTGATTTTGAAACTTACGAAAAATAGAGCTAAAATACCCTAACTCCCCCATTCACCCGCTCCTCCCTTTTTGGTCTTTTAGGACACGTGTCCTCTTCTGGTTGTTTGCGGGGATTCAGGCCATTTTGTGACTTTAACATTTTTACAAAATAAGGTCTAAAAACATTAAGGGAATCCGACCACTTGCCATCCCCTGCCAATCAGAACATGCCACATAGGCAAATTTTGAAAAAACGGGTCCCTGGGCCTGAAAATGCCCCATTTGTCAAAAAGACAAAAAATGAAAAGTTAAAACACTTCCCCGCTTTTTCTCAGCCAATGAAAACCCACCATGTTGCCAATACCTTATGAGGATGAATCTGAAGGGAAAATGATGCTAGTCTGATCGTCAAAACGTAAAAAATTCCATGGATGCCCTAAAATTCAATTTTTTCTCCAAGAATGGTAGTTTTTTCAATTCTGAATCAACTGAAGCATGATTTTGAAACATTTTCAACCTTGGGCTAGGATTTTTCAATTTCGCACAAGTATGATTTGATAAATTTAAATTTTTCCACAATCTGGCAAAGGGAAAAAATGACATAGCTCATAAAATTGGAAAAAATAGGGCACAAAAAAGGAAAAACTTGGATTATTCTTTCAAATTAGAGCAAAACAACAATTTTGTGAGAAATTTAAAGCATTCAAATAGAGGGGAAGAATTTCAGACCATGAATTCAAAGGGTAAAATATTTTTGAGGATATACAAATTTGGAAAAATAGGGCAACATGGTGCAAGCTAAAAAATGACACCAATATAGTGTAGGAATATGAATTGATCCTTGAGCTCATAACTGACAGTTAATTATTTTCTTCTTTATAGCTACAATGGCTTCTACCATGGAGATAAAGGTGAAACAAAAGATGGATATGAAGATGCTTCAATTGAAGAATAGAAACCCCAAGGCAATGATGGGTTCACTCATACTCCTTTTCTTTCTATTTCATGCATGTGTTTCTTTATTTTATGTAGTTGTGATTGACTTTTCATACACATCCCATGAATTGTGTGGGAAACATTTGACTCTCCTTGTGAATAAAACATTGATTTTCGTAAATGAGTTGTATATTTCCTTCTACATTCTAGTTTTTCTGTATGGATTGTATAATGAACTAAACAACTCAGTAACATAATTGAATGTCTTAATCATGAAGGAAAGAACATTGATAAGATCTTTTAACATTCAATAATGAACTTTGATTTTCTGTAATCTGCATTTCTATTTCCTTCTTCAAAACTCAACACTTCACCTAATTTATAATTTGTCATCTTCATCAAGACAACTTAGTTGTCCTTCGGAGCTTTGTGTTCTTTTGCTGAAGATGACATTAAATTACAGACTACATGATCTATTCTATTTTTAGACAACACACATAACTACAGATTTTAGTTAATCATTAATTAATTCAGCAATAACTAATAACATTGAAACTTCTTTAGCCTAGGTATACTTCACCAAATACTTTTCATAATAACGATAAAGTTTCGAGTTGCCAATTTTTGTACAAGTGCAAAAAATTTCAATAGTGATCTCTTTGATATTGGAAGCTTGGTGAAATTTGGAAAGAGTGAAAGTATTGCTTAAATCTGATGATTAAGTGGGTTTTTGATCTTAGTTGCAAACTGATGTATGAGTAGAATCGAAATGTAGAAAATTTGAATAATTGTTAAATTACTTGGTCTTACAAATAGTAGTTATGATATTTAATGCTGAAATTTATAGTTAGATGTAATTTTTTTATTACTTCAACATCGTTAATATTGCCATGAGTGCAGAAGGGTATTGTGTGTTTTGCAGGAAAACATATCACAACAAACAATAGGGCGATTGGAGACCAACCACATTAGAATGATAGATGAGGTCAACAAGGGTCACCATGGAAAAATATATTTTGTTGTGTGTGTGTGTGTATTTAAATTATTATTAGGAGGTTCCCATGGGGGGGAATCACCTTCTATTGTTACCAAGGAGTTGTGTGTTATTTCTTTCATTTAGCTCCTTTATTTAGTTTTTGTAAATGATTTTAAATTTATGTATTCTCATTTGTTAATTACTTGGTTTGAGTCTAAATTAGTAAATTAATTATTTTACTAAACTAAATTATGAATAGATCAGAATATTCTCATTTATTAGATTATATGGCTCTTGGTTTACATGTTGTAAGTTGAGTACTTGTGATCTTGAATGTTGTACTCTCTACCCCTTCATGGAAATTCGAATTTGGCCTTAGGGGCCAATTTTGGAGGCTTGTGGGACAAGTCAAACTTGTCCCACACCTCTTATATTACTATACCAACCCTACCTATGGGTTGGGGGGGTCAAAAAGAGACGCCCTATTATGATGTTTTAGGAAGATAAAAAGGTGAAATTTTTATCACACTTTCTTTCAAATAATTAAATTTTTTCCTTTGGGGGTGTGGGCTTAGATGGAGTATGTAAGTAATTCTTGTCATTCCTCTCAACCACTTATTAATTTTGCATTGGAATATGAGGTTTGACTAAGTGATGTGGAGTGGAGAGAAAAGTGAGGTGGCATCCTGACTTGGAGCCACATCACTCCTCCTCTCTCGTTTTTCTATTTATTGCAAGTCTTTTTGCTTGTTTGGGGGTTACTTGATCATTTTGTGTCTCTTTTATTTTTTGAGAGTTATAGTTTTTTTGGAGATGCTTGTGGATTGTTTGGAGCTTTGTGGATGCTTGCTTGGTTTTTGGAGGAGCTTGGTAATTTCATTCTTTGGATCAATCTCTAATATGGAGAGGTAGGAGCTTTACTCTTGGTTAAATGTTATACTTTTATTATATATTCATATGTGTGTGTTTTTGAATGTTGTTTTTTACTTTGGAATGTTTGTTGGGTGCTGGGATAGATTGCGTAGGTTTGGAGTAGGAGGATACTATGGGAAAGTTTTCTTGTAGGGAGGCATAAGAGTGTATTTGCTTGTGGAGGGATTTTGGATTGGGTGCCCCACCTTTTATGATAAATGCTTTCATTTGTTACTTGGTTCTTATGTATGAGGGAGGCATAAGAGATTGTAGGGAGGCATAAGAGTATATGGGAGGTATAAGGGGTACTTGAGGGAGGAATAAGAGTGTTGTATGGGTTTTGAGACATACACTAGAGGCTATAAAGGTGGGCACCCATTTCCCATTGGGAGACAAAAGTGGCCTCCCCATACGATATTGCTCATTTGCCTTTTCATTGATAAGCATTGCTATATTGTTGTGTTATTATTTCTTCTTGTTGTGTTGTTTTTGTGTTTGAATGTGGATGGAATTTGATTGTGATACTATCTTTGGCAAGTGATTGTGGAAGATTGTTTTTTTGCCATGAGTTGCAATCCACTCTCCCATTGCTAATGTGGTTGGTGCTCGGGGAGCCAATGAGAGAGGATGCCTTCTCTCTCCTTGTTGGATATCTTTGGTAGGATGGAGAGCATTGCGTCTCCCCCTATTTTTGTTGTGAATCGAGAAAATCATTGACAGAGAGCTATTTTTCTTGGAGATCGTCAAGCTTGGAGCTGTTGTTGGAGTACCTTCAGAACATATCCTTCTTGGATGAAATTTCATTCTTATTTCCACTATAAGTTGGAGGAACTTGTATTATTGTAATTTCCTCTGATTTACAGGAATTTGTGTTATTTCCCACCTTGAAATGGATGACTTGATAGGATAGATCATTGAAGAGCTGTAAGAGTTCTTTTCTCTTCAAGATGCTATTATGTATAGAAATGAATCAAGAGAAGGAAATCATTTGTGTGAAAGTTTAGTTGAAAGTTGAAATGTGAGAGAGAAAGTTCTACTTTCATTGTTGTAAAGTTATTTTTATTGTAAATATGAAATAAGGAGAAATAAAATTTGTAAGAAATTGAACTTGTATGCAAAATAACATTGCATGGAAAACAAAGTTATTGTAGCCATTGGAATATATTTGCATTATAGTGAAATGAAAAAAGAAAACAAATTTGATCATATTGTCATATTAGAAATGTTGATTCTTTGTGCTATGGCAAGAAAACATATATGTATTATAAGTAGATTATAGATCTCTTTTTCTCATTGTAATGGAAAGAAGAATCTAGTTGAAGAAAATGGTGAATTATTCTTGTAAGTAGATTGTTGTTACTATTAGAGTTGTTAATACTTTAAAATGAGTAGATGTTAACTAAGAAATGAAGGAAAGAGAAATAAATCTCAAATACTAGAAACTCTAAATGAACAAAAAATCAACTTCTGAATGTATTTTTACATATTTTAGTAACTTTTATTTTTTGGAAAATCTAGGCATAAAGCTTCTATTTTTCAGAAACAGGACCGCCGCCATATGCAGAGCGGCAGTCCCGTAAGCATTGTTCAAGCTAAGGTGGTTGTCACAAAACCGTCACTCAGTGGAGCGGCGATCCTGGGTTTCTCACCCAGGTAAGGCGGCGGTCTCACAACCACTGCTTAGTAGGGCAGTCGTCCACGGTTTGTCACCCAGGCAGGGCGGAGGTCACAGGACTACCAACTTTACTCGAGGTGGCAGTTCTGTCACTTACGACTGGAAATCCATGGATCCACGCCTGCCTATGAAAGTTTATCCATTTTGCACCAATTTATAAAGTGTAAAAATCTATGTGTTAACCACCAGCAAGAAAAACAATGAGAAAGTATTATGGATTTTAAAGACAACAAATCTATACAATCATGGATCTTAAAACTAGTCATTTTCCATTTATAACAATGGGGGTAGGTTTTTCCCTAAATTTAAGAACCCCAATACACAAATAAATTTGAAATAAAAAAAATATTGGTAATAGAAAATCTCTCCCAATGCTTCAATGGGAGATAGATTATAATTATAAATCTAGAAATTAAAACTACCCTGAAGCCTAGATCTAAATCTCCATGTAGAATCCTCCATGACTCTCCTAGAACATGAAAATCAAACAAGAGGAAATAGACCAAATTAGGAGAATAGAAAAAAGGAAAGGTTTTAATAAGAATTTATAAGGAAATTTAGGGCTATTTTTGGAACCCTAGTATCTAGTGGCCACAATTATATTGACTTAAGGGTTGAGAATCAACCCTACTTGTATTTGCTAGGAATGTATATTATAGAAGTTTTAATGAAAAATTAAAGGTATGTGTAGATTGGTGAATGGAGCCATTTATTTACCTTGGTGTGCAAAGTCACTAATCTAGCCCCTAACATGTTTTAGTAAATTAAGGAAATGTTGGACATTAGAACTAATAAGATAATTGAATTAAAGTAGATAAATATAAGGTAAAGTTTTAGGGTGTGAATGTTAGTTGTGGAGGAATAAAACATTTAACCAAGGAAATTAAATTATGATCTCCCTAATTGAATGTTAATTAATTGACTTTAGAGATAAATTAAGAGTATTTAATATTTGAACATAGACCTGGTCCATCCTTTGTAAATTAAAGATTATTGGTGAAAATTAATTTAATGCACATTAGAGGGTTGACACCCTTGTAACCTTATAACTTAAACAAAAAAAATTCCTCAACTTTCGGGATAATTTTTTAGGGTTTTTAGGTGTTCCTAGAACGTCATTTTTTATAGGCGTTACACTTGGTATCAGAGCCATGGGTTCAACACTTGGATCCTAGACTGAAATTTAAACCTAGAAATCATCTAGCAATATTTGAACCTCTGTGATTAAAATAATAATAAAATAATAAAGTTAATGAAATTGTTGAACTCGCTTAGGGGCATTTTGTCGAACCTGAATAACTAAAAATATTAAATTAAATGGATATTATTACGAACTTCTGGTGTAACAAGAACTTGACATTTCTTTTGAAAATATGTTGTTTGATGAGTACTAATTATTTCTTTAGTTCTATGATGCGATAAATCCTTTGAGAATCTTCTTTGTTGGAATCATAAATTATATGGTGTGATTCTTGTGGTTTGGCATTAGTGGTTGTGTTCCAGGGTTAGGTAGAGTAAAATTGAAGTTGTTTAGTCACCTAAAGCTTCCCTCTTTCATTTAGTAGTTAGACGAGTTAGTTTGGATTGCTGCTTTGGCGACTTAATCCCCATGTGAGTAAGTGGATATTAGGTCTTGGTGTCATTTTTGATCCATTTGTGCATATGAGTTCTTACAACTGAGCTCGAGGTATAATACCCCTATTGGCGGCCATGAAGGACTGTGAAGTGAATGTGATGTTGACTTTCTCTATTTTACGTTCGTAAGCTTGTGTTATTTTATCAAGGACCAACATCTTATTTTAATCTTTGATTGAGGATCTCTGAGGCTCTTTTAATTATTTATAATATTTTGCAAAATTACAAAGATTACAATGTGGCTGCTCAGCAACTTTCCTTGATTGGGTTTTACTTTGATTGGTGACTCAGAGTTCATTTATCTTGTTGGATAGTTAGCTAAAATGTTACGTGATTCCTTTTTGCATGTTAATGAGCTTGTTCTATGTTGTTGTATTGTGACATTTCATCGTGTTGGGGTACACCCTAGGTGCCTTGAGTGTCCTCTTAGGTGCTTTAAGTTATGCCTTGGTTTTGGAATGATGGAACCTTGAGTTTGTCTAGGATCTTGGAGTGAGTCTTTCGTTACTCAGTATTCTAGAGAGAGAGAGTTCGTTGTGTAGTGTGATTTAGTTGGCATTTTGATAGATGTGGTGGTGATTCTCTTACAACCTGGTAAGATATTTTATCCTTGTCAGAGTAGATGTGTGTGGTTTTTGGCTTATGGATTGTGTGAGGGTTAGATTGACTCTTGGTTGACTATATTCTTTAGTGGTTAAGTTTTTATTTGGTAGTGATGTTCTATAATGACATGCTAAGTTTTATCATGATTTCCTTGTTTCTTTATAAGAAAGTATTGACTTGTGGATTGTATGTATCTTGCTAACTATGGTTAGATTTAATCCCATTTGGGTAGTGTGTTTAATTAAGTGTGTTTTTTTAGCTCTCATTAACCTATAAATAAGGCTACCCCTATCTTCAACTTTTAGATTCTTATGTATAAATATTTATGACCTGTTAATCTTTGGATTATGTGGAGACACATATGGATGTTGTTGGGCATTTTGATACTTGCTCTTAAAGATGTTACTTTGGTAGATCTTAATATTTTAATCTCGGTGGTGCTCTGGACCCAATGGAGCCCACCCTATAAATATTGTGTTGTTAGAAGGCTCTGGAATCTAGTTATTCCTCATATTATTTGGAAGATATGGAAAGATAGAAATGATATTATCTTTAGAAATAAAACATAGAATTTTAAGATCAGTATTGGTAAAATTTCTAATGATATTAAAGAAAATATTGCTAGATTTAAACCCTCCAAGAACAAGAGTTATCCAGAAAATGAAGAACATATCTTGTCCCACTGGAAGATTGGAGCTAACAATATCCAGAATAATTCCAGAAATAATATTGATAGAAAAATTGTGCAATGGTCACCTTCTGAGAGTAACGACTTGTCCGAACAAAGTAATTATGAGTTTGAACTTGCTGGCGTTGAGGAGTAAAAACATGATAAGCTAGGAAAAATACACTAGTAACAAGGAAGTAAAATACCAATAATCATACCTCCTCCTTCGCGTTCCATAGAAAACCTCAGAATGGGCTAGAAAACTTGGATTGAGCCCTGATTGTGTGATATGTAGGTGCTTTTCTTCAAGACGGAGCAAGACCTTCCTGCAACAACGATCTTCTTACTTTGAACTAGATGGGGAAAAAGGATTATGAGGCTATTTTGGCATTAGGACGAGGCAAAAAGGATGTTCTTTGCTCAAAGGATGCAAGAACTTAGATATGGCATGCAAGCTTATTCTCCGTGTGTTTAGAGGGGAGGGGTAAGGTTGTATTTATAGCATGGGAGGAGTGATTAACTTAGAGTAATTTAAGTAATCATGGTTTGAAAAATGTGGGCAAGATTAAGTGAGTGGTTTGAAAATGTGGACAAGATTAGGTGAGTGGTTTGAAAATGTGGGCAATATCAAGTGAGTGGTTTGAAAATGTGGGCAAGATTAGATGAGTGGGGGCCACGAAGAATGGGTGAGGATTTGAATTATATTTTTAATTCATAAGTGGAGGATTTTAGGTGAGTGGGGACCACGAAGGGTGGGTGAGGATTTGAATTTGAATTTTTAATTCAATAGTAGAAAAACATGGAGAATAATATGTGGTGAGGATTGAGTTATTTTTTAGATTTTTGAAATGGATAATTAATCAAATTATATTTGATTAATTCGAAGTGTATTTTTGTGGGAAATGAGGAAGGGGAATTAATTGATTTAGGATAGATGTGAAATTTGGGGTGTCTACATTTGCCCCTCTTTGGAAGGGTACTATGAAAGTAGTGTCCTTTCAAAGAAAGTAGATGGTATGGGGGAAGAATTCAATCTACTTTTTAAAACAAAAGTAGAGAAAATGTTTGTTGGGGAGAATAGAAAATGGTGTGTGACGGATGTCATAGTATCCTCCAAGACAAAAATGTCATGAGAAGATGTGATTATGGATAGATGTGGTGATGCCCCCTCGAGAGGACTGATGAGAACGGAATATATGACAGAACTCTCGAAAAGAAGGGAAATGGATTCGGTGGAGAAGAGGATGATAATGGAGTGGAAGAGACTGAAATGACCACATGACGCGAATGGAGAAAGGATTCAATCGGCCTTGAATGCTAGGTGTGAGGGTGTGTGGGAAAGATAAAAGGGAATGGATAGGATTGGGGGTTGATTACGAGAAGAGTAAGGGAGATAGGGGAGGGGAAAAAAAGTAATGAAAGAGGTAAAAATAAGAGATAGGGATGATAGGGGAAGAAGGGAATGATGAAGGAAAAACAAGGTAAAAATAGGAAAATGACAGAGTAGAGGGTGAAGGGATGAAATAGAGAGATGTGAAAAATGAAGGAAGCAACAGAGATAGTAAAGAGGGATGCATGGAAGTGAAATAAATGATAGAGCTGAGAAAAGCAGGAAACGGGAAAGGATAAATAAGAAGGAGAAAACAAGGTGGGAGTAGGGGGTGAAATGGAGGAAAATGGAAAGAGGACGAAAGAAGAAGTTTAGAACGGAGATTAAAAAAGAAACTATGAGGGGTGTTAGCCCTAAGTGTGAAAAAGAGGAGATAAAGGAAGAGAAATAGATACATAATGAACGAAAAGGTAGGGGTGGTAGAGAAAAGGAGAAGTGGTCAGAAGAAACTTGAAAATTAGTAGGAGAGGGAAGGAAGATAGAACTGAATACAAGGAGAAGATTGAAGGATATCCCTGTCATTGCGAGGAAGACCAAGGCCAATAATATGGAACAAACCGTATTGAGATGCATGTGGAGTGTTGTATGATAAAAATGGATAGGACAATGCTGAATTTAGCTAAGTTATGATGGGGAAGTAAGGAGGAAACGTGATGGAAAAATGGGAAGAAGACGATACAAGGGAAGGGAAATAAGACGAGGGGTGGGAGAGAGAAGAGGATAAAAAAGAAAATGATGTAGAAGGAAAGCGAAAACAGAAAGGGGGTAATAAGTGGAAAGGGAATGGTATAAGGAATGTTTTGTAGCAAGAATTTTATGCAACCCCTAGGGTGCGGAATTGGATAAACGATGCCAAAAGATCTCATAGAATCCCACTGAAACTTGAGGATACTAGGATTTATGAGAAAATAGGATCAGGATGTCTGAGGGTCCCCCTCAGATTCTTTTCTAACTCCATTGGCTGATATAAGAGTGTAGATTCTGGAGCAGTTCTGAGTAAAAAGTTGACAAGAAAAGGTTTGGAGTGCAGGGAAAATTTATCCACTTGGGCCAGCAGAAATCTATGACCCTATGGGTGCATAGAAGTCTTTTATCCATTGGATATGCAGCTGGGACAGTTCCAAATGGACATCTTTTACCCTTGACGAATCGAGCTGGTTTTGGATGCAGGTTTTTAGTCCGGGAGAACAGATTGGGGACCCTCTGGGAAAACATGCTTTTAGGATTGCGAAAGGGTGCCAATAAAGGCCAGAAAGTTAGGGAAAACCCTTTGCCAATATTTTGGTGGGACTTCCGGGATGTAAGTACTTTTAACTGGACACAGATCTAGTACGTTCAAGGGAGTGAATGACGGTTATCCATTGGATCAGAAGTGAGGTACCTTCCAGAATTTTTTAGGGAAAACCCGTGGACAGTTGGGATTAGCGTTTTGGACAGCAGGTACGATGGATCCACGTGAACCGATATGACCCTATAGGAGCATGTTTTAATAGATATAATGCGTGAACCTTCCAAATGCATGGGTTTACCCTTGGGGGGATATTTGTAGTGATGGGATGCGAAAGAGTGAAGCCAGATGGGAGTGAGGATCTGGGATCCCTGCCACGTGCATTCTTTTAGGTCCAAAGAGGATATAAGTGATGTAGCCTCATGACCACGCGGTTCAGGATTTTGGGCCCAAGACAGTTTGGGAAGAGCTGGGTCACAAACATGTATGTGTAGATGATGGATCAAGGAGCCTTTGAAAATTTGGGGTGTCAACGAATGTGACCTTAGCCAAAAATGTCAGATTATGAGTTGTATGTTGCCAAGAGCAAAACCTTGTGGAGAGCTCGATAATAGGGGGATTGAAATAGTGGGTATTAAGGTGTACTAAGTTTAAGAATTGCGTATTTTACAAGTGAACTACGCATCAGGTGAGGGAGAAGTATCACGATGACATATTTTAAGGTGTAGGAGAGGCAATTGTTACTCATAAAATTGTACATGTGCACTCAACGTGGTATAAAGTTCCAAGATTACGTGTGAGCGTGTTTGGAGACTTGTGGATGCAAATTCGGTTTCCCACCGACGTTCTAAAATTTAAAGTTTGCATGTCTTGTATCCCTAAAAGGAGGTGTATAGATCGCCATATCTCTCTTGATTGCCAGAGAAAAAGATTTTAGATCTGTATCCTTAGTATGGGGAATTTTTTTGGAAAGCTGATGACAATCTCATCTTATGGGGGAGCTCTTCTGGTGGAGCCTATCTTACATTTGTGAGTGGTTAGTAGTTGATTGACAACTAGAGAAGGGTGATATGTGGTGGTAACTCTAAGATGTGAGTATGAATGAAGTGGTAATGGCCATTGATACTGACATTTCAAGTTTCCTGATGGGAAAGCCTTGTAACCTTGACAATAGTTCATGGATTGGCACTCCTATTTATACTTAGATCTTGTCCTTTCATTGTTGCTTGGAGGTTTTCGTAGGGTCACTGGCACACCGATAGGGATGATATGCAAAGTTAAATACAAATTATGATATTGGCGTTAGGGGTTTCAATGGTTCGGCATTTCACTCTCATTGATCGTGTCTCCTTACATTCTGGGAGCTATTCTGAAGAAGGGGCAATGTCAGTTGTTTTTGAGTTATATGATCAAGCAATGGATTCAAACCATAGTGTGCACCACACTTCTTCAACTTTGTACAGGTTGAATTTGTGGAGTTCGAACTTCCCATTCAAGGATATCTTGCAGCATGATTTTACTCTATCTACTTTGCATTATTACTAGTGTATTGTATCAATCCTTGTGGTGTCCATTTTTCCCAATGCATATACATGTGGATGACCTCATCAAGCCTTGTTGCCAGGACCTACCTTATTTTGAAAGCATCCAATCCTGGCCTTGATGCTTACGGGAGTGATTAGTGTATCAGTTATCATTTATCCTTTTATCACATTTGAATGGATAATTCTTGGGGGTTGTGTTAGCAAGACACTTGTAAGGGTTAGCATTGCTTAGGTGTATCTACCTCTGTGTGAGAGTTAGGTTTCTAGTTGTGTTATGAGTTAGCTCTCTCCATGTCTATGGGAAGTTAGATTAGGTCTTATGAGTAAAAACTACCAGTATGCAGTTTTTCGTGGGCATTCTTCACAGAGGAGAGGGTGAAGTTGCACTTCCCTCCTTAGAGACATCCTTTCTTATTGAAGCAAGTTAACACATTCTATTGTAAAGTAGGATTCATTATGAATTATGATGGATTTCACATAGATGGTATGAAGATCAAACTTAGAAATCTGGAAAGGAAATCTAATGTGGGTGAAAACTAGGTGGGAGTAAGGGGTGATAATGGATGAAAATGGAAAGAGGACGAAAGAAGAAGTAGAACAGAGAAAAAAAGGAAACTATGAGGGGCGAGTAAAGTGTGAAAAAGAATAGAGAAAAGAAGAGAAATAGATACAGAATGAACAAAAAGGTCGGGGTGGTAGAGAAAAGGAGAAGTGGTTAGAAGAAATGTGAAAATTAGGGGAGAGGAAAGGAAGATAGAATGAATACAGGGAGAAGATTGAAGGACTCGTGTCATTGCGAGGAAGACCAAGGAAAAGAATATGGAACAGACTGTATGGAGATGCATGTGGAGGGTGGTATGATAAAAAAAGACACGACAACGCTGAAAGTCAGGTTATCAATGGGGAAGTAAGGAGGAAATGTGATGGAAAAAGGGGAAGAAGACAATACAGGGGAAGGGAAATAAGACGAGGGGTGGGAGAGAGAAGAGGATAAAAAAGAAAATGATGTAGAAGGAAGGGAAATATAGAAAGGGGGTAATAATTGGAATTGGGAACAGTATAAGGAATTTTTAGAGAAGAAAGAGGGGAGGAATGACATCGATTGGAAAATATGCGGAGATGTGTGAAATGAGGATAATAGGATGGTGAGAAAATAGAAAAAGGATGTATGATGAAGACAGTAAAGATATTGAAGAGGGAAAAGAGAAGATGGAGAGATGGGTGAAGAAGCGACAAGAAAGGGTGGGATTGAGGAAAACATAAGAGGAGAGAAAAGAGAATTGGGGATAGAAGAGGCAATGCCAATGAGGGGACGTTAGGAAAATCCCCCTTACAATGAGTGGTGGGGAAGGGTGAGAGAAAAAATGAAGAAAATGAGAAAGCTAATGAGGATTGGAAAGGGTAACGCTAACAAATGGACATTAGGGAAATCCCCCTTGACAATGAGTGGTGGGCTTAGAGGAGGTGTGAAGAAGGAATGAAAGGAAACTCTAGGTAAGGTCCAAGGGAGTGAATGAGGTGTGTGTGGTTAGAAATGTGCAGAATGAGGATTGATGATTTTTAGGGAAAACGAGCTGAGGATGAAGAGGCACTTGACAATTATTAAGGATCATAGCCAAATGGAAAGGAGACAGATCATCCTTAAGAGTGATGTCGATTAGTGAGAAGAGGATATGTCAAGCAGAGGATGATCATAGTATGTTAAGTAAGATCGCCAAGCTGAGGAAGAAGAAGGATGATGTTAGAGTTGGTGGGAATAGGGTATGACAAAATGGACTGAAGGGGAACCCTCAAGTGAATTTTCCATACTACGAGAGCGTGTAAGTAGGATGACCAGGCATAAGATGGATTTGGGGAAGGATGAGAAAAGAGTGAGTGAGGTATGCCTGAGTGGTATATGATATGAGATGAGGTGATAATAAGAAAGAAAGGAAACAAAGGAGTGTAACATGAATGGATGAAGGAATATATGTAGTGGAGGGCGGAGAGTGTGAGGGGAATCCTTAATTGGGATGCCCGCGTGGTGAGAGTAATGATGCGAGAATGAGAAGTAGAAGAGGTGGAATGGGAAGATGTGTTTGGTGGTGATTGTTGTTTGATGAGAGGGGAGGTGGTGAAGAAGCTTCTACAGTGGGAAGATCTTAGGGAGAGGGTAAACCTCCACTGAGGATTCCATATAGAAGGGGTTATTAAGTAAGATTGTCAAGCGGGAAGCAAAAGGGTGAAAGGAAAGAATACAAATGGGTGAGAGGGGACAGGAATGGTGAGAAGGGTAATATGGGTATAAGTGGCGGAGGAGTAAAAATGAGGAGTGAGGATGAATGGATCAAATACATGGTGATCATGGTGGGGGAGAAGGAGCTGCTGGATAGTGAATGCTACTTGAGAAAGATCGTCAAGTAGGATTCGCAAACTGCAACGGTGATCAAGTAGGATTCCCAAACTGGAGAATGCATTAGTATGGGTGAATGGATGGGGTGCAAAGTAAGATGTTGATCATGCAGGAAGATACTCACGTGACGAAAAGCATCTTAATTTTAATATAGCACATAACAGGATGCATCGTGATATAAAAGATCAGGATGACTAGACTGTAATATGCGTGATAGCATAGACAGGGGCCATCAAAAAGGTTTGATGCCCCAGTACGATATGCAAATGGAAGAGAGCATAGACAGAGGCCATCAAGAAAGTATGATGCCCCAGTACGACATGCAATCAGATAACATAAGAATATTAGAGAGAACACCAGGATACATAAAATCAAGATGCCCCCTGTAATATATCAAGATACAAGAAAGTAATTAATAATTTACAACTAATAATGCAACACAAGAACCAATAAACATGTCCCTAACGTGTTCCACAGTGAGGATTGATTGGATGTGCCCCCAAACAGGGGTATGAGGACATAGTAAAGTATTGGGTCATTGTCCTCAAACAAGGAAACAATGAGAGCCGGATTTGCCCCAAGCGAGGATTCACGCGAGGAGAAGTGGTTTGAATTTGGTAGTCATAAGGTGATTGGATCATTCGTTGGGGATAATAGTTCAAAGGTTGAATTGTGTTGGTTATTTTAGAGTTTTTGTTTTTTTTTTTTTTATTTTGTGGTTTTTTATTTTATATATTTATTTATTTTTACGATTTTCTAATGTTTTTTAGATTTTTGACGATTTTCAAATGTTTTTGATTTTTTTGACGATTTTCAAATGTTTTTTTTTTTTTTTCAATTTTTTTTTTTTTTGACGATTTTTCTAATGTTTTTGGATTTTTGACGATTTTTATTTTTTTTTCTAATTTTTTTGGATTTTTGATTTTCAAATGTTGATTTTCAAATGTTTTTGGATTTTTGACGATTTTTTGGACAAATGTTTTTGGATTTTTGACGATTTTTATAATGTTTTTGGATTTTTGACGATTTTCAAATGTTTTTGGATTTTTGACGATTTTTACATGTTTTTAGATTTTTGACGATTTTCAAATGTTTTTGGATTTTTGACGATTTTTACATGTTTTTGGATTTTTGACGATTTTCAAATGTTTTTGGATTTTTGACGATTTTTACATGTTTTTAGATTTTTGACGATTTTCAAATGTTTTTAGATTTTTACACTGTGATTGGCAATTTATGGACCAGAGTGCAGACTTATTTTTGAGAGGCGATAAACATGGATATTATCCGTATGTACCGTGTTCCGTGTTGTAACTTATGCTCAGAATAACACAAATTCTCTTTCCATTGGCAGGATATGGTGGTGATGATATGATGAAAAGAATTCCAGCTCCATTCTTGACTCCACACAACTAGTAAGATGTGTGGGCTCATCACCGAGAATCAAGAAGGACGCAGGAGGTAGATAATGAATATAGAGACAAATGCTAACAACAATCCCTTTGGGAAATTGTGACTCCATTCTTCATAACGGTACTGAACCAGTTTCAAAAATGGCTTTCACTTTATGAGTCACATGCTAGACTTAGACAGTTATGTGGCCTGCTGATTGGTAAGATATGAGGTTAAGGGATAGTTCTCTCTTCACTTAGGCATCTAAATTACGTGTTTGGGGATTCTATAATTTGTAAGCACTGTAAGATTTTGTATTTTTGAAATGACTCCCTATGCCTTGCCCCATGCTACTAGTGAGAAGCAAGGGCTCATCACCGAAGGCAAAATATAGGCGAGTGAATTCCTTTTTGTCTTTTTTTTTTTTGTTTTTTTTTTTTTTTTTTTTTTTTTTTTAATATTTTGTAATGTTTTTATGCTTTATGAGAATGGCCCTCTACACTTTGCCCCATGCCACTTGTAAGAGGTAAGGGTTTATCACCAAAGATAAGACATAGACGAGTAAGGGCACCTTCCTCCATTCCCAGTCTCACACTACCAGTAAGAAGTGTGGGCTCAACACCAAAGACTATGAAGGACGAAAGATGTGACAATGAATTATTCATAAGTTATTGAATTGATGGATTTTTTTACAATAGTGCTTTGTATTTGGGAAGAAACGTCTGCCCCCAATCTCAGCCCCACACGACTAGTAGGACGCGAGGGTTCAACACCGAAGACTGAGATGGACGACCAAACGAACTGGGTAACGAAGTTTAGAGCTTTGTTATGAAAGAGAGAATGTATTTGAAGGGAATATATTACCATCAGTAAGCTTCTAGGTATGACCATAGAGGAAAGCGACTGAAAATGGAAGAAGTATGACGCTCACAAACTTAATAGGATTTATATTAGCACTTGTCTCATGATGATAAATATGAAGATGTGATTTTGATAAAGAAAATATCTGCCAATGGAAATGAATAAATTTAAATTATTCAGAGATAAGCAAGACAAAAGGAACAATGTACACGTTGTTGTCCTGGAATAGTGAGTGCTTTCAAGAATAAAATTTCTTTGAATGGAATGCATTCATGGGTTTTTCAAGGACTTGGCCTGTGTCAATGGCCAATTTATAAGCTCCAAACCCAAAATTATCTATGATTTCGTTGGGCTCAAATTTGTCTTGTTTGTCTCGTTCTTTGGGTGTGTTCTTTCGATTTTCTTTGAGAATGAAATCATTGACCTTAAATTTTCTAGGTTTGAATTTTTTATGGTAGCTATGCCATAGCCGATTTTGATATACTTGAAGATGATCTAGGGCATTAAGTTGTTTTTCATCAAGAAGCTCGAGTTCATTAAGGCGTGAGTGTTGATAATAATCTTTATTGATTACATCTTTGAAGGATATTATGAAGGATGGAAATTCAACCTTGACATGTAAAATAGCTTCCCAACCATAAACAAAGGAGAAGGGAGTGGCTCCAGTAGGTGTGTGATAAGATGTGCGGTAAGCCCAAAGAGTGGGATAGATTTGGTTAAGCCAATAGCTTCCATGTGTGTTGACAATGATGGTTTGTGTTATTTGGTTTTTTGCTTCTATTTGTCCATTAATTGATTGTTTTGAGGATATATTCACAATTAAAGATGGAAAAAGTTGTGTAAAGATATTCCTGGGTATAAGTATCTCGTAGAATGTATGCACGTAGAAGTCTTGACAGGTGAGACTAATTAGTGATGAGATGCCTGCAAGATCGATAGTTGAAAGCATGATGGACACGACAGGTTGCATTGTCGCAAGTGTCCAAACTCGATGTGGTTGTGTTTCGACAAAAAGGCTAGAGATGTTAGGCATAAGAGCCAATATTGGAAGAATAGAATCAAACTTAATGGTACCTGTTGATGGAACCTCGTCTGTAGTGTCTACAGTAATATCAAGGTTTGAAAGGGAGTCTTGAAATGAGATCAAGGTCTCGTTAGATGTTGGAAGAATGTTGTCGCCCAAAACAGGTTCAATATATGTTTGGGCTGAAAGAGAGTCTTGAAATAAGTTCAAGTGCTCAGTAGATGTTGGAAGAATGTTGTTGTCCAAAACAAGTTCAATGTATGTTTGGGTTGAAAGAGTGTCTTGAAATAAGTTCAAGTGCTCAGTAGATGTTGGAAGAATGTTGTTGTCCAAAACAGGTTCAATGTATGTTTGGGTTGAAAGAGAGTCTTGAAATAAGTTCAAGTGCTCAGTAGATGTTGGAAGAATGTTGTTGTCCAAAACAGGTTCAATGTATGTTTGAACTAATGGAAGGAAATTTGAAGAAGATATGGATTGGTTTGGAATTAGAGAGTCTTGACTGTTGTCGTCATGATCTCGTGGAATTTCAGTATATATAGGAGTTTCGACAGTAGTCAGCTCTTCATGGAAAGTTGTGGTATTGGATGTGTCATTGGTTGCAAGAGCATTGTCATCAAGTTCTACAGAGATGACATCGTCGTCAATTAAGTCTTGGACGTAATTCTTAAATCACACACATTTATCTGTGTGATGACCATCAATGCGATGAAAGTCACAGTATGTGTTAGGTTTGTACCAACATGGCTTAGCTTCCCCTTTGACAAAGGGTTTTGTAATTGGATATCTTATCAGTTTAGCCTCTTTTAGTTGATGAAAAACACTAGAGAGACTTTCTCCAAGGGGGGTAAACTGACGTTGGACTTTACGTGAACTGATTTCTTCGTGAGGTTGTATGATCGGCTTTTTGGGTGATCGCTCACTGATTTGGGTAGCCATATGAGAGAGTTGTGTTGTCATCTTATTAATTTGTTCTAATAGCTCATTGTGTGATGTTTTTCGTGAATTCATCATGTTTGAAAGAGAGGGAGAACAAAGAAAGGTGCGATGAAGAAATCAACCTATTGATTGTGATCTTTTTTTTGGGGCAATCAAGTTTTAACAAGTAAGGCTATAAGGAGAAAGCTTAAACAAGCTACTCGGGATAAATATGTGATAGCTTAAATAAGCTATAATGAAAATGGTTTAGATTTGGCTTAAACAAGCTTAGCAGATTGAAAATGTAAGGAGTACACTCAAACAAGGTACTCAATACAAGTGATATAGCTCAAACAAGCTATGATGAATATGTTGATTGGTTTGGCTTAAAAAGCTCTGATTTTGAAAGGAAGAGTAACTTGTCAACACAGTTGTGAACTCAAAATGAGATTTGAAGGGATTTGTGTCGGATGGTTTTGGACAGCTGATGAAATAATGAGTGAACTCAAACAAGTCACCCAATATTAGTTTGATATAGCTGGAAACAAGCTATGAAGGATGTTTTGACAATTGATGAGATATGGGGAGTGAATGCTAGTCACTCAATATCAGTTGGATATAGCTGAAGACAAGCTATGACAGATGTATTGTTGGCTGAAGTAGCTAATGAAATTGGTGTGATGTTTTGGTCTGTGTTGTTGGATTGTTTGGATGTTTTCGCTTGGTATTGAATTGGTCGAGAACTGATTTTTTTGTGGAACACAACTAGGGTCTGAACTTTTACAATGAACACATTGATATTAGCCAAGTTTTATGATAAAACAATGCTAAACTATTTTGTTTTCAAACAGCAAGCAATCATGTGGATTCAATTGTTTTGGCTTATGAGGTAACTTCTTCAGGAATGATCATTGTTTCATGCAATCATACAAGTATGCTGTGAAATGGTGGATGCAGGCTCTTATTACTCCAAGAAGATGCGTCCTCCGATATACCCTAGTCCTGATATACCTAATTCTGTACGGGGACAGAATTGGTACGGGGAACCCTTAGAGCACTGGAGGAGACTCACCAATTCTTACTTGCCTGTTTCGGAGTGAATCACCACGTCCAGAACAGGTTTTGTGAAAAGGTGGAAGGTGATGGAGGGATGAATGTGTATGGTGTCCTTATAACTCCCCGAAGATTTACAGGGACGATGCCCAGGCTTCGTTGTTACAGCTATTTAGGCGTGACTCGCATGCGCTGCACGACAGCATTACCTGTAAGTGAAGAGCAGCGGCGAGGTAAATACCGAACGCTGTGATGAGACTAGGTCTCAAAGTGCAATGCAGATGCAAATGTTGTTGGTGCGTGGTAGTCAAGTCCACGTCACCGGTGTAGCTTTGGTGGTGATGAAATCCACCTCGTCTACGTGTAAAAACAATATGATAAAGTGATTAAACGCAGGGTTCTTTCCAACTTGAAATAAATCACTAGCAGAAAATAATTACGTACCTGAGCGTACTTTTTTTTTTGTTTCAGCAATTGTCTTTGAATGGTGGTATTTTTGCGGGATTTTTGTTGTTTTTTTTTTTTTTTGTTTTTGACAATATTCCAGCAACGCGGTTCTACAGAAAACAAATTAGTAGTTATCCTGCAAATGAAATGTTAGAAAAGTGATCGTGGTTGTTTTTGATTTTCCAGATCGCTCAAAGGCGCAGGAAAAGAGCATACACAACCAACGACCAAACAAATATTAAGAATATGACAAAGGAAAATAATTATTAAAATGACAGTTGGAAAACAAAGCTAGAGGATCCTGCAATGTTAGAACAAGAAACTAAAAAATTGTGACCGTTTCTGATTTTCCAGATCGCTCGAAGGCGCAAGAAAAGAGCATACGCGGATACAATTGGAATAGTTTTTTTTTTTTTTTAAATGTTAATAATTATTGCAATTAATCATGATTGCGAAATAGCGATAATGATTATTTTCACAAAAAAGAAAAACGATGAAAGAAGAGGGTGAAAACGTTACCTAGAAGTGTTGTCGTGGAAAATTGAAATGTAAGGCAAAAAATTAAAAATTAAAAAAAAAAATTGTTGTGCAGAGCCCGAGTGGCCTCACGTTTCTGATTTCCAAGATCACTTTTGAAGTGCGAGGAAAGAGCATACGTGTGAGGTTGTTACGTGAAATAAAATAAAAATAATAATTTAAAAAAAAAAAAAACTATAATTTTGTTGTTTTTTGTTAAAAAGACAGGTGTTAGAAGAAATGAAACCAAAATTTTTCTGTAAGTCTAAATCTAAAAATTATTTTTTCATTGCATAGATCTTTTCAATACCTTTCCGTTAAAAAAAATGAAGTCATTCCGAGTTCGGGAGCAAAAGTTATGGCTTCCGGAAGATGGGCTACGGTAGCACTCTGAATGAAAATTTTGAACGTGAGAAAAACGTCCCGGGAGCTGGTTTTTTTTATTTTCTGACTTCTGTACTTCACCTGAGAAGCTAAAATTTTGACAGCAAGGTTAAAAAAGAACAATAAACAGAAAGAAAGAGTTAGATCACAAAATGATTGACTAAAATAAAAGAAAAAAAAAATGATTAACTTCCTACAAAGCAGTTATTTTAGCAAAAGTAAATAAATAAATGTATTTTCCGGATTGGTTGTCCCATGACAGTAAGATGATAAACTAATGACTAGTTCATGTGTTTCTATAGATTACGAGTGAATAGAAAAATCAAAACTGGGAACTAAACACCAAGCACCGAGGAGATCAAAGACAGGATGAGCTTCATAGTTTCATTGTTGCTATAACCTGCAGATACACCACAAGACACCACACAACAAAAACACTACCCAAAGCGTGAAGGTTAACCAAAGAAGACCATAAGGAACAGAAAAGGAAATAATAATGAACAATAATAAACAAAGAACAGATAAAACCACTAATTGGGAAATTAATGGTAACAGATCGAAAGTAACCGGGCGTGCCAGAATGTAAGCTAGGAAAAATACACTACTAACAAGGAAGTAAAATACCAATAATCATACCTCCTCCTTCGCGTTCCGTAGCAAACCTCAGAATGGGCTAGGAAACTTGGATTGAGCCCTGATTTTGTGATATGTAGGTGCTTTTCTTCAAGACGGAGCAAGACCTTCCTGCAACAACGATCCTCTTACTTTGCACTAGATGGGAAAAAGGATTATGAGGCTATTTTGGCATTAGGACGAGGCAAAAGGATGTTCTTTGCTCAAAGGATGCAAGAACTTAGATATGGCATGCAAGCTTATTCTCCGTGTGTTTAGAGGGGAGGGGTAAGGTTGTATTTATAGCCTGGGGGAGTGATTAACTTAGATTAATTTAAGTAATCATGGTTTGAAAATGTGGGCAAGATTAAGTGAGTGGTTTGAAAATGTGGGCAAGATTAGGTGAGTGGTTTGAAAATGTGGGCAAGATTAGGTGAGTGGGGGCCACGAAGAATGGGTGAGGATTTGAATTATATTTTTAATTCATAAGTGGAGGATTTTAGGTGAGTGGGGACCACGAAGGGTGGGTGAGGATTTGAATTTGAATTTTTAATTCAATAGTGGAAAAACATGGAGAATAATGACATGTGGTGAGGATTGGGTTATTTTTTAGATTTTGAAATGGATAATTAATCAAATTATATTTGATTAATTCGAAGTGTATTTTTGTGAAATGTTGTTTATGTATACAATTTTCTTGTTTTATCAGTTGGTCGGCAAGCTCGCAATCGTGCAAACTGTCAAAACATTCCTCATAACCCACTGAACATTCCTCAAAACCCTCCGAACATTCCTCAAAACCCTCCTCCAAACATAGATCCGCCTCCTGTGGCTCCTTCTGTCCCCACTGAGCCAGCAGGAACACAAGATAATATCATTGGAAGAACCAGGAAAATAAAATTGTCATTGATAACCTAATTCAAACTATAAGACAAAATCATGCTACAAATCCATCCCGCATGACTTTAGCCAATACATTGCAAACATTGATTGGTGAAGTCGAGTCTGCAACCAATCAAATACAGTGAAGGAGGTTGTGGAGATTGATACATTGCATGCATTAAGGGAGCTCACTGACATTCTCACCTAGCATAGCACCTAGATTGCATTTGGTGATGTTGGTGGAGGCGCCAGTTCTAGTGCACCACACCACTGTGGATCATGTGGTGCCGTATGTACTGCAGGCGAGACATCATTTGCTGGTTCACATGATTTCTTTTCTATAGATGAAATGCTGGGGAATGTTTTTGGAACTGGAGCCACTGATATTGGTCTTTCACAGGTAAATTTCAAATAAATTTAAATAATATATATATATATATATATATATACAATAGTTTAATTCACATGTTTGATATATATATATATATATATATTTGATTGTACATCATGTACATACATGTAAAAAACTAATTTTTTATTTTATTTTAAATAGCAAGAGCCGGTGAAGGAAACATCCGGCGTCGACATGCTAGCTACTGCGGTTGGGCATGTTTCAAACGTAAGTTTCAAGTTGTATAAACTTACATTTTTAATAAATCATTTAATTACACTAGATTATTATTATAATTTGTTTCACGTGTATGTTGTACATGTATTAATATTTTTCTCTTTTTACACAGGAGCCTGGCGGGCGGGTCATCATCTTCTCAGGGATTGAGGCTACTGGCACACCTCACATGATTTTTACGCAGGTTAGTAAATCTCTTTACACTTTGTTTCTAATTACTGGAAGTTCACACACACACGGATTACATGCTTTGGACCTCTGTCATGTAGATTTTTAATATTGATTTGTGTCATGTTTTTTGTATAGCTTATGACTGCTACAGAGACTCCTCCACATATGCAGACTGTGGAGGCTGCTGTAGATACTGCCATAGCATCTGTAAATCCACTAACCGAGGTACACAAGTTTTTAAATTTGTTAAATTTTGGAGGTTCATTATTTCTTATTAAACTTAAATCTACAATATCAAATTTTGTAGGTATATATATGTGTGAAATAATTAATTTGAAAATTAATTATTTGTATGTAGCTTACCCCTCGTGAGTCTATTGTTGTCCCTGTGACGCGTCAACAACAAATCGATAGGGATCATGACATTGCGGTAAGATTGCACATGCATTTTAACTAAATTGTACAAGTTTCTAAATTTTGAAGGTATTTTAAAATTTGGGTGTTAAAAACTTGTTGTTTATGAATGTGCAGGTTAGGTTGCAGGCATGCTTGGAGACACCTAGGACCACACGGATGAAATCCGTAGTGGCATCTCCCTCCACTACATCCCCAGGTCGTGGACGTGCTACTTCTAGCAGGGCGAAGAGAGGGAAGATGTTTCATGAGTAGATTTATAGTCCACTTGGATGCCACATATATGTGGTCATGAGTACATCTATTCACAGTCCATTGTATATATATCTAGCCTTTTGCAACCGCATGTGGTCCCATATGTACATTATGACACGTGCTTAGTTCGAGATGTATACATACATTATGAACTTATACATGTACATATATATTTTCAGAGACGTGCGCGTCTGGAGCACACTTTATTTGATTCTTATATATATATATATATATATATATATATATATATATATATATATATATCCATGTGTGTTGGTTAAATAAGGCTATAAATTTGGTTATTTTGGTATTATTGCTAACTCTGAGAAAGTGGGTTTTGATCTCTATTCAGTGGATTTAGTGTATTACTTCTAGTTATATATTTTCTAGTATCTTTCTGATTATTATTTGTGGTATATTTCGTGCCATGGGCATTTTGAATTTTTATTTTTCAAACTAAAACAATATTGTTAGCTCTATATCAAGCCAACTTAAGTATTAGTAACTAGAGATGTGCTATGTATAACGTGCATTGATTCTTGAGGTACCAATTTACATGAAGAAAAAGTAATGAAATGGCGGACTTAGAATTTGGGAGTGAGAAAGATGCTTTAAGCATAGTCAATAAATGTGTAGTTTTACATGTTGGATATTTTTTAAATGTGAGAAATATTGCTTCTCTCCCTCTCTTCAATCATTTGTAGTTTTACATGTTGGATATTTTTTGTAGGTTGATTACTTTTTATTTTTCTCATTATTTTTCTCTAGTTTTTTATTTTGTTTACATGTCACTTCTAAAAATATGAATTATTATATTGATTCCATAACTTCCACACCTTATTTATAATATTGGATGCTCAATTCAAACCAATTATATTACTATGTTAACAAAAAAGTGGTGTTGATGTAAGGCTATAAATTTGATCTGATAAACAAATATGAGAGAAACAATTTACTTAGGATATAACACCATGCCATGCCATATAGAACACCATGCTGGATATAATGTGTATTTGTGTCAATTTTTAGGATATCTTTAATATATAAAATTCACTAAAATATTCTGATCAAAAGGGTTGTAATTTAATTGGTGCACATGTGCAATAGTAAAAGTGTCATGTAGTGTTGAATTCATTAAGATATAAATGTTTAGTACCCAAAATTTGGTTTGGGAACTTGGAAATATAGAATTTTGTACTTATTTTGATATACACTTCATTTATGCATTGTTTTAACAACCATAGCTGCCTTCTTGATCTATCTCGCACCGTATATCCACTAGATAACAATACTCATACCTAATTTTTGTCATACTCTAGACACACATCTGAATAAAACTAACCACATCCTCGATCACACTCATAGCCTTGGATGTATATCATCCTACCAAGGACAAGATGACAACAACAGATAACATAACAACCAAGTCATTGTAATTTAATTTAAATAAATAAGGAAACACTGTATTTTGCAAACGGTGGGTCGTGGCACCAAACCGCCTACACCGGCACGTCTGGGTGGCCAGGTGAACGCTAGAGGAGGTGGTGTTTCGGTGCGCGAAAGGGTCGTTGCTTCCGGGCTACTTCGTTCGGGCGTAGTCCCTTAAGAGCCCTGAGACCAAAATATCGTTCAAATTCGACAGGTGACTACTCGGACTTCGTGGCACCTAGAGAGGCCTCGTCTGATCCGGCACCTCGGCATATGGACCCTCTACAATATCCTCTCTCATTTTTTTCTTTCTCATTTCGGTGCTCTCGCTGTCCTAATGTTTGCAAACGCACAAAATAGTGCAGTTGGAGCCAGTGTAAGGTTGTCAAACGCTGTATTTTGCAAACAGTGGGCTGTGGCATCGAACCGCCTACGCCGGCACATCCGAGTGGGAAGGTGAACGCTAGAGGAGGCGGTGTTTCAGGGCGCGAAAGGGTCGTTGCTTCCGGGCTACTTCGTTCGGGCTTAGTCCCTTAAGAGCCTTGAGACCAAAATATCGTTCAAATTCGACGAGTGACTACTCGGACTCCGTGGCACCTAGCGAAGCCTCATCTGATCCGAAACCTCAGCATACGGACCCTCTACAATAGCCTCTCTCATATTTTTCCTTCTCATTTCGGTGCTCTCGCTGTGCTAATGTTTGCAAACGCGCGAAATAGTGCAGTTGGAGCCAGTGTAAGGTTGTCAAACGTTGTATTTTGCAAATGGTGGGCCGTGGCACTGAACCGCCTACACCAGCACGTCCAGGTGGGTAGGTGAACGCTAGAGGAGGCAGTGTTTTGGTGTGCGAAAGGGTCGTTGCTTCCGGGCTACTTCGTTCGGGCGTAGTCCCTTAAGAGCCCTGAGACCAAAATATCGTTCAAATTTGAAGGGTGACTACTCAGACTCCGTGGCACCTAGAGAGGCCTCGTCTAATCTGGCACCTCGGCATATAGACCCTCTACAATAGCCTCTCTCATTTTTTTCCTTCTCATTTCGGTGCTCTCGCTATCCTAATGTTTGCAAACGCGTGAAATAGTGTAGTTGGAGCCAGTGTAAGGTTGTCAAACGTTGTATTTTGCAAACGGTGGGCCGTGGCACAGAACCTCCTGTGCCGGCACGTCTAGGTGGGCAGGTAAACGCTAGAGGAGGTGGTGTTTTGATGCGCGAAAGTGTCGTTGCTTCTAGGCTACTTCGTTCGGGATTAGTCACTTAAGAGCCCTGAGACCAAAATATCGTTCAAATTCCACGGGTGACTACTCAGACTCCATGGCACCTAGAGAGTCCTCGTCTTATCCGAAACCTCGGCATACAGACCCTCTACAATAGCCTCTCTCATTTTTTTCCTTCTCATTTCGGTGCTCTCGCTATCCTAATGTTTGCAAACGCACGAAATAGTGTAGTTGGAGCCAGTGTAAGGTTGTCAAATGCTATATTTTGCAAACGGTGGGCCATGGCACCGAACCACCTATGCCGGCACGTTCGGGTGGCCAAGTGAATGCTAGAGGAGGCGGTGTTTCGGTGCGCGAAAGGGTCGTTGCTTCCGGGCTACTTCGTTCGGGCTTAGTCCCTTAAGAGCCCTAAGACCAAAATATCGTTCAAATTCGACAGGTGACTACTCGAAGTCCATGGCACCTATAGAGCCCTCTTCTGATCCGAAACCTCGGCATACGGACCCTCTACAATAGCCTCTCTCATTTTTTTCCTTCTCATTTCGGTGCTCTCGCTGTCCTAATGTTTGCAAATGCGCGAAATAGTGCAGTTGGAGCCAGTGTAAGGTTGTCAAACGCTGTATTTTGCAAACGGTGGGCCGTGGCACCGAACGGCCTACGCCGGCACGTCCGGGTGGCCAGGTGAACGCTAGAGGAGGTGGTGTTTTGGTGCGCGAAAGGGTCGTTGCTTTCGAGCTACTTCGTTCGGGCTTAGTCCCTTAAGAGCCCTGAGACCAAAATATCGTTCAAATTCGACGAGTGACTACTCGGACTCCATGGCACCTAGAGAGGCCTCGTCTGATCCAACACCTCGGCATATGAACCCTCTACAATAGCCTCTCTTATTTTTTTCCTTCTCATTTCAGTGCTCTCGCTGTCCTAATGTTTGCAAACGCGCGAAATAGTGCAGTTGGAGCCAGTGTAAGGTTGTCAAACGCTGTATTTTGCAAACGGTGGGCTATGGCACCGAATCTCCTGCGCCGGCACGTCCGGGTGGCCAGGTGAACGCTAGAGGAGGTGGTGTTTCAGTGTGCGAAAGGGTCATTGATTCCGGGCTACTTCGTTCGGGCTTAGTCCCTTAAGAGCCCTGAGACCAAAATATCGTTCAAATTCGACGAGTGACTACTTGGACTCCGTGGCACCTAGAATAGTCGTTTTCAAAATTTACAACTTTTTCAAAATTTACAACTTTTTTAAAATTTACAACTTTTTCAAAATTTACAAACTTGACTTTTCAAAATTTACAAATTTTTCAAACAATATTCAAGCTTCTCTTAGCTTCGAGAATTTAAAATTCTCTACTAACGATACCAACCACGTGAAGGTGGAAGCTTTTCTGGCACCACTAACCTAAACATAAAATTGTTAGTCAAAGAAATTTAAGTTGCAAATCAAAACCATATACTAGATCTATATACATGACATACAAAATACACAAATTTAAAATAAAATATATTCAAACTTAAATCTAGATCTTTAAACTAAAAAAATTATATATATATATATATATATATATATATATATATATATATATACGCTATATAAATTGAAACTTGAAATTAAATATATACCAGACATGAGCATTGTAAATTCATTCCAATGAACCATCAGGATCGGATCTACTCTGAATAGCAGACAAGATTGCTTCATGATCTGACTCTCGAACCTTCCACAGAATCTTGTTATTAGGTCTTCCTCGATATCTATACAACTGAATATTTGTCGCTAGAACTAGATGTGAATATAAGAGTATTTTCCTGTGTGTCTCAAAGTCTTCAAACACCCAAACAGAGGAGTTTTTTAATGGATACCGTCGAAGCCAAGTTCCAGTAACTACCACTGACCCTGTAGGATACTCAATCTCTTCGCCATCTATAATAGGAGAAGTCAACTTCTTTCTTTCCTCGATGCAACGACATAAGAAATAGTCTGTTCCTTCTTCATTGTATTCTGTCGCAATTACTGCAAACACATGTCCTACAAAAAAATAACCAAGGTTGAAAAACTGAAATTTAAATTACATATTAAAATTTCAATGGACATAACTCAATACAAAAATTAAATAAATAACTGGATAAATACCTTGTCGCACCAAAATCAAAATTTCGTCAAAGTCCTTGGATGTTGTAACTTCATCTGCAGAAACAAGTTGTAATGCTTGTGGAGGTTGATAACTAGGAAGTAGAGTTAGAGGCCTACAAATCCATCCTTCCACCCATTCTTGTGAATCACACTCAGCAGTGACAAATTCGATACAAGATGCACAAAAACATGTCAAATTTCTTGTCCATACGGCCCACAAAGTAGCGTCTGAGCTACAAAATGAGTGCATATCACTGGAACCAGTGAGTGTCATACAATCCTCGTAGTTAGCAATATGTTTTTCCTCTATCAACCAAAAAAATCTGCAAACTGTGGAATTTTCTTGAGAACCTCAGGCCATGTTGTTAGTACACCATTCCACTATCTTTTTTTCATCTTTTAATTTAGAACCATCTTTGTAATTCAATTCTTCTCTTGCAAGAGCTCTTTTCACACATGCCCCTGCACCGTCATGCTCTCCTTTTCCATGTCCAGCCTCAGTGAAACTCCAAATATGTTGCACACCCATCTTGACATGCATTCTGCTCATCCAATAAAACATTCATGCATTCTTAAACTGAGACGTGCAATTATCGGACCATATATAATGTTGTTTGAAGTTGATGTCCCTATCACACAAGTTTCCATAAAATAACTGGAAACACCCTTGCACAAATTCAGTAGAATGAGTACGATCATCACTGATATAAAAGTGGTACTCTCTTAAAAAATTTCGATCATTCTCTGTACTATCAGGAGAATGTAGAAATGCTATATGCACAAAAATGGCAACTTGTACTGAGTTGTAATATTGCGATTGAACCTCCATTTGTGGTTGCAATGTGTAATTCTCTGCAAAATCGACCACTGAAACAATAGTACCAATAGGAAATGTGTCTTTTCATAGCTTGAATTGTTCATCCAACCATCAAGCTCTATGTGTATGCCTCGCATACTCATAAACAATTTCATCCTTAAATTTTGTCATAAATTGAAAAATGGGCATTTGTTCTGTAACTAGCTCACACCGTTTCGACTCTTTTCCATCTTTCAACTAGTATGCAACTGATTTATATTTATCAAATTCAACTAAATTATGTCCTATTGTACCTTCAATTTTTTCATGGATGCAACTTTCCAATTTAGGTAATCCGCCGCATGTACTACAACTTCCATCTAAAAAATCCTGACTATAAAAAAATTGTCCAACTTCTTTTTCACAAAATATAGTAGGAATGAAATCCCTAGAAGATATTGGTGGAACTTGAACACCACATTCAGATAACAGAGTTTTAGAATGAAAAATAGAACGAATACGTAAAAATTTAGCATAATGCATCGTAAATTCAACATGTTGCCTACAACAAGTGGTGCGAGCATGGTTGATTTTCACATAGAATGGTTTCAACATTTCAAAAAAATGTTGACTAATTTTAATTTCCAGATTCTCTTGTTCAAACTTACGAAAAAATTGAGTTTGAGTCATATCTAAGAAATGCTTTGGATGTGGGTCATGATTAGTAGAACCAACTCTCCGTTTTATAACATCTCTTGTGTTAGGTGAAACTCTAGTGTTATCATGCCAAAATTTAATAACAACTTCTCTTATAGCATCAGAATTATTTTTGTCCTTACGTGGTGCTCTAGCAGAAAATGCCCAAAAATTGACATTATTGAGTGATTGAAGGATATTACGTCTTTCAATTGCTTTCATTAGAGTTTTTCAATTAACTTGCAACATTCGACTTGTTTGTGTAATCAAACGTTGTTTTTTTATTGATTCACTTACAACACTAGTAGCAAGTACACGACGCACAATATTACTATCCCTAGTGCGTCTCTTGACACCAACAATGTGATATGCATCATGAAGGTTTTCAACAATTGTAGAGGGTTGACCACGTATGTTAGATGTTTTCAATCCTAAGGTGTTTAATGTAGGTCTCATTTTAATCAATTTCATCAAACTAACCAACAACTGACATCTTTGGGAATCATTTAAAATTTCAAAATGATTATCCCAAATTTCAGTGGCTTTTCTTCTGATTTTTCGTTCAGAAAGTTTTTCAGACATCGGTTTCAAAATGTTTTCATCAATTTCAATCAAAAAATTAGGTTTCTTATGTAAAATCCTAGGAGGTGTTTTTGTCAAATTTTGCTTGTCTATAGTTTCAACATGAATTTCCTTATTCACATTTTCATTGTCTCCTTCAATTTCAACATTTGCTACATCATGAGTATTTAATTCTTCTTCAAGATTGACAGTAAAAACTTCTTCATCACGAGTATTTAATTCAACTTCAACATTGACAGTAGAAACATTACCTAGTTCTTCATTGCTTACAGTAGTTGGGATTGAAGATGAACCTCTTCTAGATTCACGAATTTTCCGCATTCGCTCAGCATTTTCAATTTTGTTGGCCTCTAATTCGTCTGGTGTTTTTTTACTTAATGACTTCCTTTTTTGACTTCATTTTTTGTCTCCCATGATGTTTTTGCTTTTGGTGATAAAAAAACGTGCCTTGAAAAAGACAGAATTTCGCAGTAATTCATACGGTAAGGTCAGAGAGTAAAAATCACATGGTAATTCAGACATTGGGATGTGTGTAAATATGATTTATAAAGCGCGAGCGCGCTTTATAAACCGCGAGCGCACTTTTTAAATCACATTCGCGGTATTTTTACAAAAAACTGCGATCGCGGAGCTATTTGCCGAACCTTAGCCTCGGAAAATCTTTGTTTTTCCCCAACCAAAGCTATGGAAGGTCATTATGAAGTGCAAAAGGTCAAAAAACCTCAAATCTACTCTTCCAAAGACTTGAACCATTCTAAAAAAATGAAAACATTTCACAAAAATGGTGCCATCACGTAGGGTAGACTCTTAGCTTTGTAAAAATATTGTTTTTAAAGTGAATAGAATAAGATAAATATCATTTTATAATTTATTACTAACAATAGGTCCTTAAGACATTTTTTCCTGTGAATGTTCATGTCTACGTTTAGGACTGTAACTTTTGTTTCGCTTATCAAAATATGATAAAAATTATACCATCCCAAGCATGGACAAATTCTATACACCTTAAAAAAAAAAATTTGATTTTGATATTTTTTGATATAGTTATGGCGGGCAAACGGAAAGCACTCCATTTTCTAAATATTTTCAGATCACTTTCACGGAAAAAATCATAAAAAAAAAATATTGCTAAAAAAAATACAAAATAAAATCCATCCCAAGACAGACAACTACATCTAACGTTTCACCAAAGGAAAAAAAAAAAAACAAGATTTGGTCATCCAAAATGTGGGCAAACGGACTACAATCTTATAAGTTTTTTCGAAAAAGAAAAGTAAGTCATATAATTTTAAGTGTTTAATATAGCTAAACTTGTTCGTTTTTTACAAAAATTAGTATTTTAGAAACTAGATTCCGAATGCTACGATTCATATTTATATAATTTTTTCTAATTTAGAGAGCATGTATAGCTAATAATCCCTACAAGTTGAGATTTCACTGTTTTTTGTAATATGACGTCCACGGATGACCCTATATTTGTCCATCAACTTGGTGCACTTACCCTTTTGTCATCCTTAACCATTTCAACATTGGAATAGCTAAGCCTCATTCTTGCATTGCATCCATTTAATCTTTTGAGTCATATGGAAATAATCATAGTGGTCTTGTAGCCATGCTTTGATGAGCTTCCATTCCTAATCCCTTAAAAATCAAACAATCAACTTTGATTGCCATGAATCTACCTAGGTTCAATTTAGTTATTTTGGTAATCTAGAGAGTAGAGGTTTTTGATAATTAACATGTTAGTTTTATTTCTATTTCAAAGTTATGATGTTGTTATTTAATCTTTATTAGCTCTTAACAAGATGGTGTTTAGATTTTGATTTAACTTTGTTAATTAAAATTACTAGGTGTCAGTTTTAATTTCCTTAACTTACTTAAGAAAAACCATGCACACATTTAGTGCGCCCGGTGGGATGGATCATTAGTCCCTTAGCATTTTATCTTGAATTTTATTATTTTTTGCTAACTTCTGATATACACGTATGATAAAATAATGCTCAATTTCTTAGGATTTTTTTAGTATTATATGTATAGGTTCACATTTAGAGTTATCATTTTAAATAGGTTGTTGTCAATTTCAAGCTAACTTACTAAAAATTGAACTTTTGTGAGCTTTTTCGTGTCATTTTCCATAATTTTATTGCAGGAGGGGCGTAGGCACACTAACCCTAGTGCAGGCACACCAACCCTAGCATAGGCACCTCTCGGTTGGCACAGGTGCACTGTGAGAATTTTGTATCTTTGTTTTCCAACCCTGGAGCACATACACTAACCTTGGCACACATACCCTAACCATGGCATAGGCACACTAAACCAGGCACAGACACTATATTCGTAATGTACCTTCACTAAAATGCAAAAACCTGTCAGGATGGCGCATATGCCCTAACTTTGGCATAGGCACCTCTCGGGTGGTGCAAGAACTATCATAATTCGGTACTACTTTTTATCTACCCTGGCACACACGCCCTAATCCTGGCATAGACACCTCTCGGGTGGCATAGGTGCACTGTGAGTCTGAAAAACATAGAGGGGTACATCCATGCTAATCCTCGCGCACATTCCTAAACCGGGGTGCATGTGTCTTTTATTTTTCTCAAGTAAAAGTGTTAAAGTGCTAACTTCTTTGTAGGTTTTATCTAATTAATGCCTATTTTTGTAGGGTATTTTTACATGCTTTTTCTAGAATAGATAGAATTTTCATGCTTTATTATAAGAGTAAGGTCATGCATGCTATTCCCTCACATCCTTTGGGGTAATATTGGGAATCATATGTGATTCTTAAGTCTTTTTTATGCTTTGAAATTGTTAAGAATATCTGAATTGGAATGAGTTAACTTGGTGTGTTTGAATTAATTGTTTTTCCATTTGGTATCCTCTTGGATTTTAGAAACATCACGTATGCTCTTCTCTTGTGTCCTTGGACAATCTTGAGAATCAAAAATGATGTTTATTCTGTTTATGGAAAATTACTAACCTATTGTGCAGGACCAAAACACATGTTTGTCAAAGAAAGGTGGAATTGAAACAAAATCAAACTACTAATACATTTTTCGTACAAGTTGTCAAAAGGTGTTCAACCAAACCACATTAAAATTAAACAAGATAAAAAGAAAACCAAATTAAAAACACTATAGAGTAGGTTTCAGAAAAGGGTACGTCCCTATCCACTCAACTGGAACATAAACCCTTTGGCATAACACATTAAGCTATAACAATGGGGGTGGTACCAGGAACCCCAAAGTAGTCCATGCAAGAGGGAACCTTGTGGATGAAACGGGAAGTAATCTGCACAACCTACTTGACTAATTATTCCTCATCAGTTAGCGTTACCGGTTATCCATATGGCAACCCCAGTGATGGTACACATAGACGCACTAGTTTCCTACTTTACTTGAAAGGGCTAATGTAAATACGAGAACTCCCAAATTAGTCATTTTGAATTTTTGAGTAAATAGAGCTCACTTAAGATAACTTTGTAACACCTAGGAAGAGAGAACCACCTAGGAAGATATTCTTTAGCCAGGATCCCACTTTGACCATTTCAAAACAGTGTTGATTTGTGAGCCATCATTCATCATGAAATGTGGGAAGCTTTACTTTTGTTTAGTTTTTCACTTTTTTTAAGGCGACGCAAAACTCTGCTGAAGTAAAGCCAAATTTTTTCACCCCCATTTTGATCTACTTCCCTCATATTCTTTTGACACTTTGTTGATCAAAAGAAGATTGACTACCTTTGTGTTATCAATTGATTGTTTCAGCCACTTTTTTGTCCGTTTACACCAATCGATATTTGTAGCTAGGTAAGTTAAATGTCTAAAGTGTGTGGAGACGTATTCATATCATTGGAATCCTTTGTGATATTGGTACCCACATCAGGATCATCATCATAGTTAGGCGTGGTTCATCATCTTAAACTTCCTTGGAAAGGTTACCTTGTTTATATCATATCACTACAATTTTAGTATTTACATCATGTTTCTAGTAAACTTGACCGAAATATTTGCATTGTAAGGTTACACTATACAAATTTTAACAATTCTTAGTTATACTAAAAGCTTTTAGTTTTATTCCATTACTACCTTGATTTTGAAAAGTGTTATGTTTTACCACTTGTGTGTGTTATATCAATATCATCTTGATATCAATACCTTAGTTTCTCACAAAGTTTGGTTAACGTATACTAGTGACATTGTTGTGTCAATCACAAATTGTAACATTCAATTTTTGGAATATAGGTATTAATTGAATTTAATCTTTCTTCTAGTATACCTTTTTAGGAGGTCACATTAACTTCTTGTATTTACTTACATCTTGTTCATTCCTTTGAAATTGACATAAGTAGGGACATCTTGTTAATTATCTTATGACACCAACTACCTTTTCGAAGCAAACCTAGGAAGTACTTTATCCGATTGATAGGATTAGGTACCAAACATTGTGTCACTATTGATTTATCACTCTATAACATTAGTACTTTAACATTTATACTCAATCATATTCTTGGCATTATTTTTACATTTTACTTAGGTGTAATCACAAGTTTTTGAACAAATTTACAACATACCTTGGTGAGACTGTTGCACATCATGGCACCTAAAAAATTATTAGGGCTCAAAAAACAAACATTCAAAGCACAAAAAGTACAAACTTGGAAGCCTCAAAAAAACAAAGGTCAAAAGCTTTTATTGGTCATGATCTTGGGCCTTTATTTTCTGTAGAAAAAGAGATAGAAGACATGATAGATCATAGTGGTGATGAATAGGAATCCCCACATGTGGATTTTTACTTCGACCCCACCTTGTTAGATGAGTTAATTTTTAGAAACAAGGATAGGATGTTGGCATGAGTTGTAGAAATGGGAGCCAAAATGCCCATTGAACATGAAACAATCCCACCTTCAAATAATGCTAACGACGAGGACATGCTTCTACCTCTAATTTGATAAATGATAATCTAGTGGGACCTATAATACCATTTATTAAAGTGCCATGTAAAATCAGGTTAGGACATGAGAATGTTGAAGAACTTCCACAATATGAAGAAGAAGAGTAACCTTTGGAAGAAGAATTCACTATTCAGCAACAAAGTAGCAACCTTATTACAATTAGCGTTGTTAACCTCTCATGTACAAAAAGAAACAAACAAGAATGTCTAAAAGACAAGGCCTAATGTCAAAATAGGTGAACTTCATAGGGAAAATCAAGGAGAAGACAATATGGAGCATCATCTTGTATATATTCCTACTTTTCCCACTAAAGAATAATTACTCACAAAAGAAGTACAATCTATGAAAGAAACACTTACAAGCCTTCAAGAGAGTAATGTGGGGAGCATAAGAAAATATCAATATGAAGAACTATGTCCCCATCCATTTGAAAAATCTATGAATCTTCAACCCTTCCCTAAAATATATGACATGCCGAAATTTGACAAATATAGAGGAAAGGGAGACCAATGAGATCATGTAAGGGATTTATATATGGTGTCTTAAGAGGTGTCCTATAGCGATAATTACCTCATATGACTCTTTCCCAAGAGTCTAGGAGGCCAAGCCTTGGAATGGTTTACTCGTTTAGCTCGAGGGTCTATTTTTACCTGGCTAAAACTGGCATAGAGGTTTGTGCGTCACTTCTTATACAATACAAAAAGTGATGTCACCATGGAAAACTTATGTGGCACCAAACAACATCCTACTAATACATTCGCTCGCTTCCTACAACAGTGGAGAGGGATTGCCACTTGCTTCCCTTGCCCTTTCCCTGAAAAATAGTTGGTAAGTATCTTTGTGCCCAATTTAAATCCAGACATCACTTTCCACCTTCAAATGCATTGTGTTCACACTTTCGAGGAGGTCACTGAAAAAGGCGTTCAAATAGAGAAAGCCCTTATTGTCAAAGGAACTCTCAAGTCATAATCTAAGGATAACCAAAGTGTTAAACCAAAAAATAAGACAAAAAATATTCAAGAAAAATAAAAACATGGTGGGAGACAGGATTGCAGATTCCAAACACGTGTAAATGGTTCAAACTGGTCAACCTTTTAAACTGAACAAAGGATATATTCAACCACCACCTAAAGAAATAATGTTCACTCATCTCAATGAGCCTTTCTCGGTTATATTAAAACAATTAGATGCAACTCACATGGTGAATTATCCCATGAAACAACCCTTTGATGACAATGCTCCAAAACCATCATGGTTCAAAGAGCATTGCCATTGTGAATTACATCGTGTCAAGGGACAAAAAATAGAAAATGTCTGTGACTTTATCACTACATCTAAGACGTCATCGACAATGGGGAGATAGAAGTGGACAACCCAGAAAAAACTCATACGCCCAATGAAAAGATGGGGATATAAAAAGAACTATTCCCCAAACATGGTAAGTCAGAGGAGCCAAAGCCGGATCAAGGAGAGTCATCCCAGAGTTATAAAGTAGCAAATTACCTATATACAAAGAAATAAAATAATCATTATGATTCACTCATTAGATTTATTCGCTCTCCTAGTGACCATGTGAACACCATACAAATTGCGGGAAAGGATTACGTTGCAGTAATAAGGCATGCCCGCCTCATGATTCCTGAATCCTCTGCATCAACGAAGAAAAATGGTAGGTATGACCTCTTAGAACAACTTGAGAAGACATCTCCCAAGATTTCAATCTTGGATCTTCTTCAGATATCAAATGTACATAAACACATTTTTTACCAAACTCTTCAAATGTAGGGAGTGCCACTAGAAGTAGATCCTACACATCATAAGGCCATGGTACAAAAATTGTACCAACTGAGAACATTGCCTTTAATCATAGGGAAATCCCTACTCAAAATCCAATGCATAATCTCTCATTTTATATTGAGGTATTCATTACCTTCCGAAAGATCAAACAACTGCTTGTAGACAATGGATCGGGATTGGATATATGCACATTGAGGTTAGTTAAGAAACTGGGACATACTGAATAAGACCTCGAGTCAAACATCATTACCATAACCTCTTATAACAACACAAAAAGAGATTCATCTTGCACAATCACATTACCCATGGAAGTCGGTCCCACTTGTCATCACACAAAGTTTCATGTCCTAGACTTGGAACTCCCATACAATATGCTTCTAGGCCGACCATGGATTCATGCGATATAGGCCATGCCATAAACATTCCATTAATGCATTAAACTGAATCACGAGGGAAACATTATCACGATATAAGGATATTTAGAGCCCTTCTCTCATTACAGAGCTCTTAATAGTTTTGCACGTAATGATACTTATATGTGTCCCTCTACTGATATAGTTGTTCCTCTTCAATCTGAAGGCATGGAGTCCCAAGTAGACTCAGATTCCCTTAGTTCTTGCGCCCGTGGTGCCTCTACATAAACTTCTCCTTTTAATTCATGGGAGATGAGGGTCCTAGAATACAGTTGTGGAGAATATAATGTGCAAAAAGCCCTTTTATTTTTAGACCTCTCATTGTCACCTAAAAATAGAGGTCGACCCAACTAACATTTCAAACGACCTATAGATGAGCAAACTATTGGGTCATTTTTACCAGGAAGCTTGCTGGCTAAGAGAAATTGTTGGGTCCACCTACGACTTGTGTCCCAAAAGATAATCAACCAAATTTCTACCAAACTCCTGAGTATGAGAAATCTAGTCGCATGATGTACTCCATGGGCTACAAAGGTCTAGGATGTGGAAGGAATGAGCAAGGATAGTGAGAACTAGTTCCTCTCCCACATTTTAAAATAGAAAGGTAAGGCATTAGAATTCACCCTTATGGGCACATCCCAATGATCAAGATGCTACCTTCTTTGAACATGAATATAGCTCTGACTAGTTAGAAAACAATATAGATTCACATTGTAGCCAATACGAGGATCTTTCCTCCATGAACCTATTCATGATTACAATTTTCCTCACCATAACCCCTGTGGAACTTGCACTTGGCCTCGTTACCGTTTCCTTGTTGAATGGGACCAACAACGTTATATGTAACTAAATCTATTTGAAATTTGTGAAGCTATTGGAAAATTCATGGGCATTCGGGATTCATGCCCATTGGACATCCCAAAAAGGGCTTCAATATTGACTTAGATACCTATGCCTACTTTGGAGAGGAAGATGAGCTTCATGATCAGAAAAATTTAAGAAGATGTGAGGGAAAATGTTCTAATGAAAAGGCTTGGAAAAATTCAAATTCAAAATTGCACGTGAAAACCTCTTTGAGGTGCTGGTAGACAAAAAACTACAAAAATAAAAGGACAATGAAAGTGACCACTCCAAGGATGAAAATCTCATGGAGACATCATTGGACGAAGATCTCATCCTTCCTCCCGATCCTACGCATATGGAGGATTTTTCAAAATTAGTGGTAGAAGATACTATTGATGTAATCATTGGAAAAGAAGATGACCCAAAAATAGTCAATTTGGGAGCTTCACTCTCAGCAAGGGAACAAAAAACATTCACCATGCTAATACGAGAGTTTATAGATGGGTTCAAATGGTCCTATAAGGATATGTCAGGCTTGGATCCAATTTTGGTCATATATAACTTAGTTGTACATGCAGACGCTAAGCCTATTAAAAAAAAGATAAAAAAGATGCACCCAAGGGTGGCTCTCCAGGTTAAGGAAGAGTTAGAAAGATTGATTTTGGTAGGATTCATTCAACCCATTGATTACTCCAAATGGATATCTAATATCATTCCTATCTATACAAATCCTGTTGGCATCAGAATCTACACAGATTTTAGAGACATACCTAAGGCATGCCCTAAGGATGATTTTCCATTACCAAATATTGATATGATTATGGATTCAAAAATAGGATATGGAATGCTATCTCTTATGGATGGATATTTAGGTTACAATTAAATCAAGATAGCCGATTAAGATCAACACAAGATATATTTTACAACTCCTTGGGGCACATTCTGTTATTAGGTAATGTCGTTTGGTCTTAAAACACATGAGCTACCTATCAAAGGGAAATGACGGTAACTTTCCATGATATGATCCATGATAACATGGAAGACTATGTCGATGATATCCTCAAGAAATCTAAGACAAGGGAGGACCAACATTCTATTTTGTGGCATATCTTTGAACACCTATAAGAGTACAAGGTCCATCTAACCAAAAAGAAATGTGTCTTTGGGATGCTATCAAGAAAATTTCTTGGTTTCATCGTATCAAGAAGAGGAATTGAGGTAGACCATGCTAAACTGTCATCTATTACTGACATGCCTCCTCCTAAAATCACTAAGCAACTACACAGCTTGCAGGGAAAAATACAGGCTATTCGACACTTCATCTCCTAGCTTGTTAATAAGTGTAATTCGTTGAATCACCTACTTAAACAGGATTTTGCCTTTATCTGGGGACCAGAGTAACAACAAGCCTTCATCTTTCTTAAATAATACTTGGCCAATCCACTTGTCCTCATGCCTCTAACTCCTGGTGATTTTCTCCTGCTTTATATATTTGCTACTCAATTTGCTATTGGTGCACTGCTTGCTCAATATGACCTTAGTCACAAAGAAAAAGTGATATACTACCTCATTCACAATCTCATATCTTATGATCTCAACTATCCCCAAATCTAAAAATATTATTTGGCTGTATTTTTTACCTTTCAAAAACTTCGTCATTATCTATTGAATACCAAAACCAAGCTTATATAAAAGGTTAACCCACTCAAATACTTGCTATCTAAACCCACCGTCACTGGTAGAATGGCTAATTGGATCATTCTACTAAGTAAATTTTACATTGAATTTGTGCACCAAAATTCGATCACGGGACAGGTACTTGCCGATCAATTAGCAGAAGCACCTTTACAAGGAACTGAACCTATGAATCTAGATCTTCTAGATAACTCATTATTGTACATTGAAGAATCTATCATGTGGCAGGTACACTTTGATGCATCTTTTACTCTTTATGATTCAGGGGCAGGTGTGGTCATCATTACTCTTTTTTGCAACCCCATACCTCAGGATTTTCACCTTGGTTTTCCTTAGAAGAATAATATCCCAGAGTATGAGGAACTCATCGTTGGGATGAAGCTCACCATCAAATGGTACATTCATCATGTTAAGATTGTTAGTGACTCTCAATTAACCATCAAGCAAGGAAATGATGAGTAAAAATTTAAGGATGAGAAACTCATCCCTTACAAGAAGCTGGTAGAAACTATGAAATACTATTTTGTTCTCATCACATTTGAATAGATCCCAAGAGCACAAAAAAAATCTGCATATGCTATGACAACCATGGGTTCTATGCTTTGCATTTTGCTAGAAAGTAATGATATGCCATGTTTTGTGGAAAATCTACACTAACATGCATACGACATGCCAGAATCATATATGGCTTGTGATGTTGTTGGTCTTAATTCCCCATGTTATGAGCCCATCTTCATCTACCTTAAAGAAAACACATTCTCTCCCGACATCTCTTGTTCTGAGAAACAAAGCCCAATTCTCTAGATAGCACACTATACCCTTTTAGGATGTATGATCTATCATTGTGGCTATAATGGGAATCTATTACGTTGTCTCAATATGACAAATTTTTTCCAAGTAATTAAAGAGGTACATGAAGGGGTGTGCGGGGCTCATACTAAAAGAATAGTTCTAGTCAAAAAATTGTTGAGAGTGGGATACTATTGGCCTACCATGGAAACTCATTGCTGCAACTATGTAAGGAAGTGTGTACTTTGTCAAAAGTATGGAAATTTCATCGATACTCCATCATAACCATTGTAACCCATCACCAGCCCATGGCCATTTTCTAAATGGGGACTTGATTTAATAGGGAATATTACCCCTACTTCATATGATGGCCACACCCACATCCTTACAGCTATGGAATACTTTAACAAGTGGGTGGAAGATGTCCCTTTGACCTATGTAACGGGTGCTCAGATTTCCAAGTTCATCATGAATCACCTTATTTACTGGTATGGCATTCCTGTAGCCATTGTTATTGATAACAAAAAATCATTCAAACATAAAACCATTAAGGATCTCTGTCGTCAATTTCAAATAAGGTTAAAATGGTCTATAATGTATTAGCCCCAAGGCAATGGATAGGCTGAGGCCAGTAATAAGACTTTGGTTTGAATCATGGAGAATATGGTAAGTAAGACATGTCGTAATTGGCATTTGCAAATCCATCTAGATATTTGGGCTTATAAGACCTCTACTCATACTCCTACAGGTGAAAAACCATATTCCTTGGTATTTGGAATGGAATCTATCATCCCGTTAGAAATTGAGCTTCCTTCCCTAAGAATTTCTCTTAGGGATTATTTTGATAAGGATAAAGATTACCAAGTGTCTAGACTGACAGAGTTAGAACACCTGGATGAGAAGTGCATCCGCACCCTAAATCACCTTAAAGTGTATCAGAATAGAGTTTTTGGCAACTACAACAAAAGAATCACACCTCGTCAGTTTGAGGCTGGTGATTTGGTCATGAAGGAAAATTAGTTCAACACAAAGGCAGAATGAGAGAAGAAAGGAAAGTTCAAACCGTATTGGATAGGACCTTATGTTATCATGGCCAAGTATGGCAAAAAAGCATAAAAAATTTCCCACCCCAATGGTGATGAGTTTTGCGAGCCCATGAATACCATACACCTTAAGCGTTTCTATGATTAAAAATGGAACGAAAATCAGAAAAGAAAATAAAAAATAGGGTAAAAATAATCAAAATACAAAAAAAAATAAAATAAGAGAAAAAGTGAAATAGAAAATAGGTCATTTATAAGTGAAAACCACATAATTGTGGTACTTTGGATAGGTCCTTAGGTGAAAACCAATTTTCGGTGCCTTGGGAGGATTCGTTGTTCACAAGAATCTTACATTTGGAGGGTACTTTTACTTAGCCTAGGGCTAGTTCTGTGTCTTCCTCCGAGATTCCCTGTGATCCTAATCTTGTCAAGCCTTGATCTGACTTTTTCTCCTATTGTTAGTCTATGAAGGCATGTTCTTTTTCTATTCCCCATCTCACACTTGGGGCACTTCTGCGAATTCACCTTCCTATTTATAAACTCATGGCATTTTCCCTTCTATATTCTCCGTCTAATGCTAGAGGCATCCAAGCTTTCTTGGTTACCTGTGAATAACTCTAAAAAAAATTGTTGGAAAAACGTAAAATTATTCAAAAATGTTAGAAAATCAAAACAATAGAAAATTGTTTCACAAAAGTAAAAACAATTGAAAATTGTTTCACAAAAATCAAAGCAATAGAAAATTGTTTCACAAAAATCAAAACAATAGAAAATTGTTTCACAAACCTTTAAACAATAGAAAATTGTTTCATAAAACAATCTTACAAAAACATTCACTTTAGTTTACTTACGTTATCTTGTTTCTTGCTTTACTTGATTTCTTATATAGTTGTTTCATGTTTGTACATTTTTATAGTTTGTTTCTTAGACATACTTTGTTAGGATTCATATTTTCTTGTTTAAGATCATATTTATTCTTGCTTGTGCATATTGAAGTGTGTTTTTACATGGTGGTGAATCATGGTACATTGGTGTATTGGTTCATTATGTTCTTTGTTAACATTTTATTGTGTTCCCTATTGCATATGCATCATTTTGATATCACATCATAATATTTCCATCAATATCATTACATCTAACATCATCTATACATCATATATCAAGAAAAAGATAAGTTTACATCATACATGAATGATAAACTAATCATCACATATCGTATCATCAAATGGGGGAAAGAGGGATAAAAAATATCAAAATATATCCCCCCACACCCATATAATCATGTCATCCTGTCCACTAAATCTAGCACATCACATGAGAAAATATATTTGATATACTCTTCAGATCTGTCTTATAAAAATCACAAACACATGCGATACATAAAAAATAAGGATACATATACATGTGAAATAAAATTAGCTAACATCATAACACATCCATATATCCATGAACTCAATAAAAATAACAAACAATATCCATCATCTCATAACACATGTGTCATGTCAAAAATTTCCATATATACATATACAGTTGTGTGGTATATTTGTATCAAAAATAGATATACATCACTACTATACATAAAAAATGCCTTCATCTGAGGTGCACAAAAAGGATGATATACAGTGATCAAATAATACAACTTCCTTCATCAAAGGCATATGTCAAAACTATTGTACATAAAGAATGTTGTACATCAAGCACAAGATGCTCATATCCTTCATCAAGAGGCACAAATATCAATAAAATATGGATCAAGAGTGACTCGAGCCCTCAGATGGACTGGCTGGTATATCCCATGGTGGAGGCATAACATGAGCGTTGCTCGATCCTACAAGATCCCCCTGTGGCTGCTCCACTAAGGCCTGACGCCTCTCTGACCTCTTCGCTCTACTTGATTGTTGGCTATAAGAAGGTGCCCGCCACTCTGTCAGAACTATCTCATAATATAATTATCTATAATAAGATTCTCTGCCCTCTACTATAGCTAAATGTTTGTGAGTCTTAGAATCCACCACTGTGCCATTTGTGTGTCATAACGATGTTATCTTTACTGATACTTAGGAAATAGTGGCCTAACCCGCGACTCGCTCTACTCTCAACCTATCTCTCTCCAGTATCACAAGATATAGCTGAGCCTATGTTTGTTGATATAGGCTCATCACCAAATCCATATGTGTTGTCATATGTCATATCTACTGGAAATGGATGGCACCATCACCTCCATTGCCATCCTAGACCCGAGCCTGATCCCACTTTGCTGTCACTGCCAAAGTCTGAGCTTGGGCCTAGTCTCTTTAGGTGATAGCCTGCTACAGCTACTGCTATAAGGTGACTATCTATACAACTGGCAACACAACAGGGGCCTGTCCTAGTGCTTGCCCTTGTATCGGTCTAGAGGCCTATCCCTACTCTTGTAATCTAAGCATCGGAACTTGTACAGGTACCTGTACTGGTCCCTGTTGCATCGGTCCCTACACCTATGCAGCACCATGCCCGTCATGCGGAAACCAATCAAATGGATCATCTGGGTCATGGGATGATGCATCCTCCCTCTCATCACTAATGTAAGGAAGCTCTAGTAGTAGCTGAGTGCCTACCACCCATACCCCATCTGGAATTGTCAAATGCCTAGGTAAAATAGTGATGTACCAATCCATGTAATAGGTAGTGGTACCTGCATCTATTATTTTTCAGGCTAGGTCCCATGTCTGTGGTACCACCTGTAGAAAGCTAGTGCTAGCTCAGGGTGCTTGTATGCATGGCCCCATGATCTATCTCTTGGAGTCTCGGTGGGCATACCACAAATCTGCTTGTGGAACCCCCTGCACTATGCCCAGCTATCATTGACATCTGTCTACTCTATATAGCTCTATGATGTAACTGTGGCTACCTAGAAGGATGTGCTCCACTACACAAAAAATGAGCTCTGATCCATCCTCTGGCCACTGTATGTTCCTATAAGGCCTCCAAATAATGTCTCTCTCTAGTAGCTCATCGAAATCTCATTGATAATGATATAAGATACCTTGGTGCCCTCGTATGTTGTCACCTACAGAAACGAAGGCCATGTATGTCAGCTCCTCCAAGACTTAGACATGTAATGCGCCTACAGGGCACTCGATAGCTATGTGGTCCGAAGACCAAATCTGCAGTAAGGAGGAAGGTCCCACCATCTTCTAACAGTGGTATGTAATTAGGTGCAAGTCCCAGTATGGATGTGTCAGTATGCACAGGCCTCAACAATAGTGCTCACCACTAAAAATCCCATGAACCAATGTCATCAGACCCATAGGGTAGGATTTCCTGGTCTTATCAATGAGAAAAAACCCAGTGATAAGTAACATCACATATAACGGCCCATGGTGCAATGTCAGATCAGCTATGCACTCGTGCAATGAAATTGTCATGCTATCATGTAGTATCTCATCATGATCAAACAAGTCACTGATTGCCACCCTGATCTACCCAAGGTCACTCTTATACTCGATCAGCGAGCCTATGATAGGTACATGGAGAATCTGCCATATGGCCTCCAGAGTAACTACCACCGCTCAGTAAATGTGGTCATTATCCCATGATCTAATGTGATGGAAGGCATCTGGGGATATGGGGTCTAGGCCCACCACCTCTAAGAGTATCGCCACTGTGTGCTAATATCGTCTGCACATACTCCCCTATAGCTCCGCTACGCATGTATGTCACTCATACATCTGTAACATGGGAAATCGTCTCTACAAAATCATTCCATTTGTTAGCTACTAACATTTCTTCTAAGTTATACCTATCACTCTTTAAGGTTAACCAAAAAATCCTAATTTTCTTCTAAATGTCAGCATTTTTGGCATTTTTCTATCTCTCCTCTATCTACTCACTATGCCTACATGCCCTTTGGGGCATGTGCATGTTAGGAAATAATAGATAAAATATGCGGAATAATCCCTCACAGAATCACAATAGTATAAACTAATATGCAGAAATTATTATAGATCTGAAATAAAATTGTAGAACAAAATAACACAACACAAAGAGACAGTATTTAACGTGGTTCACCCAATTTGGGCTACGTCCACCAAGAATCACTTGCTCAGATTTTATTACAAGCCACTGCTCTCTCAATACAATACCCAGATCCGTTTGGAGCTATGCTCAACAAACTCTACAGAATTCACAGCCAAATTCAAAACACATCTGCAATACATTTGCTTGTACATCTATCATATGCATAAGACCATATAAATAGACAACTGCTTAAGAAGTTTTAAAAAATCGAGGGTATTAAAACCATGGGCAAAACCCGTCCCATAAACCTATGGGTCAAAAACTCACCCATATGAGAAAATCACATTTCCCGAACCCCGGCGAGGATACATGAAAAGTGTACAATACTCTTAGTGTACAGTCTTCAACACTTTCACACATGAAAAATAGACTCCACAACCTAACAATCTCCCACTTGGAGACTAGTTTTCCTCTGAGCAAGCTTCTCAACCCTTCACTAGTTTCTGTGAAGACCAACCAAAGCTGAACACAACTTTAGTTTTTCCCTTGTGACAACCTTGGTCATCATGTCTGTAGGATTCTGACTGGTATGAATCTTCTCCAACTTCAACTTCTCTTCCTCCAAAGCTGTCCTAATGAAATGGTACCTTAACTGTATATGCTTTGTCCTAGAGTGGAAAGCAAAGTTCTTAGCTAGGTGTATAACACTCTGACTATCACTATGCAGCTTACATTCCTCCTGCTTATGCCCTAACTCCTCAAGCAATTGTTGTAACCAAATCATCTCTTTGCTTGCCTCTGTGGTAGAAACATACTCAGCCTCTGTGGTTGACAAAGCCACCAGCTTCTGTAGTCATGAAATCCAGCTCACTGCTGTCCCACCTATAGTGTAAATATAACCTGTCATGCTCCTCTTGCTGTCTACATCTCCATCCATATCTGAATCTACATAACCACGTAAAGTGGCGTTTGATCCACTGTAGCACAAAACTATCCCCATGGTCCCTCTCAAATATCGAAGGATCCACTTTACTGCTTGCCAATGCTCTTTACCTGGATCACTCATAAATCTACTCACAGCTCCCACTGCATGGGAAATATCAGGCCTAGTGCATACCATGGCATACATCAAACTGCCAACTGCTGATGAGTAAGGTACCTTAGACATTTGGTTTCTTTCCTGCTCTGTCATGGGACACTGCTCCTTTTATAACTTGAAATGGCCTGCTAAAGGAGTCCCAACTGGTTTAGCATCCTACATGTTAAACCTGTCTAATACCTTCTTGATGTACTCTTCCTGAGATAAATTCAACTTCCGTTCCTTCCTATCCCGAGTTATCCTCATACCAAGGATTTGTCTGGCTGCCCCCAAATCCTTCATATCAAAGGATTCACTTAGCTGTTTCTTGAGTCCTTTTATTTCCTGCATGTTTTTACCTGCAACCAACATGTCATCAACATACAAACACAAGATAATATAACTTCCATCCTCAAATTTCTTTGTATACGCGCAATGGTCAGAATGACATCTAATATAACCTTGCTCCATCATGAAGCTATCAAACTTCTTATACCATTGACGTGGAGCTTGTTTCAAGCCATACAAGCTCTTCTTCAGTTTACACACCATCTCCTCTTTACCTTTGACCTCATAGCCCTCTGGTTGCTGCATATATAGTTCCTCCTCCAAATCACTATGGAGAAATGTAGTCTTTACATCTAACTGTTCTAAGTGCAAGTCTTCTGCTTCCACTATTCCAAGAACAGTTCTAATAGAAGTCATTTTTACTACAGGAGAAAAAATCTCATCAAAATCTATACCTTGTTTCTGTGCAAACCCCTTGACCACCAAATGGGCCTTATATCTTTTCTTTCCTCCTTCTTCATCTTTAACTCTATACACCCACTTGTTCTGCAATGCTCTTTTTCCTTCCGGTAGCTTCACCAAATCCCAAGTCTGGTTCTCCATGAGAGACTTATGCTCCTCATCCATGGCTTGCTCCCACTTCTTACTGGCATCTACCTGCATTGCTTCATCAAAGCTCTCTAGCTCTCCACTATCAGTAAGTAATAAATAATAAAGAGAAGGAGAAAACTGTTCAGGTTCTTTTCTTACCCTAGAAGACCTCCTCACTGAAGGAGTTTGGGGTTCATGTTGAGTAGGTTCCTGAAATGATTCATGGGTCACTTTCCCATCCGAAAGATCCTCTACCACTGCATATTATTTCTTGGATTCTTCCCTGTTTTCCTGCAACTGTTGCTTATACATGACTTTCTCATTAAAGACCACATCCCTAGACCGAATGATTTTCTTGTCCTTAATACTCCAACATTTAAACCCAAAGTCATCACCACCATAACCAATGAAAGTACATTTTTCTGATTTAGCCTCTAGCTTGGTCCTATCATCCTTGTTTATATGAACAAACACTTCACATCCAAAGACTCTAAGAAATGAATAATCAACTTTCTTACCATACCATGCCTCCTCAGGTATGCCTCCATCCAAGGCACTTGAGGGTCCTCTGTTTATCAAGTACATAGCTATGCTCACCGCTTCTGCCCAAAAAGAAAGAGGCAGTCCTGCATGTAACCTCATGCTCCTAGCACATTCCATTATTGTTCTGTTCATCCTTTCTGATACCCCATTCTGCTATGGAGTTCCTGGAACCGTCTTTTGCCTGCGGATTCCATTCTTAGAACAGTAAGCATCAAATTCATTGCTGTAATACTCCCCTCCATTATCTGACCTGAGACATTTTAGATTAAGACCTGTTTCATTCTCTACCAAGGCCTTCCATTTAACAAAAGTGTCAAATACATCAGATTTATTTCTAATACAATAAACCCAAACTTTCCTTGTTGCATCATCAATAAAAGTAACATAATAACTTGAACCCCCAAGAGATGATACTTGAGCCGGTCCCCACACATCAGAATGTACCATCTCTAACTTACTCTCTTTCTTCGTAGGTCCAACCTTGAGAAACCTTACTCACTTCTGTTTCCCATATATGCAGTTCTCATAGAAATCCAAACCTGTTTCTGTATATCTAGGCAAATTCTTCTTTATGATGTTCATGCCCTTATGGCTCATATGACCGAGCCTATAGTGCCATAATGTTGTATCTGCATCTGAAGCCACAAGATTACAATCATTAGTACTATCAATGGTTAAATACAAGGTTCTAACCTTCTTACCTCTTGCCACCACAAGAGCACCCTTGGTAACCTTCCAAGAGTCTGCTGTAAATATCACAGTACAACCATCACTTCCCAACTACCCTGCCGATATCAAATTTCATCTTAATGTAGGCACATGTCTGAAATCCTTCAATAGCTAAGTATTCCCATTCTGCATCTTAATCTGAACAGAACCTTTTCCAACTATGCTGCAAGGCTCATCATCACCAAGAAAAACATGCCCAAAATCCCCTTGAACATAATCAACAAAATAATGCCTATGTGGAGAAGCATGGAAAGAAGCCCCTGAATCTAAAACCCAAGATTCAATAATATTGTGCAAAGAAAGAATCAAAGCATCCTAACATACATTACCCGTTGCCACATTTTCCTCCTTGTTTTCTTCTTGTTGTTTCTTCTTATCCCGAAGCTCCCAACAGTCCTTCTTTGCATGCCCAAGCTTTCCACAATTCCAGCATACAATCTTGTTCTTGGATTTTGACCTTGCCCTATCTTTTGATTTTCCACGGTTTCCTCTATTCTTCTGTCTCCCTCTAGTTTCCACTGTCAAAGCATTCCCTGAAGTAGAAGATTCCACAGAGATTTTTCTTCGCATTTCCTCGCTTAGAATCACCCCTACAACATCCTCAAACTTCAACTTCGAGTTAGCTGGAACCGAGTTACTTACCGCCATTACCAGGCTATTCCAACTCTCAGGTAAAGAGCACAGAATTAATAAAGCCCTAACTTCTTCATCAAATTCTATTGTAACCAAAGCTAGCATATTCACTACCATATTGAAATAATTTAAATGATCTTATACTGAACTATTCTCAGACATCTTCATATTAAATAAATTTTTCATTAAAAATATCTTATTAGAGGCAGAGGGTTTTTCATACAACTTCCCTAATACATCCATTAGATCTTTTTTAGTCTTTTCCTTTGAAACATTAAATAATACCGAAGATGCAAGACTCAGCCGGATCGTTCCAAGTGCCTTCCGATCCAAAAAATCCCATTCTACATCTGTCATACTTGAGGGTTTGTTCACCTTCTCAGACAACGGAGTATAAAGATCCTTTTGATAAAGGTAATCTTCCATCTGCATCTTCCAAAGTCTGAAATTCTACCCGTTGAATTTATCAACCCTAAATCTTCCTTCATCTACCATAGCTCCCACTCAAGCTAAAAAATTTCACTGCAATTCAACACTTCAACAAACCAAACCAGTCTCTGATACCAATTGTTAGGAAATAAGTGATAAAATATGCGGAATAATCCCTCACAGAATCGCAATAGTAGAAACTAATATGCAAAAATTATTACAGATCTGAAATAAAATTGCAGAACAAAATAACACAACACAAAGAGACAGTATTTAACGTGGTTCACCCAATTTGGGCTATATCCACCAAGAATCACTTGCTTAGATTTTATTACAAGCCATTGCTCTCTCAATACAATACCCAGATCCGTTTGGAGCTATGCTCAACAAACTCTACAGAATTCACAGCCGAATTCAAAACACATCTGCAATACATTTACTTGTACATCTATCATATGCATAAGACCATATAAATAGACAATTGCTTAAGCAGTTTTACAAAACCGAGGGTATCAAAACCATGGGCAAAACCCGTCCCATAAACCTATGGGTCAAAAAATCGCCCATATGAGAAAAGCACGTTTCTCGATATTTTGGGTGCATTTTCGAGGCCAAAAAATTTTACGCCTAAATTTTTTTTTTCAGGGGTTGCACTCCCGAACCCCTGCTACTGGGGGTTGCCGCACCCGAACCCCTGCTCAAGGCCCGGTCCGGCCCCAAACCCCGGTGAGGATACATGAAAAGTGTACAGTACTCTTAGTGTACAGTCTTCAACACTTTCACACATGAAAAATAGGCTCCACAACCTAACAGTGCATACCCCATGGTGTGTGAAACCTCCTTTTGATGCATGGGCATACGCGCATCTAGGTATGGATGCTTACGCCATTATTCATGTGCCTGCACGTGCGCGCATATGAGTGAACTATGCGTGTGCACTATCCTATTGGTGCTTGCATGTGAGTGCATATGTGTTGTGTGTGTGTTGTCATATGGGTGTATACGCATGCGCGTATACATCTTTTCGGTGTCTGTGCATGCAAACATACACTTCAAGGGAACCTGTGCCCCTACACATGTGCACATGCACAACTCTGCCCTACTTTCCTACTTCTAACATTATTTATGAGCATTAATTATGAAATTAATGAAGACGGTGCTCTCACCATCGTCCTTGTCACTGTTAGATTCTCGCAGTAAAAACTTGGTAGTGGTTGGTAACAAACAAATTAGTCGCGGTTATTTAGCCCCCACCCTGGGTGTGGTATATCAAGCTATTTTTCACCGGTCATGATGCTTGGAGGTTTGTTTTGACTTCCATTTTGTCTTCTATTCACCATCAAATAATTATTTTTGTTTCTTTTTTCATCATTTTGGGGCTTTTTTTTTGCCATCTAGTACCCCTTTCTTCTCACTAGGATAATTTTTATTGCTCGCAGGTGATTTTTCTTGTTATCCACACTTTAAAGAATAGTTTTTTTTAAAATAATTATTTTGTTAAAAAAAATTTTGTACAAGGACATTATTCATCTCTTGTTTCTTATTTCTTCCCCCTGGGGAATTTTCTTTTGCATCTAGGCACTTCATTTTGATTCTTCTATTTTCTTCTATGCATCCATTGTCCACCACATTTTAGACAACACAATATATATATATATATATATATATATATATATAACTTTAAAATCCAAAAACAAGCAAAAAATCTCCAAAAAATCCTAAAAATTAGAAAACCTAGTAAAATAGGTAACCCTCTTATTACGGCTGAAACTTGTGTGTTGTGCATGGTATTCTTTCTGTATCCTATTGGTTTGTTTCACATCTTCACCGATCAACATGACTTGCACATCACCGGATTCACAACCATTCACAAAGTTAGTTACTTGCTTCATCTGTACTCTAGGGCACGTCTCATTACCTGGTGTTGTTTTGTTGTGCACAAAGCTTTTTCCTTGGACCATGTGTCCATCATCATTTCCCCTTACATGTATCCTTTCTCAGGGCACCATTTTTAACCCTTGTTGTCAATCACGAACATGTGGAACTTTTCAGCTGGATAACCAAAAAAAATTACAACTGTCTTGACCGTTGTTGGGTTGGATATGTGCATTTGTACTTGTTTTTCCTGTCAAATGAGCTTGTTTACTGCTCATATTGCATTGTGTTTTTGTACGTTGCATGGAGTTGGTGTTTTCAGAAATGGACAATTGTTCATAGTATGGATTTTCATGCAATCTTACTTTTGTCTTATGTTTATATTTTTAATAAGGAGCGATGATGTGGATCTTTTGGAAATATGATGACAATAAATTTGTTTCAATACAACGGATGAAATCCTACTCTTTTTCTTCCTGTCTTCATTTCTTCTACATCACCCTCCTATCGACACTATTGTTCTACTCCACTTGGGGCATTCTACTCCTCTCCTTTCTTCCATTAATTTCTCACATTTTTTGATCCTCGATCATCTTTCTTCATCACCCCATCGAAACTCGAGGGGGCATCTCTCACTTCTACTAATTTTTCTTCTACCCCTTTAAAATTTTATTCGTCCACTATCTTTGAAGTGGTGTCGCTTACGCGATCCCAAAGAGGGGAAAATGTAGACACCTATAATTTATCCTGAACAATTTAAATACTTAAATTGTGTTAATTATCCCCTTTCCAGCAAATTGGCGACATATCGTCAATAAAGCTCATCTTCTCTTTTATCATCGTTAATTAATTACAATAAGTAATTAATTATTTAGTTTATTTAATCCCATTTTATAGTCTTAATCATGCTAATATTCCTCTAAAAATATTTAATAATCTTATACATCTATTAATTAATAATCTTGATTAATTAATAAACCCCCTTTATCCACATGAGTCAATAAAGGACAAGCTAAACTCTCCTCAATTTAACTCAACCCTTTCTAAACACCCCTTATCCACAACTAACTCAACATCTCTATTATCTCACATGCAAAGGGATGTAGAGATTCCTTTATCCATTGGGATATATAAAGAGCCCTCCTCCTACCTTTACACTTACACCTAATTCTTGAGAAACTAAAGAAAACATATAGTACATAAACTATAAGTATTTTTTCATCCTTAAGCATTTCACCATTGGAAGAGCTAAGCCGCATTCTTGCATTGCATCCATTTAAGATTTTTGGTCATATGGAAATAATCAAAGTGGTCTTGTAGCCATGCTTTGATGAGCTTTTATTCCTAATCCCTTAAAAATCAAAAAATCAACTTTGATTGCCATGAATCTACCTAGGTTCAATTTAGTTGTTTTGGTAATCTAAAGAATAGAGGTTTTTTATAATTAACATGTTAGTTTGATTTCCATTTCAAATTTATGATGTTGTTATTTAATATTTCTTAGCTCTTAACAAGATGATGTTTAGATTTTGATTTAACTTTATTAATTAAAACTACTAGGTGTTACTTTTAATTTCCTTAACTTAGGTAAGTAAAATCATGCACACATTTTTCAACTAAAAACAACCTTTTTCATTTACTTGCAAAGTTAAAAAAAAACACCTCATATAGAGACTGGCAAAACAACCTTCTGAACCCTGTAAAAGAGATGTCAAGTATCATATGTTCTCCTTATTATGTAGAGAGTTGCGCCAAACATTATCTCAACCTAATCTTCTATTTTTGTTTCGTTCGTTTCTCCTCTAGGATCCCTATTATGACGTTTTTCACTTTTTGGATGTTGTTAAAAATTGATAATTTAGGTTTTCTATCAACTTGTCATTTCAATCCTTGATAAAAACAAGCTTATCCGCCTTTGCAAGCCTCAACTATTTTTACTACAAAATTGCCTGGAACCTTCAGTTTAGGGGAAAAAAATTCTTCTTGATAGTTTGGAAAAGGTATTTTATAAGTCTTCAGTCACAGTTTGACTATGTCAAAACTAGAGCAATTACAACCGGTGGCTCCAAAAAACCTGTCGCCATTTGAAAACCATTATCTAGTTCTTGGTCTTGTCAACTCTAATGAATTCTCCATATATAGGGGAGCTTGTATGAATTTTCTCATTAAAGGTTCATTCATCAAACGTCTATTTTGGACGTGGTTTTCTGAGTCCTCGAACTAACTTTTGATTATTTATAGCTAGGTCAATTACGACCGATGGCCTTGGAAAAGTGGCCGCGAAACGTAAACCGTTCGTTAGTTTTGAATTCTGTCAGTTACTTTGAATACTTGGTATATAGGTGGGCATGAAGGAATTCTCCCTTCATGATTTTTTTTTCATAAGACATTTTTTAACGCACTTTCTTAGCCCCGATCCTAAATTGAAATTTTTTGTAACTAGTAGGAAATTGTAAAAGAAATTTTTAGGACCCTATTCAAGTTAGAAAACCATCGTGGAAACTTAGTAACACTTGTAAATAACTGTCTGAAATTCTATCATTTGACATGCTTTGTGAAATTGAAATTTCGGTAGAATAGTGTTTCTCTCTCTCCTCATCCCTTTTTATCTCCATGGTTAAGAAAAGAAGTGAAATGAAATGAAATCAATACATGTCTCTAACCCTCTCCTTTTGGATGAAATCTATTAATGTTATTATGTAAATGGGAAAATAAAGACATTAATTATGATAGAGTAGGGTGGATGTCATGATAGTGATTTATCACTGATTTCATGGTCACATGGTTTTGCAGGAGGCTAGAAAGATGGCGAAAAGGCATTGCGCAATTCATTGTTTATTATTATAATTTATATATGTCATTTTAAAATGTATATATATATATATATAATGTAGCCCCATGTAATAGAAAATTTGTATTTTAAATTTGCTAATATGTATGAGATGCTAGTTTTGGGGATACCTTGGGAAATGTGCATTTAATCATAGATACATTTTTGATTCATAGTTACGTATGGTAAAAAGGATTGATATATATACAAGATATTAAATTCAAATTAATTTAACTATTATAGTTATATATACATATATATATATATATATATGTATATATAACTATAATAGTTAAATTAATTTGAATTTAATATCTTGTACTACCTTTCTAGTGTGCAATAGATGACTAAATAATTGGTGTTGTTTTTCTTACCTGGAAATGTAATAAATGAATTTAACCACAACTATCAACCCTAGCATAAGATTCATGCATAACTTGTCTTCATGTGTGATCCTTCTTAGCGTAGAAGAAATATGAAAAGTAAAATGAACTTTAACCTTGTACTCGATGGAACCTCGTAGTTTAGGTAAATAAGGCCCCTACTTTGAGTTTTGCATCATAGTTGGTATGTTTAGTGACATTGTCGTGAAACCGTATTTTAGGAAAGACATGGTCCAAATTTATCTAGAGTATGTGGTTTCCTTCTAGGTTTGGAAACCGTCCATGGGTAATGTCTTCTCTTCTGGTCCGACATCATGTCGAGTGGTGAAGACCTCCTTGGAAGTTACCTTAAGATTCCTTATTCGAAGTAACAACTATGCGGTGTAACATTACCATTTATGGAGGAAGTAGAGATCTATTATTTCCTTAGTATCCTAGTGGACTACCATGTCTTACGAATTTAGATCAATAATTTTTTATTGTCATCAAATGAATTCCTTGTGGGACCCCTAGACGATGCAATTGGAGATAGTGAAATAGTTTCTTTATGACTTAAACTCTTGTCAATGAACTCTTTAGTTCCTCCCAGCTAAATGTGTTACCTTGGTTATTAACAACATTAGCATTTAGTGTTTCATGAAGGTTGTTTAGCATAAATATGTTCTCTCACCTTAAACTCATATATAGTTGAGGCGTAGATCCTTAGATGTTATTGGAATTAAACTAAACCTCAATTGATTAGGATGTTAACTTGGGGTTCGTGTGTAGTTATAATACTCTCAATCATATACTTAGTCAAGATGCTAGAGAAGTACTTTCGTAACTCTTTATGTAATAAAGTGATGCCAAAAATAGACCTAAGAAAAAATGTAAATGAAATGAGAAACAAGAGTATATGAGATAATGGTTTACAAAAAAATGTTTCACTTGAAGTCCTTATGGCTGATTTAAGCATTGAATTTGTGTAGAGAATGGTTATAATTTGTTTTTGGTGGGACTGGGCATTTGAGCCAATATAAAGTCCACTTAAAATAAAATAGAATAAAGTTATGTCATGTAAATGCTTAATTGTATCAAACTAAATTTTGAACTAAAACATCCATAGTACGAGAAAAAAAATCTTCTTATAATGGAAGGAATTCAATAGGAAAGAGAAACTTGAACCTTCACTTCCTTTGAATCGTATTATTTCTACCTTGTCAACTTATGATTGCTCCACTTACATAATGAGGGTAAAATTAAAAGTCAAACTAAACTAATTTTGAGGAAGAAACCTTTAGCATAAGAGTGAGAGAATTAGGAACTTTGTACATGCAATTTGAATAATGGAAAATAGTAATGTAAGTTAAGGGGATTGTCATAAGGGATAAAGAGAAAACGTAAATGGTTGAAATATAAGTTGAATGTGGAATGAAATTATGAATATATATTTGGAAAAAAGATTAAAATTATTACTACATAATAATTTTATTGGAATGTTAATGGTAACAAAGATGTAATCATGGTAATCATGTGTTGTGGGTTTTCCAATCCTTGAGTACCTTTTCTTGTGATTGGGTTATTGCTATCATTTCATTCATTGGGGAATGTGTGGCATCAACATGTATATGGAATTTTTATGTGTCTTTATTAGTCAATGAATTAAGTAAGTGTTGTATGCATTGTTGAGTTCCTATACTTGGAACCTTGTGGTGTTGCGTAGTGAGCAATGTAAGTCAAAAAAAAATATCCTTATTGTATTTGTGTGCGTAAAATGCAGGCATTACATTTGGTATAAGAGAGAGGTTCATGATCTTGAACCTCTAGGAAATATTGGAGTAGTGATGATTTTACATGGTAGTGGTGAATATTGGAAGAGTATGTGAAAAAATTGTAATTGTGACCTTATGAAAGCACATGTGGTGCATGTCACTTAGTGAGTATTTGTTTATCATGATGATGTGTTTTGATCAGAGTACTCACTTTCAGTTTTTTGGATTCTATGAAGAGTTCACATGTGATGTACCATCTTGTTGTGTGTGAAAAGAATTTTACTATGGATTACAGATTATTGGAGAATTTTGGCATTATGTGATATGAATTTGTATTGATGTATTACATGAAAAAATTAGTGTAAAGTGAATTGGATTGTATCATGATATCATCACCGTTTTGTGATGAACAGTGTATGTCACCATGTTGTAATTGCAATTGAATATATGTTGTAATGTGAGACATCGTGTTTCTCATACATATAATTCTTGTAATATGTGATGGTTCATCTCATGAATTAAGGGCATAAGGTGAGCGTATCGAACCTTATGTACTGTGATGTATCATAACCTATGAAAGTAAGGATTTTGTTATCCCCTGTATATATACCATGCATAAGACGCTATGGTTAATTTTTGTGAATAACCATTGTGTTAGTGATGTAGTTATGTGTTATGTCGGAAACCCTAAACTAACCGACCGCAAGAGAAATTGGTAAAAGTGAATGTTTGGAGTGAGGAAATGTGTACTGTTGATCAACCACTCAAGTTGAGTACGACATAGGAAGTGGAGTCTTACATATGCTGAAAACCCACTTTTGTTTGTTTTGTATGTATGGAACTTTCTCAACGGGTGTCATGTATATTATATTTCGTGGACACCTTAGGCTCAGTAGATGGTGACCTATACTATTTTTTTCTCTCCCTATATGGTTATCATATCGATTCAACCTAACACTAGTTATGACTATGTAGAGCATTGTGGAAGTGGTGGAGGGATGATTTAGAAAGAGATGATGACAGTTGTATCATTTGATATGTTATTTTACGAGCTGAGGCTCGATGTCTGAGTGCCAAAAAATATATGAAGATCCCTTTGGTGGCCGTACAAGGCAACATAGTTATTGTGATGTGTTATTTCTCTACACGTATTTTATTCATAAATTAAACACTATCACTTTTCTTGCTAGATCCAACAGTTTTCTTGATTGACATGTTCTTATATTTTGGGAATTTATTTGGTTGTTGCAATAATATGTGGATTTTTTTTGCATTAATCATGGATAATTATCCATTTACTTTTCTTAGTCCTAATTTTGTGTATCAAGTTTAAAAATTTTATAGCCTATCCCAAGGCTTGATATTTTTTCCACTTCGCAATTGAAATGGATTGTTATGCTAGTTCTAATGTCGTAATGTGTTGGAATAGGGTCATGGGATTCACCAAAGAGTGGTCAAACCTATGGACCTACTTCGTTGTATGGCGGTACACCCTAAGGAGTTACAAATAACTAGTGGTTTGTTTAACTATGAGTTATTATGTCACTTAGGTTAGAGATGTTTGGATCTTATGTACCCAGGGCCATAGAGTGACTGACCTGATTTGCGGAGTGAAAAGTAAAATTTATCTTTATTTTACTACTTGGGAGGTATATGGAGTTGTTTTGTGATGACTCTAGGGATGCATAAGAGACTTTAGGGAGGCATAAGATACTTGAGGGAGACATAAGAGACTTGAGGGAAGCATAAGAGACACTTGAGGGAAGCAAAAGAGACTCTTGAGAGAGGCATAAGAGACTTGAGAGAGGCATAAGAGATTTGTGTGGGTGTGATTGATGCTTTGGGAGGTATAAGGAGTTGTTATGTGATTCTTGGGAGGTATATTTTTTTGTTTTGTTATATTTGGGAGTTATATGGACTTTTTGGTGATGATTTGGGAGGCGTACGATGTTGGTAGAGTTAGGTGTACTCTTGATATTTTGGTTTATGTCTTGTGGTGTTGTTTCCATATTTACAATATATAGCTATAGTTATGGTCTAGAATTTTGTGAAACCTTCATTTGAGTACCTGTTGGGAATTACATGTTTTTGTAGTCTGCTTATGTTACGAGTAAATTTCTGTCAGGGGCATGTGTAATGAGTATTATGTTGATTGCATTGTCTATGTTATTTCCATAGTTCGTTTGAGTTCTTGTGATGTGGTACAGTTGTAGAAGTATGTATAGATATGTCTTATGAACTATTAGTTTTGTGTTTGGTTCTTGTGTTGCATTTTGATGTTAGTTTTACTGGGAACCTACGAACATAAGACAACTAAAATATTAAGAATTTAAGTACTAAGAGTTTAAGATTAAGAAATAATTTAAAGGAAAATATTAAGTAATAAAGTAAAAGAGAACTGCCAATCTTCACTTATAATTAAAATTTAAGATATTTTAAAATTTAGTTTACTTCCTAGTGGTTATGTTGTATTAAAAAAAATGTTTGTTAAACAACGTGTGTCATTATTAACTTTATTTCCTATGCACCCATTATGATTTTGTGTTATGTCACATCAAGGAAGATGATATTATAAGGGGAGGGAAATTTAGTTCCATAATTAACTTACAAAATAATAATAATAGAAAAAAAATGACTTGAATACGTTAGGTGAAGGGTGACTTGTGGGGATGTACAAACAAGAAAATTGTTGGCGTCAGGAGGTTGACATGTGGAGGAAATCTGGGAAGTTATTGGCATCCAAATTGATTCACAGACATGTTATTTCCCTTTTTTAATAATGCAACACTTCATTAAGAATTCAAAGGAAATAATCATGTAAAACTAAGCCAACATTAAAAGTGTAGTAGTATTTGCATAGTTGCATCCAGGAAATACATGACAAGAGTTAACTGAGGTATTGAGTGGTAGTTGTTTGATTAGGTGTGTGTACCTATAAAGGAATGAAGAGCTATAAATTTCATTACATATTAATACAATAAATTTATTGAGATCTTGATGCCAAAAACTATGTCGAAGCCTCGAAAACATTACAAATTTAGCAGTAATCCATTAGCTGTAACAATACAAAACACTACAGGGGCTCCATATTTTCCATGATCCCCATCTTCAAAAATCCCTAATGAAGAAAATCATGTAGGAAATTTTATTCCCGAACCTAAGGCACTCCAGAGAATATTCAACATTGTAAAGAAAATGTTTTGAGAAAGGATACAACATAGTACTAAGGCGATGGAATGATGATGCTGGGTTTATGTGGTATGTATGTTTACAATAGTCATATTTTTTTTATAATGTTCATTGTGATGCTATTGAAAATGATGCCATTTCATTAGAGTAGGCCAAAGTCTAAGAACTTGTATTGTTAATGAAATCTATTGTTTGTCTTCTATAATTGTAAATCAATTGTTGATAGCCCAGGATGGATAAGAGATTTACCTTCAGTTTGAAGTGAATGAATAATAATCATATGTAATAAGATTTCCATCGTGGGAAGTTAAATTTTCCCTACATCCTCCTAGCTTGTGTCAAAATGGGAGCTCTAGAAAAGGGTAAGGATATCCATAAAAGCATAATGGAAAAATGATTTTTGTTTACTTTTCTAGCTTCCTCCCTATTTGCATCAATATGGGAGTGTTTTAAGATGTCTTAACCATAACTAGACAATAACAGATATGCCTAAAAAATGTGGATAGAATGGATTGCAATGATAGCAGGATATGTACAAAATGAGTTTGTTCATTACTCCTTTGAACCTTTTAAGAAAATGTGAAGCCAGGATTCACAACCTTTTCGAGCATCCTCAATAATGTGCCAAAATGGAGGATTCTGAAGAGGGAATGGAGATATCTGACGAGATTAATAATGAAGATGTAGGACTCTTAGAAAAATCCTCAAAGAGATGTGGGCTCATGGAATTATATGATTGTCAGATTTTTATGGAATGGATTTGTTGATGAGGCCCTAAATCTAGTTAAGTAAATGAATTGGTGAGACATGGTGTCTTGGAATGTGATGATTGCATATCTTACAGACAAGGGACTGGTTGGTAAGGCAATGAAACTATTTGATGAAATACCTATTCGTGATACAGAACCAAATCTCTCAATTTTGACTGGATTCTTCACTCCGGGCATGGTCTCTTTACCTCTGTCTTCTTTAATTTTCATAATTTGGTTTAACCCCTACCTTGAACAATTTTCATAATTTGTATTATAGTAGAAACATTAAAACTTAAATAGTGTAAAGTAATAAAACCCCTACCTTGTGATTTTTGAAACGGTTCTATCATTTGAACATCAACTATGGTCACCACATTAACTTCATATGCGTAAATTGGGTATAAGAATTAGGTTCTCATGTTCATTGTTATTGTCGAGAGTCATATGTTTCGTCAACTAAACACAAATGTTTTCATTTACTTGCAAAGTTTTAAAAAAAACACCACATATAGAGACTTACAAAACAACCTTCTGAACCTCGTAAAAGAGATGTCAAGTGTCATATGTGTGCCTTGTTATGTAGAGATTCGTTTCAAGCATTAGCTCAAACTCATATTCTATTTTTGTTTCATTCGTCACTCCTCAAGGATCCCTATTACGACATTTTGCACTTTTAGGAAGTTGTTAAAAATTGAAAAGGTGGGTTTCATATCATCTCAATGTTTCAATCCTATACAACAAAATTCTTATACGCCTTTGGAAACATCTATATTTTTTATTAGAAAATTTCCTCAAACCTTCATTTTAGGAAAAATAATATCTTCTAGATAGTTTTGCAAAGGAATTTTATCGGTATTTGGTCGCAGTTGGACTACGTCAAAACTGGAGCAATTACGACCGGTGGCTCCAGAAAACCTGCCGTCATTTGAAAATTGTTTTCTAGTTCTTGGTATTGTCAAATCTAGTGAATTATCCATATATAAGGGAGCTTGCAAGAAGTTTCTCATTGCAAGTTCATCCATCAAATGTCTATTTTAGACGATGTTTTCTTAGTCCTTGAACTAACTTTTGATCATTTATAGCTAGGTCAATTATAACTGATGGCCTTTGAAAAATGCTTGCGAAACATAAATCGTTCGTTAATTTTGAATTTTTTCAGTTACTTTGAATTCCTTGTATATAGGTGGGCACGAAGTAATTTTCCCATCATGAATTTGTTTTCAGAAGACAATTTTTTTAACGCACCTTCCTAGCCCCGAGTCTAATAGAACATTTTTTTAACTTGCAGGAAATTGTAAAAGAAAGTTGTAGGACCTTATTCAAGTTATAAAACCATCATGGAAACTTAGTAACACTTGTAAATAACTATTTAAAACTCTATCATTTGACATTTTGTGTGAAATTGAACTTTTGGCAGAATATTGTTTCTCTCTCCTTATCTCTTTCTCTCTCGATGGTTAAGAAAAGAAGTGAAATGAAATGAAATTAATACACGTCTCTAACTCTCCCCTTTTGAATTAAAATTATTAATGTTATTATGTAAATGGGAAACTAAAGACATTAATTACGTTATATTAGGGTGGATGTCATGTCAGTGATTTATCGTTGATTTCATGCTCACACGCTTTGGTAGGATGCAAGAAAGATGGCGAAAAGGTGTTTTTCAATTCATTGTTTATTATTGTAATTTATATAGGTCACTAATATATATATATATATATATATATATATATATATATATATATATATATATATATATATATATATATATGTATAATTTAGCACCATGTTACAGAAATTTTTTATTTTAAATTTGCTATTATGTATTACTTGCTAGTTTTAGGGATACCCCAGGAAATGTGCATTTGATCATATATGTAATTTTGATTCATAGTTACAAAATAAGTGGTATATGATTCATAGTGACCTATTAACGTTTCTAGTGTGTAATATATGACTAAATAAGTGGTGTTGTGTTTATTACCTTGAAATGTAATAAAGGAATGTAACCATAAAAATCAACCATAGCATAAGATTCGTGCATAACTTGTCACGTGTGATCCTTATTACCATAGAAGAAATAGAAACTGTAGAATGAATTTAAACCTTGTACTCAATGAAACCTCCTATTTTAGGTAAATAAGACCCCTAGTTTGACTTTAGCATCAAATTTGGTATGCTTAACGACAATGTTGTGAACCCTTCTTTTAGGAAAGACATGGTCTAACTTTATCTAGCGTGTGTGGTTTCCTTATAGGTTTAGAAACCATTCGTGGGTAATGTCTTCTCTTCAGGTCCGACATTGGGTCGAGTAGTGAAGACCTCCTTGGACGTTACCTTAAGAGTACTTGTTCGAAGTAATGACTATGCGGTGTAACCTTACCAATTATGGAGTAAGTAGAGCTATTAATACCTTAGTATCCTAATGGACTACCATGTCTTATGAAGTTAGATCTAGAATTTTTATTTTCATCGAATGAATTTCTTGTGGGACCCCCAGACGACACAAATGGAGATAGTGAAATAGTTTTTCTATGACTTTAACTCTTCTCAATGAAATATTTAGTTTCTCCCACTTAAATGTGTTACCTTGGTTACTAACAACATGACACCTTGGTCTTTCGTGAAGGTTGTTTAGCATAAATATGTCCTCTCACCTTAAAATCATATATAATTGAGGCGTAGATCCTTAGATGTTATATGAATTCAACTAAATCTTAGTTTATTAGGAGGGTAACTTGGAGTTCATCTGTAGTTATAATACTTCCAATCATATACTTCTTCAAGATGCTATAGAAAGACTTTCGTAACTCTTTATGTTATAAAGTGACGCCAAAAATATACCTAAGAAACAATGTAAATGAAATGAGAAAGAAGAGTATATGTGATAATGGTTTAGAAACAAAATTTTCCCTTAAGTCCTTATGGTTGATTTAAGAAGTGACTTTTTGTAAAGAATGGTTACAATTTGTTCTTGGTGGGACTAGGCTTTTGAGCCAATATAGAGTCCACTAAAAATAAAATAAAATAAAGTTATGTCATGTAAATTTTTAATTGAATCAAACTAAATTTTGAACTAAAACAACTATAGTACGAGAAAAAAATGTGCTTCTAATGGAAGGAATTTTATAGGAAAGGGAACCTTGAACCTTCAGCTCCTTTGAATCGAATTTGTTTTCCCTCGTCAACTTATTGATGGTGACATTGCACAATGTGGGTGAAATTAAACATCAACTAAACACATTTTTAGAAACAAACCTTTACCATAAGAGCGAGATAATTAAGAACTTTGTATGCAATTTAAATAATGCAAAATAATAATGTAAGTTATGGAGATTGTCATAAGGTATAAAGATAAAACTTAAATGGTTTAAATGTAATATGAATGTGGAATGAACTTATGAACCTGTAGGTGGAAAAAGTAGTAAATTATTCTTACATAATAATTTAACTGGAATGTTAATCATAATGAATATGTAATCATAGTAATGATGTGTTGTGGGTTTCCCAATCCTTGAGTCCCTTTTCTTGTGGTTGGGTTATCGTTAGCATTCATTCATTGGGGAAAGTGTTGCATCGACATGTATATGTTGTTGTCATGTGTATTTATGATTCGATGACTTATACGTGTCCTATGCATTGTTGAGTTCTTGTACTTGGAACCTTGTGATTTTGCGTAGTGAGAAATGTAATAAAAAAAATATTCTTGTATTATTATTGTTGTATTTGTGTGTGTAAAATGCAAACATTACACTTTCACTTTCTTGAAAATGTGTATCATTATATTTTTCACAATCTTGCACAACCTCTGAAATACTTGTAATAACACACAACAATTAAAATACTTAGATAACTACAGTAGCATTCGTACTTTCCCATACATGTTCTAAGTGTTTAAAAGTGTCATATCTACATATACCTAGGTTATGATAATTTATTCATTGTTTATCAATGAAACAAATTTAATCTCAAAACTTATTCCTACAAACAATTATAAAAGAAAAAAATTGATCTTACAATTCAACCATAGAAAGAGAAATTGGTTATAACTTTTAAAAGAGTGTCATAATTTAAAATTGGTCCATAAAGGATAAGAAATTTGTTTTACAAATTTATTATTATTATTTGTTTTATCTATAGTTGATCAGATTCAAATTGAAAATATTTAACCTAATCCTCATTTCAATCCTTCTTACAACCTTCTGTAATCATTAATAATAATATAAAGAGTCTATATATTTTTTTTGTTACCATAAAAAGATTTATCTGTCATTATGAAATAACACTTTAGTTCCAAAGTATCTTGTGTTTTGATATAGAACCCCATCTAAAAACATATTTCATTAAAAAACTCTTCTTAATACATGATACCATATTAGGACTTAAAACTCAAAAACTTTCTATTAAATATATATATTTACACCCCATTAATTAATTAAATTTCTTTCCTATATTTTTTCAAGCCTAAATATTAAATATTTTAAAATTCCATTTCTCATTGATTTATAAAAGTATAAATATAATTCAATAAAAAATCTACATACTTCAAAAAATAGGGAGTATTTTAGGATAAATCCATGGTCATTTCCATCACAGTATTTTAATCATAATGTGTTTGGGATTCATGTAATCTGTTATATTTTAAAAAAAACCATGACTTGTGAAGTGCTATATTAAGGGTACATGATTTGAACAAATGACCTATAATTGACACTAATATATTATTATACCCAATTAATTAATATAATTTTGGTTCAAATACATCGCCATTTCCATTGAAGTATTCCTTTATAGACATGCATCCATCCAAGTTGTTTACTTATAATGTGTTTTGGATTTATGTAACCTGTCATATTTCACAAAATCAGTATAGACAATCATCCATCCAAATTTTAATTTACTTATAATGTGTTATGGATTTATGTAACCTTTAATATTTTATAAAACCATTAGTTGAACTGGAAACCAAAGGTTAGATGGCTTGGAGTTGACCAATAACCTAATTATTTATTCATTTTTGAAATGTAGATATTTTTTATTTTAAATGAAAATTCCATGTTATGAAACTAAAGGGAGATTATTAAAAAAAATTCTCCAAGATTGAATGTATAACTCATGATAAACTTACAAGTGATTTAACCATGTAGCAAAATAAAATTTATATCATAATAATTATGATTTTAAATTATAAATGTTAATATCATGTATCTAGAATATTTTTTAATCATGTTTCTTAATCTATTTTTAATATTATCTTTATTAAGGTATCCTCCTTATTATGTCCATTTTCTTATTAGTCTTGCATTAATTTTAACCTATTTGTTTGTCAAACATCCCTATGTTATTTTTATTTTTTTATTCACATGCTTCCCATAATTGTTTCTCTCTCTATCTATATTCTTCTTTGTGGTTCAATAATGATCTTAATTCTTTCAACTGTATATTTTAATTTTACTAAATTATCTAATACATATCATTCCTCCTTTCTTACTTTAGAGTCTCCCCATCTTATATTCCTTTATCAAAATATTTATCATAACACCCATACTTTTATATGCTCAAAACCATAATAAAACCTATTAATTTAATAGGGGAAAAAAATTGATTTTTTTTTGTTTAAAAGGGTTGGATGGTTAAACATTAATAACAATTTAATAAATTTATCGATTAAGGTTTCTATACAATCTTGTCGTGATAAATTTTTTTTTAATTAAATACTATTAATTTATTTCTTAATGCAAATGTGGTTTAAAATAAAACACTTACTAAGTTACATTAATTTATTTATTTACACTCTTAATAATAATTATTTAACAACCCATTTAGTTCATTAGCAAATACCATGAGCATTTACTGTATTAATCCCACCCAAAATGGTCACAACTTACCTAAAAACTAAAAGGCCCCCAATGAACATTTACTGTATTTAGCTTTCGTCTCCTTCTACCTTCTACTTCACCCTATTCGTGCGGAGGTGCAACTTGTTGCTGAAGATATTATCTATGCCAAGCATCGCATTGGCCTCCGTGATGAGTTGGATGAATTCATAATGCTGGATCCGTTTCTTTGAATAGAGGAAGTTGATGAGTGGGTGATCGGCGCGGGTCACAGGATTCAATGGCCTGGTGGGTAGTACCATGACCTGCTCCATCTGGAAGAAAGCGTGGACCTGTTGTTCCACCATGGAAATTTGGATCGCAACCTGTTGCATGTGGTGGATATCAACGCTACCCAATTCCTTGTTCATTCAGCCATAGATCATCTCAACGAGCTTCATGATAGGGCCGCGGTGGATTTTTCTGTTCCTTCTACGCGCCGCCTCCTCCCACTAAGGCACTTATGCTACGGTGCCTCTCCTATGCTTAGTGTCTTGTTATTTTCTCTGGAGTTGGTTTTTTATCCTCCTCTATGGTTCCTCTCCTACCTTTGGGTTCCCCCATCCCTTATTCCTTCCTTTCTCTCACGCTTTCTTCTTTTCCTGTCTTCTTCTTCTCATTTCCCATTCTCTTTGTTCTGGTGGATTCCCTCCACCCCCGGTTCATATCTCTGGTCAAAAGTGTTTACTGATTAAAAATATATATATTTAACAACTACTTTAGTTCATTAGCAAATATCATGAACATTTACCATATTAATCCCACCCAAAATGGTCACAACTTACCTAACAACTAAGTGGCCCCCAATAAACCAATAACTCGTACCCTTTTAATTTAATTTCCATTCCCATAAAAATACCACCCATTAAGTGATCTATGATCTAATATGAGCTATTAGATCACATATTCCATAGCCATTGGATTTAGGTTTTCTAAAAGTGCCCTAATATTCTTTAGGTTGAATTCATATTTTCATTTTTCCCTAATCTCAGTTCATATTTGTTTTGTAGGTTTAGAGAAAAGAAGGAGGAGAACCTATCGAAGCCATTCAAGCCATTGGGAGGGTTTACAAGCTCCATTTTTTTGTAGTTGTGCTAAAACAAGGGATCTACCCTATTTTCCTTTGTGGGTATTATTTTTCGTATTGTATTTAAGTTATATAGTAGTTACTCTTGTAGGTTGAGAGTATATACCTATTTTTGATGGATTAATATATGAAACCCTAAATTATACTATATATATACACATATATGTGTATACAAATATGTATATATATCTATGTATATTTGTATTTTTAATTCGTTTTTAAAAAAATTGATTTTGCAATGTATGTATATATAATATGTGTGTGTGTGTGTGTGTGTGTGTGTCGTGTGTGTGTGTGTGTGTGTGTGTGTTGTGGGTCGGCTGGATCAATGATAATGCACAGGTTTGTAAATCATTGGTCATGGCCTACAGTATTAGGGTTTTCTATTAGGGTGGTGGGGTACCGCTACACCCTTTATTATTTTTATATTAATTAAAATGGGGTGGGGCAGTGCCCCACTTCCCCCACCCCCACTATGATTTAATATACATAACCACCAGCACATAGGCCATTCAGCCCCCTATTAAAATTAAACCCATTATTATTATTATTGTTATTATTATTAAAATTACTTTCAAAACAATACAGGATGCTTAACCTATGGTGTATATATATATAATTTAATGTTCCATTGCAAGTATGTAATTATAACTTGTGTAAATATCTAAATTTATAAACATAAATTTATATACATGAAGGTAGTTACATTTATATCTAGATTTATCTTTTGTGTGTCCCACATAAGAGAAATAAAATCTTTCTAATTTGTATAAAAGAAATTGGCGAACTAGTGTTTCCTTAATCCAGCTACATACACATAAAGGGGTGAAAATACTCTTTAATCATTAAGGTATGTCTAATACTTTCATAGATGGTTTTCCATATAGTGTAACATGCAACAACGCAATAATTTCTCCATTTAAACAAGGGTAAAGAGAGTGAAGACAAATAAGATAACTTATTGATTTCTAAGCTTTTTTTAAACAAAATACAATGGGTGAGGAAAGATCATTTTTTGGAGAAGTAACCAAAAAATACTCTTTTATAGTTTATTATAAATTAATATATTTTTCATTGATAAATAAAGTACATATGATAATATTTCTAGTTTGGAAGAGATACAAGAATCACAAGAACCAAACTTTATATCCCTCTTCCATAATAAAAATTTCAACAAGTAACAATACACTCCTTACACAATATTCAAAGTTTATTTGTTTACAATACAAAATATCATCTTTGAAGCAATTGAAAGAAAAATTTACAATATTACAACTCTCACTTTATAACAATTAAAAAACATTACAAAGATGATATTTTTAGCTCCAATAATGTATATCTCCTCAAATCTCAAACTTTGCATTCTTATCATCTATCAAATTTGGATTACAATACAAGGAACGAGAGATAGGAGACACTATCCACCCAACCTATAATCGAATAAGATGAGAATCTATCATCCTAATTTTCCCCTGAGTCCCAACCAAAGAAAAATTGGGAGTATTATGCAACTTTGAAAACTTTAAAAAAATTCTTTGCACAAGACATACAATCTATAAAACATACAACACATTCAAATAGACATACTCAACAAGATTTACACTTTCCAACAAATGATAGGATTGAAAACAAGACAAAGGGAGAAAGGAATATGAGAACTACCTCCTTTTTCCTCCTAAGTGAAGTATCAGTTCCAAAAAAAAGCATTCATGTGCAAAATACCAAACATTAAAATGCATCCTTATCTCTCCCCTTGCTAATATGGAAAAATATGTCCATCTTTTCATTTTCACTACCTATAGGTTAAAATCCTAATCACACTCCCTCCAAAATGAGGTCATCACATCTCCCTTTTCCCTCTCCAATGGTCCATGTTATCACTGAATCACAGCACCCTTGTGTTTATACAAGTGCATATACTTGAACTCACGGTGTGATTGGATAACATGGGTACTATCTCAAAGTTGTGGGACTTGCTACTTGAGATAGACCTCCAAAGAACGTTGGTTCTTGCTCCTAAACTACTTGCCAGAATCTACTCTAATGCAGGGGGAACTAACTATTGTAATCTAAATTTCCAAGGGACCAGGGAGAGAGAATGCATAAAATGAAAGCCTACACTAAAGCGGTGATACAAAAAAGAAGGAGGGTGTGAGAGTTGTCTCCAAATGTGTGAAATACAGAGGGAAAGTGCACACTAGAAGAGGTGATGACAGTTCTCCATAATCTAGCAAAATGCATTCACAACAATATTCCAAGCATACACAATGATAATGAATCCCTGCAAGAACATAATAATAGACACAATATTCTTGTAGAAATATTAAAGGGGCAAGAAGAATGCAAGAAAGCACAGCAGGGGAAGATACGTCCACAAACTGATATTTTATTGCTTCATGATATGCACAGTTCAATCTATTACAAGATAAGGTCCTGGATCACAATGCAAGGAGTCCACTACAAGGGCCTGCAGCAAATTGGCTTCAAAAATAAATTTTGACAGATCTTTGCTACCAAGAACTACCTTTTTTTACAATGAGCCCAACACTCCAATTTATAGAAAAATGAGAAGAGAAAGAGAAGGGAAAATGAAAATCCTGAAATCTGTCCTTCAACCACTTGTAAGAGGCATTAAATTGAGTGAAATGATTATATATTACTTACAAAAGGCTCCCCATACTGTTCCATGTGCTACAGCAGAGAAAGAATGATGACCATGCCTCTTAATTGCACTCCCAACCACCAAATGAAACATTGTTGTGAACCCAGCCACATTTTCTCAAAAATATCGACCAATTTCTGATCAAATATGGAATTTCTTGATTTTTGTGCATTAGGCTCAGAGCCACGATTTCAATGGTACCTATTTTGTGTGATTTCGTTGAGAAATGCAAAAATTATGGCCTTCTGAGTGCGAGCAGCTATTTTGGGTCTGGTAGGCGTTTTCTGTCATTTGACGGGAATGAGCATTAACTGACTGGAGCCGAATATGTTTCTTTTATTTAAATATATCTGCTCTCATTAAAAATAATCCAGTTTTTGTGGCGTAGAGGACATCGTGCTCGTTCTAGAAAGTCCAATTTTGTGAAAATCGGAGCTCGGAGTCAAAAGTTATGGCTGTTTGAAGTTTCACGGGTCAAACGTTGACTTTTGTTCTCTGCCTTCGGCCGCTTCGGCTTTTCGTGTCCCTCGCGTCCCATGCATACCTTTGTCTCGGCTATCCCAGACGAAAATCTCCTCCTTCGGCCGATTCGGGCTTCCCTGTTCCTTTTCTGCCGATGACACGTGGCGTAATGTGATTGGCTCTCGGTTCCTTCGGCCATCCGCGTCTTCCGTGTCCCACTGTCCCGGATGTTCCAAACTGCCTGGGACGAGAGTCTCATGTTTAGGCCAAATCGGTCGGTTCGCGTCCTCTGCGTCCCTTTGTCCCAACTGTCCCGGACTGTAGTTCCCTGTTTTGGCCGAATCGGCCGGTTCGCGTACTTCGCGTACCTTCGGCCCAACTGTTCTGGGCTGCCTTAACTCTTTTTCGGCCGACTCGCGTCCTCCGCGTACTAACTACCCAGATGTCCCAGACTGCCTGTTTCAACAGTTAGTCAATTTTTTCCACTTTTCAGCCAGTTCGGATTTCCGCATCCCGCGCGTCCCGACATCCCAACTATCCCAAATGCTGCGCAGACCGCCTGGCGGCCTTTCAGCCGGTTCACGCCCAGATGTCCCGACTATTGCGAGGACTAGAACTTAGCCATTTTTCATGATTTTTCCTGGCCCGAGCTTGTTTTCTGCAATTTTTTCATCTTTTCAAAACTTGCTCTCTTCTTCTTGGACAGGGGAGTTAGAAAAAATCTGAGGGGACCCTAGAAACATGAATTTTTTCCCTGACTCAAACTATTTTCCTAGGACTTGAGAATTTAATGCATGTTATGAAATTTACCCTGGGGGGTGAATTTTGGATAACAGTCCCATACTTCCATCTCCCATACCCTTCTTAACGAAATCTACCCCAAAAAAAAAACATATTCACATCACTCATAAAATATTCAAACAAGCACACATTTTACATCTAATGTATGAATAAAAGATTTACAATGAGTGGAGATCCTACCTCTCCATCAATATTCTAAAAATATTCATTCCAACAAGATTTCAACACCTTCAAACCAAGCACAATCCAAAATACAACTCCAAAAATCTCCTCAATTCCCAAAGTGCAAGAGAGGAAAATAAGACAAGTACACAAAAATACTTCAAATTCATTCAATAAATACGAAATGGAGGTGAGGATAATGAGGTGGCTCTATGTAGGATGCCACTTCATCATCATTCCATTCCAACTCATATGTCAACACACCAAACCCAATGCAATAAATGAATATGTAAGACTTATGACATGCACAGATGATACTCCAACATGCACTCCATGCCTTTCAAGGACAAATTAATTGTGGTAAGTATAAAAGTGCAATGAGTTTCTCTTTTACATTCAAAAAATTCATTAAGATGGTTAAAATAAGCCCTTTACTTCATGATTATAGTTGTTAAAAGAGTTTGAGATGTGAGGGACATGGTTAACTTGTCCCACAAGTCTCGAAAATTGGCCTACAAGGAAAAATTTGAATTTGGGAAGGGAAGAAGAGTACACTCCACCAAAATGCAATTAATACATTCCACATCAAGTGAAAATTAAAGACTATATACTCTATTTATTACCGCACATGTCACCTCTTCCTTTTAGTTTAAAATTTAAGTTAAATTAGCTTATTAAGACACATTAACAAGTGTTAATAAAGTAACTAGATTTTACAAATAATTAAATTCATGCGTAATAAAATAAAACACACAACTTAAAAGGAAGGGAATAATTTCACCCATTGGCCACACAAATGCGATAACCCCCTCATGGGAAACCTCCAAAGTAGGCATGTAATTACACAACATCAAGATTAGACACAAGTTGTCAAATTTGGCCATGTTGCAAAACACCCAACATTCTTCAGTTGTTGGTCCCCTATCACCTGTCAATGTATAGTGATATAATTTTCCTCCAAACACACACAAATACCTATCTGGCCTCGCAACGACATCAAAAACATCAAGAAATAATATATGCATAGAGATAAATAATCACCATCCAAAATTATGCATTTCTGTCATCTATTAACATATCAAATAATTCGATTCTAGCATCCATGAGATCATAATTATGCTTAGAACATAGAAGCGTAGGAAATTGCATCATAAATATAACATGTCAATATAAAATCATGATACTGCACATCAACATATGTAGAATTGTCCATCAGTGGCATCTAACATATCATAATAAAATGTAAATCACAACATATCCATAGTTCAAATATTTGTATATTCTATCATCTGTTGATCAATATATAATGTCCAAAATGTCAAAGTATTTACCCAACAATAATAAAATCATAGTGAAATAGTGTCAAAGAAGAATGGGCACTACATTCCCCTCCCTTTAGACTCGACTTCCTCTTAGAAGTCACTGAAATAGATATGGAAACTCGACCCGTAACAAATTACCATCCTCTCATATTGCTACAGTCGTATCATACCTATCCCATTCGACTCACACCTGATCAATATCAAACCCATCAAGGCCCAATGTACTACACTCTATGATGCATATGGCCTCCATAGTTACATGCCCCTTCTCTTGTACCTGTAATGCGGTCAAATACAATACATGAGAAGGATCTGGAATGTATCTCCTAAGAATAGAAACATGGAATACATCATGGAATTGAGACAAGATGGGTTGTAAGGTTATAAAGTAACTTAAGGGATCGATCCACTCAAAGATCGCAAATGGACCCACAAATCTTGGAGTGAATTTAGAGTGTTTTGCATAATGGATAGGGATCTTATGAGGTTTGAAAAAAAGAAACACCTTCATGCGCACCTCATAACTATGGTCCACTCTCTTATAATTTGCATACTTCTTTTGTTTATAATGTGCCTCTTGTGGCCTCTATCTAATTACAATAACTTTCTACTCCATGTCTTGTATTATAGCTATCCCAAGGGATACTCTATCCTCTAACCTATCCTAACCCAGTGGAGTCTGGAATTCACTACAGTATAACGCCTAAAATGGTGTCATACCAGTAAAAATATCAAATATGTTGTTATAAGAAAACTCGGCCAAGTAAAAATACTCCTCCCAGCTCGACTGATGATACATGACGTACATTTGAAGCATGTACTCTAAAATATGATTCACCCGCTTGTTCTATCCATCTGTCTCAGGATGATATGTTCTACTAAATTTTATATTCATCCCAAGGGAATACTGTATGGTAGTCCAAAAATGAGAGGTGTACAAGGGGTCATGGTAAAAAATAATCTTCTACAGAATTTCGTGCAATCTGAAAATCTCATCCAAGTATAATTCTGGCACTACACTAGTTGTATATGTGGTATACACAAGAGAAAAATGATCCACTTTTATCAATTTATCAACTATGACCATAATGGTGTCATGGTGATATTTCGACATGGGTATCCCCACTATGAAATCCATGGAAATGGTGTCCCATTTCCACTTTGGTATAACATGTGGGTAGAGAAGGCCATCTTGATGCTGATGCTCAGCCTTCACCCTATAACACTCAAAAAATCAAGACACAAAATGACCTACATCCCTCCGAAGTCCTTTCCGATGGTACAACTATCTCAATGTGGAATCCATATTCTTCACTTATGGATGGGCTGGATAAGGTACACAATGAGCCTCTGCCAATATATCTTGTCTCAAAATTCCATCCCTAGGTACATATATCTGACCTCTGTTTTGAACTAGTGCATATGACTCTGATGTAAATCCATCAAACTTCCCCTCAAGGGGTCTTTGAGACTCAATATCTACTTTAGATAAAAGGTAGAAGTTTTCATAAGGAAGTTTTCACAAGATCATGCTCCGTAAGTTTATACCCACTGAAGTAGCCATTACCAAATTCCTCTGACCACTCAAAGTGTCTTCAACCACATTCTCCTTCCCCTTCACATGCTCTATCTCCATGTTTTACTCACATAGCAACTCCATCCAACAACATTGATGAGCATTGAGATTGGGCTGCAGGAAGATGTATCGTAGGCTCAAATGGTCTATGCTGAGAATAAACCTCATGCCTAAAAGTAAATATCTCTAACAAACTAAAAGATGGAACACTACCGCAAGCTCAAGGTCATGACTCAGATAATTGATCTCATAATCCTTTAGTTTGTGAGACTCAAAATACACTACTCGATGATCCTATATCAGAATACCTCCCAACCCTACCATAGAAGCATTTGTACACATGAAGAAATCCCTTAGAGGATCTGGCACTACAAGAATACATGATGTCATAAGGTATTCCTTTAGTGTCCTGACATCCTTCTCACATGTATCTGACCAAACAAACTTCTCTCATATCTGCTGAAGGTAAGTGATTTGGTGGGGAATACAAGAGAAATCTTGAACTAGCCTCCTGTAATAACTTGTCAATCCCGTGAAGTTACGCACCTCGATCACATTGGTTTATGTTGGCCAATACATGATAGCTCTAATCTTGGAAGGATCGACTATGAAACCTTCCCCAGAAATAATGTGACCTAAATATTAAATCTCTGTCTTGAAATATGCACACTTGTATAGGCTCCTATATAGTTGTTTCTCTCGAAGACACTGCAGAACCTGCAGAAGGTGCTCCTTGTACTCCTCACATGTGTGTGAGCATATCAATATGTTATCTAGAAACATGAGCATGAAGTGGTCCAAGAATGTCCCGAATACCCCATTCATCAAATTCATAAATACTTCAGGGGCATTGTTCATACAAAATTGAAAAATGGTGAACTCATAGTGGTTATATCTCATGTGGAAAATTGTCTTATGGATATCCACCTCCGCAATCCTCACCTAATGGTAACCATATATTTAATATCTATCTTAGAAAACATGGTATACCACTTCATCTGATCAAATAAATCATCTACGTGAGGAAGGGGGTAACAATTCCTTATCATTACTTTGTTTAGTTGTCTATAGTCCACACACAAATGTAAATATTTGTCCTTCTTCAAAAATAATCATTGGTGCACCCCAAGGAGATACACTAGGATGGATTAGGCCCTTCTCAAGGAGGCCCTCTAACTACAACTTGAGCTCACATAGCTCAGGGTTTGTCATCCTATATGGTGCACGTGAGATAGTCTCTACTCCAGGAGGAAACTCACTTCAAAAAACATGTGAAAACTCCTACAAAATGGGGTGATCATCTAGTGACAGTCCATGAGTCTAATCCTCTGGTCGGTCACTAAATGTGATGGCATACAACTGGCAACCCTATTGCACACACCACTTCAGCTGTATAGTGGATATTGTGCAAATAGAAATGGGTCTCCTAACTCCAACTTTTACTGACTCGACTCCCAAATCATCTACACAAGATATAACCTTGTTGTAACAATCAACTCTAGCTTTGTGTGTAGATAACCATTCCATGCCAAAGATAACTCCATATGAACCCAACGGAAGGATACAAAGATCCTAAGTCATGGTGAAGGTTCCTAGGTCCACCACACACTCCTTAACTAAGGTGTCCACTGAGAGTTAACCTCCAGAAGTAATCTCAACATCCCAACTAAGGCCCTACCTAACTGCCACCAGCCTATATCACTCTACTAATGATGGAGAAATTAAATAATATGAAGAGCTAGAATCAAATAAGATAGGGGTAGAAATACCACCAATGCTACTTTTGGTCCTAATCACCATTCCCTAGTGCTCCTCGTGGCAGTTCTCGACCACTGCATAAATCTAATGGCTACGTCCCATATCACAAAATATAGGCTTGGAAATATGTTCCTTACCCTTATTAACAAGGTTTTGTGGGAACTCTCTTCAGTGATGTCCATGTACACCACACCCAAAAGAACTTCCTGGTCCACTCCAATGAATAAATACTCCTCCTGGTGCCTTGATAGTCTATGTTGTAGATCTTGATGACCCTGCCATATATCTCTATGGGTACTATAGTTGACATAATATTGGTTCCCCTAGTTAGAGGCCCCATACTGTGCCCTCTCTATGTATCTTGGCAATGTGGTGGTTAGAAAGATGGTCGAGTCTGCTGTTGTGCCTATTGTGGCATATGAAAAGAGGATTTTCCTTAACCATGTCTACTTGCATTCTATAGGATTTTAATATGTGTTTACTTGCATTCTAGATTATAAATTTTTTGTGTAGTATACACTTTTCATTTACATGCATGTTTTTTCGTACTAACACTTGTTTCTAGCAAATTATTTATGTGTGCCTTGGTTTCTACTAAGTGTATTTCCCATCCTCATGCATTGCATAGTTTATGGGGTCGGTCCACTTTTGGGGCCGTATTCTCCTTTGAGTGACGTTGTATGTGCCCTTAAAGAGGGGGGCATCATTTGGATTTTTACATTACTACACAATGCTTCTACATCATTTCAATTTAGTTCAGATTCTACCTTTGGCATTTTTGGTTATATAGTAAATGTGTTCAGACTAGTATATGAGCCCCATACACAACATATTTTATAGGACATGTTGTCTTTAACATTTTGGGGAGTAGTTAAAAGTTGGAGGATATATCATATTTTATCCCTACATTACTTCATCCAATGGCATCTGACCACCCAAAAAACCAAGAAATATAGAGATCTCTTCACACATTATTGAGGGAAGTAGTTATAGGTTGGAGAATAATAAGGATTCATCCATACACTTCATTATTCAAGCTGACATGAGATCATGAAAAAACTTTTTGTAAAGGATATCAATTTTTACATCCTTTCTCTTATTATGGATCAGGTGCACATGTTCCATTTAAAAATTTTCATTTGCGTATTTTAGTTTCACATATTTTTTTACATTCATATACATGTGTCTTTTACATTATGTTTTTACACTTCCATACATACATATTTGACTAATTAATAGTCTTCTCTGTATAGGTTCGGTCGTATGAGAAATAAGTAGTCAAATGGGGAAAACAACAAAAACAAAAAATGTCAGTAAGAACACTTCTCGGCATCACACACATCAATAGGTACAGATGTGTTTCCACCCTAGGTTAACTCTCGTTAATGTTTTGTCCTTTTTCATCTTTAGTTTCCACCCTCCATCATCTTTTTTTCATTCCATGATTTTTTTAGTACTTGTTATCCCAATTTTTTCCCCCGAAAAAATTGATCAAACACGACCCCACACAGAAGAAAATTGGAAGGGTCGGTTCATCCTACGAGCCCACATTTCAAATATGATAATCAATCCCAAATATGAGGGTTAGGAGGGCTCGACAATAAAGGAGGTCAATAACGGTAAAGGAGGCCATAGGCTCCTAAGAGAAGATTGAATAAAGGTCTTAAAGTTTTAGGAATTTGAATGTGAGTCGACTCAGGGCAAAGCAACAAACTCACGGAAGGCGTCATATGTCTACTCGATGTAATTCCAAAAGGTGCATAAAGACAAAGACCCCAAATGTGAGCAGGTCCTCCACATGTATAAAGTCTCAGAGACAAAGTCGGCCATTGAAAATTCCAACCACAGGTAGAATCCTACACGTGTCAGCTTAGCACACCTTCAAAGGAAGAATCTAGAGTGGGTTTCTAAATGAGCATAGGCTCGCCATGTGGTTCAAGTAAAAAAGGTGACAGAGCTGGCCATTGAATTGACTAAGTATAAAAGGGCCAGCTGAATCCTCCACATGTCTCAATAGTGCAATGCCAAAGGTGCTACAGAGGAGGAGTTCCCAAACAAGCACAGGCCCTCTACATGGTCTAAATCCAAAAAATTTGAACTGGCCGTTGAAAATTCTAAGGACTAGCGGAGGACTCCACATGTCTCTTCAGCGCAATTTCGTAATTAACATCCAAAGGTGGTCTCGAAATGAGCGGCAGCCCCCCTTGTAGTCAGGGACAATAAAAATGGGTAGCAGGCCCAAATCAACTAAGTATAGCTAGGTTAGTGGAATCCTCCACATGCCTCATTGACACAATTTCAAAGGAATGGCCCAAAGAAAGACCCTGAACTAGCGCCACCCATTCATGTGTCCATTTTCTGTAAAGGGGATATTGGTTGTTTAAAAGTACAAGCTCGGGACAGGCCGAAGGAATCCTCCATGCATCAGCTCGGTGCATCTTCAAGGTTAAAATCTAGAGGCTGTCCGTAAAGAAGCGCAGGCTCGCGACATGGCAAAAATTCAAAAGGAGGGTATAAGTAGCCATTAAAACAGCTAAGCATAAGGTAAACCAACAAAAGGAGCCACGTGTCCCTTTGGTGCACTTTCGAGAGGTGAATCCAAAAACGGTCCCCAAACATGCACCAACTCTCCTCATGTCTCAGGTCGGGAAACTTCAAGAGTGTAAAGGAGGGGGTGAAATCTTAAGACGAGTGGGGCCACCACATGGATATGGGTGAGTAGACTATAAATCTGAAGCACCTTCAAGTGGCCATATCTTTCAACAAGGAGTTCATAATTGAGTGGGAAAGGATTTTTTAGAGAGCTCTCGATGCCTGCTACTCACTTGACACCATTAATAATCTAGTGCTCCATTTTTGAGGTTTTCAAGTATCTCACTTATCACCATGATGAAGAATAGACTCCTTTCTTTCCTAGCAGGGAACAACACATATAGGCATGGGTCTTGCAGTGAAGCCCATCATTGTTACACACAGATTTCAATGTTTTATGGACTGGTTAAAGTAGGTGGATTCAATGCATTGTAGGGGTGGTTGAATCAGGATTCAAATTTTCCCTCTCTCCTTCTCTTATTCTTCTATATATTATAAAGGAGGGGCATATTTTTAAGAGCCGATCATATTTTCTCTCCTGGTCCCCTCTCTCTTTCCTTCATAGGTTAGAATGTGGAGTCTAAGCCTCCTCTCTTGGCTCTGAAATGGTGTTTTCTTACCTCTTTCCCACTATTGATGTACCATGTGAACTCCTGGATTAATAAAGTTTTTTTCATGATGCATTTTTTCCATCCTTTACTTATTTTATTGCCTCTTCTCACCTCTCATTGTTGCAGGGTATACTATGCATATCTCTGATGTCTACCACAGGTTCTTGGAGTTGTGTTTAATGGGTTTGAAGTAGTGTTCTGTGTGAACTCTATCTTTCATATTTGACGCATCTATCCATCCTCTCCATTTCTTACCTCTCACCACTTCAGGAAGTTGATATTGTGAAAAAAAACCCCACTTTTCTTGTTGTTATCACCTCTGTAGTGTAGGATATCTTTACTTTCATTCTCTCTCTCTCTCCTTGTCTCTCTCGCATTATTAGATTAGGAGTAGATAGTCACATTTCATTTCTTAGAATTAGTTTAGTATTAGCATCGGGAAGAAGAAGCTGACTTTCTCCGGAGGTCTATCTCAAGTCTATAAGTCCCATATCTTGAGATATGCTCCCATGTTATGCGCTAACACTGGATGCCCCACTCAGATATGAGGCCATTCAGGGGGTTCTATGATTTTTCACTAATAGTTTTTGCATGCCGGGTGGGAGCGGTCTGAATCACCTCACCACTTCACTTCATTAGGTTCAATGTGCTCTTAGTGAAGATTATAGCCTTTAGAGGAACTTTCAAGCACATCTGGCGACTCCATCTAGTCAACAACCCATCTTATAAGTTGTAGACCTTATCCCATCCATTTTCATCCATTTTTATTTCCACATCTTTCATCTTCTTCCATCCCTTCATTTCCATCTTGGTACTCACACTTGCATCAAGCAAGATTCATTCAACCTCCAATGTATTTCCCAACTCCTCCAGATCTGCATTATGATCAGATCCAGAACCATTATGCTTACCCATATGAGAAGTTTCAAAACCATTTTTTCCATGGAGCTTATCAAGAGAAAGGGTACACATACGATTGTGACAATTATGTGGAGAATGTTGATCTACATGAGAAGATTCAAAGAATGGAGGATAACATGCTACATTCCAAGGCTACATCAAAATTGAAGTCATTTAGGATTAGTTGCAGGGCACCTTGTCCATGGGTCAGCCCTTTTCCAATACATTATAGACTGTAGGAGAATCTTGACTTCATGGTTGAGATGTTACCCCAACTTATAGAGTTGATCGAGGAAATAGAGGCCTACGATCTTGGTGCGAGAAAACCTTGTCAATGGGTAAGTCCACCATCTCATAGCTTTTATTTCCCTCTTTCTCAATTAGCACCATCTCAATCGGAGCTTTAATCTCCAAGCTTCCCATCTGCTGCCCCAAGTGTTGATTCCCCTTCTCCATCTTCTAATCTTCCATATCATCTCATTTCCTCTTCCCTCTTTCCTTCCAAATCCAAGTCCCCTCCACAAGAGCCAAATGCAATACCTTCCCCTCCACCATAGATAAAAAAAAAACTAGTAGATATCCTACCCATCACTCCTCCTACTCTCCCAAGTCCATGTCAGGGAGAGACTCCAAAAACCAATCAAGGAGAGCAGCAGGAAGGAGATTCAAACAAAGACAAAATGATCAAGAACTTTGTAAGCTTGGCTCCCAGGTTTGGGATTACAAAAATCCCCTTAATAGTTAAACCTTCAGAGGATTTCAGGTTAAGACAACAAGTGGTGGAAGCTTTAGCTGATTTTGTAGTAGAAGAACAAGAACAAGAGGAAGAAGATCAACAGCATGTATGCTCTGAAAGCAGTGTCCATAATGACACTTTGTCTGAAGAGGATGCTGATCTAATCCAAGGTGCACAACTAGTTAAGAGAGAGGAAGAACAACTAGCTCCAAGTCCCATTGAAGAGAAGTAACTGGAAGAGATCAAATAAGAGCTGAGGCCACTTGATGAAGAAAGAATTATTGATGATTTTTCACTTTCATTTGAATGACCTGATTTGATTGATGAATCCATGACGGAGGAGAGATATCAAGAAGAACTTACTACACCAAATAGTCATGTTATCATTAAATCACAGCACCCCTATTATTCATACAAGTGCATATACTTGAACTCACGGTGTGATTGGATAACATGGGTACTATCTCCAAGTTGTGGGACTTTCTACTTGAGATAGACCTCTAGAGAAAGGTGGTTCTTGCTCCTAAACCACTTGCCAAAATCTAATCTAATGCAGGGGAAAGTAACTATTCTAATTTAAATTTCCAAGGGACCAAGGAGAGAGAATGCATAAAATGAAATTCTACACTAAAGTGGTGATACACCAGAAAATGAGGGTGTGAGAGTAGTCTTCAAATGTGTGAGATACAGGAACAAAGTGCACACTAGAAGGGGTGATGACAGTTCTCCATAATCTAGCAAAATGCATTCACAACAATTTCTCAAACATACACAATGATAATGGATCCCTGCAAGAACATAATAATAAACAAAATATTCTTGTAATCAAGGTTAAAGGGGGCAAGAAGAATGCAATAAAACACAGCAGGGGAAGATGCATCCACAAACTTATATTTTATTGATTCCTAATATGCATATTTCAATCGGTTACAAGAAAAGGGCCTAGATCACCATGCGAGGAGTCCACAACAAGGGCCTGCAACACATCAGATTTGCTACAAAAACTACCTCCTCTTACAATGAGCCCAACACTCCAATTTATAGAAAAAATGAGAAGAGAGAGAGAAGGGAAAAAGAAAATCCCGAAATCTGTCCTTCAACCACTTGTAAGAGGCATTAAATGGAGTAAAATGATTGTATATTACTTGCAAAAGGATCCCCATACTGTCCCAGGTGCTGCAGCAGAGAAAGAATGGTGACCATGCCTCTTAATTACACTCCCAACTGCCAAATAAAACACTGTTATGAACCCAGCCACGTTTTATAAAAAATATCCATGTATTTATCATAAAATCTGGAATTTATTGATTGTTGTGTGTCAGGATCATAGTCACGATTCCAACCGTACCAATTTTGTGCGATTTCATTGAGAAATGCAAAATTTATGTCCTTCATAGTGCGGGCAGCTATTTTGGGTCTGGCAGGCGTTTTCTGTCATTTGACGGGAATGAGCATTAACTAACTGGAGCCGAATATGTTTATTTTATTTAAATATATCTACCCTCATTAACATCGTGCTCATTCTAGAAAGTCCAATTTTGTGAAAATCAGAGCTCGGAGACAAAAGTTATGGCCATTTAAAGTTCACGGGTCAAACTTTGACTTTCCTTCTTTGCTGCAGCTATTTCGGCAAAATCACACCCCGCGCGTACTTTTTTCTCGACTATCCCGGATGAATTATCCCGCATCGGCCGGTTCAGGCTTCCTTGTCCCCTTTTGTGGCCTTTTCACCTTTTCGCGTCCCGCACATACTTTTGTCCCGGCTGTCCCGGACGAAAATCTCCGCACTGCCCGCAATCGACCATCTTGCGGCTTTTCAGCCGATTCGCGTCCCACATGTACTTTTGTCCCAGCTGTCCCAAACCATGTGAAACATAAAAACTTGACAATTTTTATTGCCTGCGGCTGTTTCACCTTTTCGCGTCCTACGCGTCCCTCGCATCCCGACGTCCCAACTGTCCCGCGGACCACCTGGGACAAAAATGTATGACTTAGCCGATTTTCTTTGAATTTCAGCCGCGAACTTGGTACGACGAACCTTGGTACGACCCAAAATTCTTTAAAACAATCCTGCAACCTTATTTTTGGCATTTTTTCCATTTTTTCCAACTCGTTGGGATTTTTTCTTGGATGGGAGAGTTAGAGAGAAGCCGAGGGGGCCCCAAAAACACGATTTTAGGACTTGAATCAATCTACTTGCTTGGGACTGAATAATTTGATGCATGTTATCAAAATTACCTTAAGGGGTGAATTTTGGATAATAAGTCCTCTAGAGCAGCGAATTGAAGATTTTGATTTGAAAAATTTCATGCTAGAGGAAGAGGATATCTAAGAGCAAGTCATTCTTCACAAAGCAACAGAGGAGGGAAAAGAGCACGAGGATCCCATCTCTTCTAAACCATTCACCCAGGAAGGTCCGCAGGAAGACTCCATCCTTGGGGTTGAAATTAAGAACCATGGGTACATTCAAAGTACCAGACTGTGCCCAATCAGGTACTTGGCTTCATTAGAGCCAAGGGAGAATAAAAAACCAGTCATGCCCATGTTAGGGCATGAGGATGAGTATCAAAGCACCAAGGGTCACCATCAACACCTCCAGGAGATCAATGCCAATTAGCTTGAGGGGTTATTTTTAATTGATGTTAATAGCTTGATGATTTGGGTGGAAGATCAGCCTCTTATCAGTTTCTCATTCATAATAAGATCCATGTTCAGTGCCAAATCATATACATGGCCATATTTTTTAAATAAGGGAAGTTTTTCTCCCCACCTGTGGAAGGATTTGTTTAGCTTTTATTTGATAGGGTTAGTGTACAAGTAGGAGTATATTTTCTTTCAGTAGAACAAGTTCCTTTGCACCTCTGCATATCCCACTTGAGATATGTATGATTTTCAATTTTGTACATAGTGGTGTTGTAGTGATTTGTTGCTACAGGGTTCTATTGCTCTTTTTTTTTTTTTTTTTGTGGGGTTAGTTTACATCCCGAGTTGAATATTGTAAAAGTCCATTAAGGTAGTTGAAAGCCCTAGGGTCAATACAATTTTCTACTCTAAGAACCTTCATTTTTAATATTTTTATGAAATGAGAAGTGTGGACAGGGGGCCAGGCAAGCTCGGGGTCACCAAGCGCAGCCGTAGATCACGGTTTAGGGAAAGGATCACTATGAAGCTATCATTCATGAATCCATGCACAATGGATACTTCCAAGGCTAATCATCTCTTCATCTAGAAGGTAGATGTCCTTGTGAGTCATGAAACTGTTATCCAAATTTTGTCCCCTTGAAAAATTCATCAAACACAACCCCACATAGAAGAAAATCAAAAGGGTCAGTTCAGTCCTGCGAGCCCACATTTCAAATCCGAAAATTGATCCCAAATTTGAGGGGTAGGTGGGCTTGAAAATGAAGGAGGTCGATAATAGTAAAGGAGGCCAGAGGCTCATAGGAGAAGATTGAAGAAAGGGATCGAAGTTTTTAGACTTCGCATGCCAGTCGACTCGGGGAAAAGCAATAGAATTGTGGAAGGTGCTATGTGTCAACTCGATGCAATTCCAAAAGGTGCATCAAAATAGAGACCCCAAATGTGCACAGGCCCTCCACGTGTCCAAAGTCTCAAATAAAAAGTCAGCCGTTGAAAATTCCAAGCATTGGCGA